>OX243813.1:55284224-55464224 GCA_945859605.1 Lumbricus rubellus | reverse complement strand
GAAAATCCCCTTCTCTGATGAGCTGCAAGGTGGTGAGCATCCATTCCGTTATAGTAATCCAGGGCTTTACTACGACGACTGCATTGAGCATTGGTTGTTAAAAAGTGCAAGACAAATGTGTCTCTCCACAATGTGTCTCTCCACAATGTGTCTCTCCCCAATGTGTCTCTCCACAATGTGTCTCTCCCCAATGTGTCTCTCCTCAATGTGTCTCTCCCCAACGTGTCTCTCCCCAACTTCCGGAGAGGAAAGCAGGAAATTTAAGAATATTTTTCGCGGAGGTAACTAAACGTAAATTTCTAAGTTTCAATTCGCGTATCATTAGTATCGCTAATGCTTTAGCGTGAATAGATTGGTTAAAGACGAAAAAGTGTATACAAGTTAAATATATAATATTATGTGACAATGTATTATTTTCCAGAAGTAAAAGTGCCACTGTTGTTTATAATTATGTACTGGCGCCCATGAGCCGATCAATCCTTGAAGAGGAAGAGGAAGAAGAGGAAGAAAATGATGATGATGACGACGATAATGATGATGATGATGATGACGATGACGACGATGATGATGATGACGACAACGACGACGACAATGATGATGACGATGATGATGATGATGATGATGATGATGATGATGATGATGATGATGATGACGACGATGATGATGAAGACAGAAAGTCCGAAGTATGAAGTGCCTGCGACGACTTCATTTTCTTAGCCTCGGCACATGAGGTCGTCAACCCTCCACCTTACCGTCTCATCCTCTCATCGTCTGCAGTGTAGACCGCTATACAACATCAGAGACTATATAGACTATAGCCTAATTGTAGTGTTCCAGAAAAAGGTCGTAAACTTTTTCACCTGAAAATGCGTGGACCGTGCTAAATCTGGTCCAACCACTCCCACCACCACCTCAACCCTTTCCCCACCACCACATCTACACCATGCCCCTCCACCTCTGCCCCATTTCCACTGTCTACACTCACTGACGAGAAGATGGGACGAAGACCTTGCTCTAAGATATGGACGCTAATTGGAAAAGCGTGTGAATCGTCAAACGAACGAACGAACGAACGTGGAGCAGGCAACCAGAAGCAACTACGGTAGAAGTAGCAGAAGAAGAATAAGAGGCAGGAGGCAGTAAATAAATTGCGAATTGAAGAAGTGGATAAAAAGCGTTCAAGGGTTTCGCAGAAGAAGAAGAAGAATATCTCGAAGCTGCTTTCAATTGCAGACGGTCCACTTGTATCTTAGTCTGGATGTTCATGGACGTCTATGGGGAACATCCGACTGAATGGGTGAATGAATGGATGAATGAATGGGTGAATGAATGGGCGAATGAATGGGTGAATGAATGGGCGAATGAATGGGTGAATGAATGGGTGAATGAATGGGTGAATGAATGGGCGAATGAATGGGTGAATGAATGGGTGAATGAAGATGTGAATGAATGGGTGAATGAAAGGGTGAATGAAAGTCTGGTTAGACTGGCGGCTGACTAGCTGAATTTCTGACTGACTGACTGACTGACTTACTTACTTACTTACCAAATGACTGACTGACTGACTGACTGACTGACTGACTGACTGACTGACTGACTGACTGACTGACTGACTGACTGACTGACTGACTGAATGAATGAATGACAACCATAAGGCATGGCAGCCGATAAGTTGTAACGCTTAGATCGATGGAGCATATAGACGACCGTCAATCTCGAGTGTTTACAGGAGTTCAAGGCCAAGCCATGGAATAGACATTTCATCTCCATCTGCACATTTATACGATCCGTATAATATTATATGCCGATGCAAAGAAATCGAAGACGTTAACACTTCATATCCATAGCTATCTAAGGTCTATAGCTTCCTCCCTTTTTTCACCTTCACCTCCTTCTCACTCCTCTTCCTCACTTTCCTCCTCTTCCTCAACCCTTCTCACAACTCTTTTCCTCTTCCTCCTCGTCCCTCCTCTTCTTCTTCATCCTTCTTTTCCTCTTCCTCTTGCTTGCTTGTTCCTTCTATTTCGACCGCACAGAACAGAAATAAGTTTCTTGTTGATAGCAATCGGTGCCTTGAATGGACTATATAATATATATATATATATATATATATATATATATTACAAAGTTTTATATATATTAATATTATATATATATATTATATAGTTTTATATATATTAATATTATATATATATATATTATATATATTGAGCCATCGGTGCCTTGAATGGAACCTATTTTCCAAATGTTCCCTTTATTTCCATCTCCTTCCCTACCTCGCCGCCGTCGATCTGACCCACTTTGCAAATCTTAGTGCATTTGACTCAATATATATATATATATATATGTAAAATATATATTTATAATATACACATGAAGCCCGAGGCCAATGCCAAGTCTGAAGCAGTTACATTAGCACTCAATTAGAAAGACATTACAATTAATCACGTTGTGAAAGAACCAAGGACGACTTAATGCCTTTCGCTATCTCAATGTTCGTTAATGTCGCGATAAGCTTATCGCAGACAATAGGCTTATCTACCGATGCCAGTGTGCATGCGTTTGAGTATAGTTATAATATAATCTTAGAATGTATGTGTGTATGTATGCATACACGTTATGTATGTGTGTATGCATGAATGTATGAATGTTTATATATAAGCAGAGCTTTTGCCTATGCAACCCTGCGAAAGTACTATATCGGCTGTTACCCTCGAGTATTATAGTAACTGCGCCCACTATTCTACAATCCAGTTAAACCGCAAGCTGGGATTTTTACGCAAAACATTTATTACGCTGACGATTTACGATGGAGTTTAGCGTCAGGGATGGTTGGCACATTTCAACTTTTATGGCAGTTTAGGCTCCATAAGCCATAAAATTTACATCTCCGTAAACCAAAATGTGGCTAGCAATTGCGATAATAAAATGGTATAGTTACCTAACTTCTTCCCTACTTCATGCGTGTACATGCTTTGACAATTTATGTGGACATACAAATACTGTGAAGGCGCTAAATAAATTGCACATGGCATGAGGAGCCAGTCAGTCCAGCCTCCAAGCAGCACATGTGAAAATCAAAGCAGCAGATTTTTTAAAATTATTATTCAGACATAATTATTAAAAACAATATTTAAACAATTGAATCAAGTTTTCAAAACCATTCAAACCTAATCAATATAATTCGAAATGTTTGAAAATTGTTCTCAAACATTAATTCATAGCTTTATTGCATCACTCAGTTCTCTGCCATTCGATGCCAAGCTGAGACAACAGAGAGAATTGACATCAGATTTTCTATATCCAGTTTTGACAGACGAACTCTGTTCGTTAAATTTCCTCATCTCTCTCTCGCCATCTCTTCTTTTCGCTTCTCACTCCTCATCCTTCATCTTTCTTTGCAGCACACATCTTTCTAGTCACACTGCTCCTCCTCCTCCTTTTCCTCTTTCTTCTTATCATCCTCCCATCCTTCTACTCCTCCTCTTTCTCTTCTTCCTCCTCCTCTACCCCCTCCTCTTTCTCTTCTTCTTCCTGCTCCTCCACCTCCTCTACCTCCTCCACTTACTCTTCCTCCTCCTCTTCCTCCTCTACCTCCTTGTTATCTTCATTCTTTTCTGACACTTCTCTTTCGCATTCTTCTTCTACCGCTGCCCTGATTCCCATCCTCATTCCTCCTCATCCTCCTCCTTCTCCTCCTTCTCCTAATCCTACATTTCCTCTTTCATCGACTACTTCCCCTCTCTCCCCTACCTCTCCTGTTTCTTCTTCTCACGCTCCTCCTCCTCCTCCTCCTCCTCGTCTTCCTCCCCTTCTCTTCCCTCTTCTCCTGCTCCCTGTTCTTCTCCCTCTCTCTATCTCACCTTCCTCTTCTAATTCCATTCTTCTCCCTCTCCATCTCCTTCTCCCTCTCCTTCTCCTTCTCCTCCACCTCCACTCCATCCTCCACCCCATGTTCTTCCTCATCCTCCTCCTCCTGTTCCATCTACATGAGGATTGAGGAATGCATTCGATTTATTCTGTTTTTCTTTGGCTATACGATCATCGAACAGACGAAGTCAAGTGGACAGCAAATCAAACGGAAGATCAGCAATACAGAGACGAAGAGACGCACTGAGGCAGACAGACAAACAGACAGACAGGCAGACAGGCAGACAAACAGACAGGCAGGCAGACAGACAGGCAGGTACAGAGACGAACTAATGAGAATAGAAAGAAGAGCGAGAGAATGAGATAGAGTGATGTTATGCATGTGTTAAAGAACGGAGCGAGTCTTCGAACCTGGATTATCTGTCTGTCTGTCTGTCTGTCTGTCTGTCTGTCTGTCTGTCTGTCTGTCTGTCTGTCTGTCTGTCTGTCTGTCTGTCTGTCTGTCTGTCTGTCTGTCTGTCTGTCTGTCTGTCTGTCTGTCTGTCTGTCTGTCTGTCTGTCTGTCTGTCTGTCTGTCTGTCTGTCTGTCTGTCTGTCTGTCTGTCTGTCTGTCTGTCTGTCTGTCTGTCTGTCTGTCTGTCTGTCTGTCTGTCTGTCTGTCTGTCTGTCTGTCTGTCTGTCTGTCTGTCTGTCTGTCTGTCTGTCTGTCTGTCTGTCTGTCTGTCTGTCTGTCTGTCTGTCTGTCTGTCTGTCTGTCTGTCTGTCTGTCTGTCTGTCTGTCTGTCTGTCTGTCTGTCTGTCTGTCCGTCTGTCAGACGTTGTGGTCTTGGCCAAAGCCAAACAGCATTAAATCGAGAAAGTAAGAAAGTTTTCATCTTGCAGAGCGATGTGATGAGGATGACAACAAGACTAAGAAAATTATATAGCGCCTCTATAATAATAAGAATAATAATCATCATCCACCAACCTGTTCTCCTCCTTCCGTCCTTCCATTCCTCCTCCTGACCTCTGACCTTCGACTTTCGCGGTTCCTCGTCGCTTGGCGTCGCTTCACTTCCGCCGTCCGCAGCGCCACCTGGCGAAGGCGTCGACCGAACCGGAAGTGCCAACAGATGGACGAAAAGAAGGAGGAACAAGATCAGCGGAAGTTCCATCGCCTCTGCCTCATGTCAAGCTGTCAACTCCGACCGACGCACACCTCTGCGTCGCCGTCGAGTGGTGGCGCACACCTCTGAGACTTAGAAATCCAGTCGGCGCACAGGTCTCGATGTCACGTGACGTTGAAATCGATCTCGAGTTAGAGATTCATTTTCGAATCCGGCGCACTCCACTGCGTCGCCGGTGTAAGAGGTGATTTAATGGCGCACACATCTTGGCTACGGACCAGGCGATTCTGATGGCGCGCACACCTCTGCAGCTGTAGTACCACGGCGCATGCCGCTGACTTGGCAGTCACGTGGCTGTTGTGTTTAGTTTCCGGTGCAGAGTTCAAGAAATGAATTCCAATCTAGCGACTGGCATCAGAGTTCTAATAATGATGATGACATTTTGACAACGACAATAATTATCATTGCGACGACGGTTGGGATTATGATGACACTTCAGCAACGACGACTCGAGAGGTCATAGGTGACAGGTATTGTCCGATAACCATTTGAACGCATTCGAGACTCCCCCATCTCCCTCACTCCCTGTCTCTCTTTCTCTGTCTGTGTGTTTGTCTTTCTTTCTGTCTGCCTCTGTCTGTATGTCTTACTCTGTCTGTCTTTATTTCTGTTTGTCTTTCTTTCTGTCTGGCTCTATCTGTCTCTCTGTGTCAGCCTATGTCATTCTTTCTATCCATAATTCTGTCACTTTCCTTATAATTATTTTTCTCCTGTATGTCTGTCTCTCGTTCTCCTTCTACCATCCCCTCACCCTAAGTATATCTCCCTCTGTCTGTCTGTCTGTCTGTCTGTCTGTCTGTCTGTCTCTTACTCACCGCCTCCTCTCCTCACCTGCCGTCTTTCGAACAGTCGATCTTCTGTCATCTGTGCCACTTCGACGGACGACGACCTGGCCAACCAACGCATCAACTGCAGCAGCAGCAGCAGTAACCCTAGCGACCCCTACCGACCAACCGACCAACCGACCAACAGACCAACCGACAGACCAACGCTAAGGAACTTAGTTCGACGGCAGACTACGACGACTGAAGCGAATTTCGCCGACGAAGTTCGCCTCGCTCTTCTTCTTCTTTTTCTTCGTAAACAATCTCACGTGTCTTCCTCTCCTTCTCCACCAACCATTGCCTCTGCTCCAGGGACTCGCCGCCGTCTCTTCTTCTTCGGCCGCCTTCGTCTCTTCGCCTGCCAGGGCCTCGGCCTCCTTCACTCAAGGCACAAACTACTGATGCCAAGGCTCTAGGCGGGTGTGGTGCCAGTTCTGTTCCGACGCTATAACGGTTCCCCCTCTCTCTGGCAATTTTTGATTTCGTCATAGGTCCACAAATAGCGGATTTTCCAGGGTTTAAGGCTTTCAAGGCGAAACAAGCCCGTTTAGTGTCCAATGCCCTCTCCACCGACTCTCTCCACTGGTCTGTCCTGACTGGCCTGTGCATGTCTGCTTCACATCATGACAACTTGAAGCAACTGGGTCGCTATGCCACTTGTTTCGTGGTTTTTGCGGATTTCAATCGTCTTGATCTTTTACTGCCAGCGTATCGCCACTTCGCCACCCATCTGGCAAACCTTCCTCCTTTATCCGGGCTTAGGACCGGCACAGGGACGATGTTGGTTCCCTGTGGCGGAGGATGGATGCAGTTTAACGTCATGCCCAGGACGTACCTAAATCATGCGCCATATAAATCTCGATGTTACAATCACGACCGACTAAGTGAGTGACCGCATACTGACCATTTGATCCAATCAAAATTCTTCGGAACTATTTTCCGTGTCGGTCCTGAATTGTCGCCACACCATGGTTTCTTTAAACCGCCGCCAGGTTCGCCTTCTTAACCACGCTAGGCCATGGCAGTTGAGGCGACGTCGCTGTGGTTGCGTAAGCCCTTAAGAGCTACAGCAGCCGTGTTTAAAACAGAGCAAGGTCAGAGTAATCACTGATCAGACAGAGATGAGAGTCGTGGGACACTATTGGACTGGAGGTCACTTACGGGGTCACCGGTTGACCCCGTTGACCTCTGAGTGACCAGCATTGACCTGATGAAGATCGAACTATTATTTCTTAATGTTAATTACTAACTTCTGTTGCGCCGATCGTTAATACACACGGGGCCGTCCATAAATGACGCCACGCAATTTAGGACGATTTTTTAATCCTCCTCCTTCTCTTCCCTCCCCTCCCCACGTCAACACAGAATTCATGAGATATCTAGTAAGCCTTAGTAAGGGGCCGTCACATATCGTTACAAATGTGTGACCACCCCCCCCCCCCCGCTAGGTGAGGACGAGAGGTGAGGTCCACAGTAACATTCTTTATGGACTATCCCAGGGTATCAACAATTATTTGAGATGGCAGTGAAAAATTAAACCGCAATCATGTCAACAACCTGATCATCCTTATCAGTAAGTAGGACATAGAGTCAGACTATGTAGGTTAAGCAATTACCTCCAAAGTATTTCACTGAGTTATTGTTTGGCAATGTTTGCTGATCCGCCACAAATGCCTTTCCGTAATTATATCTGATAAGTCAATAGAATGAATCGTTGTTTGCAATGAGCTAGCCACCATTTCGTCCTGATTGTGTTACGGCGACATAGTAATGGTCATTTGTCATTGTCATTATTCATTTATTTAATTGGTCTACCGCGCTATTTGCTAAGCGTAGCACAATTAGGCTATTGCTAAATGCGGAGGACCTCAAGACGAATTCGTTGAAATGAGCAATGTATGTATGCGCAATTGTTATAGCGCCCCTTCAATCTCCCTACTCAGAGGCGCTCCTGACAGTCTGACTACAGCGTGGACACTGCATCGAAGTTTCACGCCGAAGCGCTGAGCAATTGCAAGTGAAGCACTTGCCCTAGGTCCCTACGCGGCGACTTGAGGTGGATTCGAACCTACAACCCTCCAGCTGCAAGGCAACGAACATACCCGCTACACCACCGCGCACCAGTAATGTGATGTAATGTAGTGTAATGTCTCTTTTAGATTTCTGAAAGGCCCTGACGACGAGGTAGAGGCATGCCACCCGTTCTCATAGGCTGAGTTGGAACAGTTGAACGACGAATGCTGGGTGGTTAGTAACGACATCATTCTCTTGCCTGGCGTGGCCTATCAACAACAGCAGATAACAGGAAAAATCTTGACCTCAAGACCTACAGAGAACTCGAAAGATGGGTTCCCTGAGACTTTCTGTCTTCCAGGTTCGGACCCTGGAAAAGCCTGGAATGTCTGTTGCACGTTGTCGACAGAGCGGCAACTCCATCTAGCGAATGTGACAGCGAGTTGAATGCAGGTTAGCCATCTGGCGAATTGACAGGTGACTACTACCTTCTCGTTGTGGTAGGTTAGTAGTAGTTGCAGTTTAACGTCATTGTGTGATGACAAAGATCACTAGCAACACACTTTATCCATCCTCCTTTATCCAGGCTTGCGACCAGCACTGGCAGAGTGCAGCCAGTGGCGGAGTTTTTGGCCGTTTACGACTCTTCATAAACGCTTTACACTTGCACCATCTAGCGAATCAAGCCATAACGAGGACACCGCCTGTGGAGCATTCTGATCCATTGGTGATGATCATTATTGATCAGACGAAGAGGGAGAGGATTTGCAAATGGTAGGTGATTATTCAAACGAGTTAGCTACACGGTAAGTAGTCTGAGTCTCCTACTCCTCTGAAACCATCAAATCGAGGCAGAATCAGTCGAAACGTCGTCTGCTGCTGTCGAGTATATAATTATATTATTATTTTTTATTTTTTTATTTTATTTTTTTTATTATTATTATTATTAATATTATTATTATTATTATTATTATTATTATTATTATTATTATTATTATTATTATTATTATTATTATTATTATTATTATTATTATTATTATTATTATTATTATTATTATAATTATGGTCCCATCGTCACCTTGCAATATTATATTAATGACAGAGTGTTGCACCATTGAATTGTTGTTGCGCTCTGTAATTATTCATTGCGCCACCTATTGACTCCCAAGTGAAACGCATTAGACGTGAAAAGAGATCTTACTTTCTCTGATCATGGTGTAAGAGGAGAATGATGGTGTGCGCACTTTGCTGTAATGTGTGGCTTATAATAACAAAGTGTTCGCTAGATGGCGATGGCGTCGCCATTTGACGAGTCACTCAAATACATAAGACATACATACTTTCATTCGTTCGTTCATCCATCCATCCATCCATCCTTTCATCTATTCATTCATCCATCAATTCACCTATCCATTCGTTCGTTCATTCATCCATTCATCCATCCATTCATCCATCCATTCATTCGTTCGTTCATCCATCCATCCATCCATCCATCCATCCATCAATTCATCCATTCATTCATTCGTTCGTTCGTTCATTCGTTCATTTATTCAATCGTTACTGAACCAATCCTACTGTCTAACATATTTCTACCACATTCCATTTCCTCAGCAATTTTCCACCTCAATTCCCGTTGCCAGGCTTACCGTCCAACCGTCTTCTCACCATTCCAGATTTCCACCTGACGGTCTATCCACCTTGACACAATTCCTCCTCTTCCTCAACCTCCACAGCTCCACTCCAAGACAACTGTCTCTCATTCCAGTCTTTCAACAATCCGCCCCATCAACTATTCCGCCTCATCGACGTTTCCACAATTCCATCTTCCACCATTCCATGATTTCCATCCCTTCCTACGCACTCCAAGTCCTCCACCGTTCCCCGACATCCATCCATCCATCCCTGCATCCATCCATCCATCCCTCCATCCATCCATCCATTAATCCATCCATCCCTCCATCCATCCATCCGTCCCTGCATCCATCCATCCGTCCACCCACCCACCCATCCATCCATCCATCCATCCCTGCATCCATCCATCCATCCACCCACCCATCCATCCATCCATCTATCCATCCACCCATCCATCAATCCATCCATCCATCCACCATTTCAACACTTACACTCAGCATACTCAGCTTAAGCTCAACCATATAAAAATATTCTGTCATCAACCTTCGCAGAATTCCTCTTCGTTTCCACGTCTGCGATCTTTCCAATCATCATCATCATCATCTTCCAGTATATTTACTCCACTTGTTTCCCATCCATCCGTTCATCCATCCATCCCTTCCGTCCGTCCATCCATCCATGCATGATCCATCCATCCATACATCCATGATCAATTCCTTCAATAATGCCACTGGCACAAGGTACTACCGTCTTTTGGCTGGAGTGTTCACCATGCAACAATACCTTGCAAGGTCATTACACCGTAACCGTCTTCGTTACCGTCGTTTCTATATGGAGCACCATCGAATGGTTCTTCGTCATCGGATAGTATAGCGCCAGGGTGAGAATTATTATTTGGAGTAGACGTGGTTTCAACCCCAGTCTATCTTAGAACCCATGGCATACACAGCAAAGTTTGTTTTTCACACATCTAAATTATTCCAAGTGTATCATCAATCAATCACATAAATTTATATAGCGCCATTCAAGATCTCTACTCAGAGGCGATCCTGGTCCAACCCCACCCACCCCAAGTTATTTTCCCACAATTCTCAACTGACTGGCACTCGATACATTCATGACAATAAGAATAGCACACAGCATATGACAATAAAATACCGATACAATCAACAAAGACAATAACTAACAATAATAACAATAATAATAATAATAGCAATAATAGCAACAACAACAATAGTGATAACACATCAGTACCAACATTTTAACAGTATCTCTACCTATGATTGTCCGAAAACCCATCTTTCCACAATTATATTCCAGTTATTCCACCCATCAACGAAACGACATCCATCCTTCCTTCCATCCATCATTCCTTCCATCCATCTTCCCAACATCATCACACCCAACGACCCATACATCGCTCCATCCATCCATCCATCCATCCATCGCCGCCTTCAGTTTGCCAGAGGATCGATGAGCGTCACGTGACGGAGGGAGGGTGGCGAGGGGTGGGTTGGACTGCTGCATACCCGGATGGGGCGTCGATGTTTGAGATGTGCTTCTGCTGATGGCTGGGCTGCTGATGTTGCTGATGCTGCTGCTGATGTTGCTGATGCTGATGGTGATGCTGATGTTGGTGGCGGAGGAGGAATAGCAAGATATGGGAGATGAAGAAGTAAACAAGAGCATCAACCGCAACAGCAGCAGCATCTTCTGCCTCTGCTGCAGCAGCTGAGATGGAGAGAGCTCTAACAGAGGCATCATCAACTGACGCACGGATTAGAGGGAAGGAGGAAAGGAGGAAGAGGCAGACAGACAGACAGACAGACACACACACACAGACAGACTGACAGACAACAAAATGATGTGGGTGTACGAATAGTCTAAATAACTAGACAGACGGACAGACAGGCAGACAGGCAGACAGACAGACAGACAGATAGTAAAGGTCAGACAGACAGACAGACAGACAGATAGTAAAGGTCAGACAGACAGCCGACAAGCGTTCAATAAAATCTGTTACGGAAGCAGAAAAAGGCAAGTGGAGATAGAGATGAATAGATGGATGGATAGACTGACAGATAGATAGACAGACAAACAGACAGACAAACAGACAGAGGTTCTGCAGCTTTCCTACAAGTCTCGCTGTGAAGAGAAAAAATGCATTTTATATTATCACGAGTCTATCAAAAGTTAGGGTATTAAACTATTAATTGCAGAATCATTTAGCAGCAACATACAGACAGACGGATAGACAGATGGACAGATGGTTACACTGGCAGACAAAAGAACATACAGGCAGGCAAACAGGCAACAAAGGCGGGTGGACAAACAGACCGTTAAGCCGATAGACCGACAGACCGACAGACAGACAGACAGACAGAGAGACAGACAGACAGTTAAATAGACAGACAGTCGCTTTGACCACGGTTTGCTCCCTCCTGTTTTCAAGGGATTCTTTAATCTTGCTTCTCAGATCCATTCTCATTCAACAAGAAACTCGTCAAATTACAGATGCATCTTTGCTCGCACAAATACCCGTCTTTTCTGTATTAGAGCCACTGGTCCTTCAATCTGGAATAAAATCCCTCAAGAAGTTAGGCAATCTCCATCACTATCATTGTTTAAGAAAAAGTTTCGCTCTCACCTTGTCAATAATGGCAACATTGTGTTATGATGTAACAATGTGTTGGTCCATGTAAGCCACACACACGCACACACACACACACACACACACACACACACACATGTCTTGCACTTGTTGACTCTTTAACTTTTTTTTTCTTCTTATGTAGTTAAGAGTTTACATTGTCTGGTTTAGTTAAGATACCAGAAGTAGTTGTAATCATTCACTTCTTGTTAGTAGCAATTGTCGGCCGTTTCATCTTTTCATTTCACATGTACGTAGGTGTCCCTATCAGCGGGGTCAGTGATCCCTTCAGGGCCCATCCTTGTGGCCATTCTAATTTGAAAATGTGATTTGTAACTGCATAATTGTAAAAGATTGTTTGGTTACAAAATAAAATGATTTGATTTTTGATTTGATTTGACAGACAGACAGAAGATGCACGGACAAGGCAGACTGTTTGCAAACTGAGTAAAGGCATTCAGACAGATCGACAGGAGATAGACGAGGCAAACACAGACGTACAGAGGAGAAGAGAGAGGTAGAGAGAAGGACATGCATACAAACAGAGCAGAGCATGCAGAGAGGTAGCGAGAAGGACACGCAGACATACAGGCAGGCAGACGCCATTGCCGTCAGATGAGAGAATGTATATATGGACGAGGACACACGTGACTTGGCCGCTACCTATCATAAGCCATGCAGCTGAATCCTTGGAGTTGGAGAAGGAGATGGGGGAGGGGGAGATGGGGAAATGGGGGAGAAAGAGAGGGGGAGACAGTTGGACATAAACAACATTTACGTCATCCTAGACTCTTTGGAACTCATCCAATCATTCGCTTAGCCTTCCGGCCATGTCTGTCTGTCTGTCTCTCTGCCTGTCTGTCTCTTTATATGTACCTGTCTGTCTGTCTGTCTCTCTCCAGGTAGATAGGACCGAGGCCGTAGCATCTTCCTCTTCCACAACATCCTCCTCCTCCTCCTCCTTCTCCACTCGTTGTTGCCTTCGACTGAAAGGCTGAAATAAAGACGAGATGTATAGGACGTGAAGGAGGATCATGAGGAATAGAATAAACTCCAGTAGCAGCGCAGAGGATATTCTCCCATCATCCTCCTCCTTCCTCCTCCATCTTCTTCTCCTCTGATAGTCCATCGTCGTTGTGGATGTGGTGGAAGAGGAGGATTGACCTTCGTCGTCTGATTCGTTGCGAAGATTCTCCACTCAACAACTGTACTGGACGTGGAAATGACTTCCAGGTGGATTGAAGTAGGTTTTGCTGTCTTCCCTTCTGCTGCAGGTAGATGTGATTGGAATTTGCCCAGGTATGACGATGATGATTATGATGATGATGATGATGATGAGGATGATGATGAGGATGATGATGATGATGATGATGATGATGATGGCCTTAAGGGAATGTGTTGTCCGCCCACCCCACACCTGGCGCTGGTCAAAGAATTCTCTTGGCCGGGGAGGGCGGCAGATTAAAGTAGCCTATTAGTCCTTGCGAAGTTACACCTATCAGAGCTCATAGGCCTTTTCTCTGTATCTGTCTGGCTGTCTGTCTGTCCAGCTGTCTGTGTGTCTGTCTGTCCGGCTGTCTGTCTCCGAGAACTCCCCAAAGTTTGAACAGCTCATTCTACCATAACGCCGACAATCTGCGTGGCTGTCATGATGCATGACCCGGGTGGGGGGTACGTCCATCAGCGCCAGCACTACTAATACCTCGAGTCAAATGCACCCACTGCTCCCTCCGCTCCACTCCATGCCCACGTCACCATGACCGGATAAGTTTGTGGATAAAAGTTGTAATTCGGTCAGATAATTATGGGACTTTATTTTGAGTCTAATTTGCGAGCAGTTATAATGGTTAGAGAAGTCAACAATTATATCCCTGACGGAAATTATTGGATCGCGCCGCATATAGTGAATATATAATATTATGTGTTTGTTTACAACTGTAAGTGTTAACCTTTTCTGCAGATACCGTATCCTGTTCTTCGGTTCTGTTCATGTTCAAATGAACTGATCGGATAAGATCTTTCTTCACGACCACCGCAGCAGCAGCAGCAACCAATTGGAATGGATTCCACGACATTTCATGTCATCGTGTACGACCCGTGCTAGATAAACACAAGATCTACAAAAGTACATGTACATGTACAAGTAAGACTCTGAGTCATTATGTCTGAGAAGTCTGCAACAGCTTCAGGAATCGAATTGTTATCTGTGAATAAATGATGCACGACTCAACGAATTGCTGTCATCTCATTTCATTCGGAGTGCCATCGATACAAGGTTTACGATTACCATAATAATCTGAAACCAAGCGGAAAAGGTCTTTCACCTGAATAATTGAGGTCACGTGACGACGTCTAAGGTCGGCAGTGACATCTGTCGGGATGCAGCGCAAAACCGGAAGTCTGATGGAGCTGTTCACGTGTCGCAACTGCAAGAAACGACGTCATATCCGGCCGTCTAAAGACAACGCCCCTGGAGCAAACGTGACGCACAGAAACGCGCCACAACCGAGACCCAGCATAGACTCGAACGAAAACGCACCCACAATAGTATCGACAACAATAGTAACGACATCTGTTGTAGCGGAGGACGAACAGTGGCAGACGACAGCCGCAGAAAGAGCGCGAAACCGCAAAGATCTCGAACCTTCGTCTAAGTCTTTCTTCTACGACATTGGAATTCCCCAATTCGCAGCCGTGCCCTTTGACATCACCCCAGAATCGCCCCAATCGATCCTCAAAAACCCGGAGAGTCCCCCAAACCACGACAAATCTCGCCACGCGAGTGTCTCCGAAAGACGTGCCCGCTTCAAGGAAGCCGTCGACGTCATCGTGCACGATAACCATGGCAACGCCATCGTCATGGACCGCGTTAAGCTCAAGTCCGCAGAGGATGACGACTGCAACAACAGCGCTCGGTCGCCACCTGGCGAATGCGACAGCAAACATCTCTGCGATGATGATCGAGCTTCAAGCGCACTCGCTAGGCGGCGCAGCAGCGTCTTCTCGTTGCGTAGCATGCGTGTTGAAGTGGACGGGAGCGGACGTAGGTCCCTGCGCCTCATCGTCGACCTTGGTGAGGCTTTCACGGAGCGCACCATCCACGTCTGTACGGCCCGTGGAGGGTCACGGATCCTCGTGGGGGCGTACAGGCCAGAGCCGCTGGGGGACGGAACGAACTATCTGCGCCAGTACATAGATCGCTTTCACCTGCCACACCCCGTTGATGCGCTCTCCATTCATGCGGAACTCGACCCCAGAAGTGGGGAGCTCGTTATCACTGCACCTCTGTTCGACTTTGATGGGGAAACGATCGACGCGGGTCGTCCGGACACCCCCAACAGCAGCAAGAGGACATCTTCCATCTGATGGGAGAAATACGCGGCCAGAAACTCGTGATTTGTCTAGATGGCAACAACACAGTTTCTGTGGCCTCACCGGTGTTGTGTAAATAGCCAGACACTTAGACTGTGATCATTAGTGTAGTTAAGCAATTATGTAGCGCTCCCTCACTAGTATGAGGCTGATTCGCTTTTGATATGGACCCGACCAGAAGAAGATAAAGGTCAACACAGCTTAACAAAATCAATGTTGATAATAGTCTAAATGTAAATTTCTAAAGATACCGCAAATGGCCTTAGTTCAGTTCAATGGCTTAATATCCTGTGAATAATTGATCTGATGAGATATTTCACCACAGTTCCTTCTTTTCAATGGATGCCTCACCGTTTAACCAACGTGCTGTCCGGACAATCCGGAGCAGACAATTCGGAGCAGACAATTCGGAGCAGACAATTCGGAGCGGGCGATTCGGAGCAGACATTTCGGAGCGGGCAATTCGGAGCGGGCAATTCGGAGCGGGCAATTTGAGGGGATCGACGAACTGTTTTGCTTAAATTAAATTTGAATCGATGAAAATACTTATTGCTTAACTAGAAGGTGGGTTGGCTAAAACAGTTCTTGCTTCAATAGAAGTTGTATCCATTAAAATATTGCTGCTCAAATAGAAGTTGTATTGATGAAAACATTGTTGCTGCTCAAGTAGAAGTTGAATTGATGAAAATAGTCCTTGCTTCAATAGAAGTTGTATTGATAAAAAATATTGTTGCTCAAATAGAAGTTGGCTTGATGAATATATTGTTGTTGAAATAGAAGTTGGATTGATGAATATATTGTTGTTGAAATAGAAGTTGGATTGATGAAAATAGTTCTTGCTTCAATAGAAGTTGAATTAATGAAATTGTTGTTGTGAAATGGAAGCTGGATTGATGAAAATAGTTCTTGCTTCAATAGAAGTTGAATTAATGAAATTGTCGTTATGAATTGGAAGTTGAATTGATGAAAATAATTCTTTCTAATACTGAACTTGAATTTATGCAAATATTGTTGCTAAAATAAAAGTTGGTTAAACGAATTGTCCGCTCTGAATTGTCTGCATGAAACCATTTAAGGTTCTCCATGTGAAACGACCTCATGGCCTCAATATCGTAATTAGTTGAAATTTATGGACCGATTAAAAATAACCCAAAGCTACAGACAGACAGACAGACAGACAGACAGACAGACAGACAGACAGACAGACAGACAGACAGACAGACAGACAGACAGACAGACAGACAGACAGACAGACAGACAAAGAGACAGACAAAGAGACAGACAGACAAAGAGACAGACAGACATATCCTGCTAAATAATATGAAAGTTACGTTATATAGCTCGTACTAAGCTATTCTTGGAACGATTAAACACCATTGGATAAAATAATAATATTATCTAATAAACGCACAAAATAATAATGATAATAATTATCGATTTATTCTAAACGATGGCATGGAAATTGTGTCACTCATCCGTGATTCACATCATGAACAATTAGGCTAATCAAAATTAATTTTGAACTTTGATCGCTTGACTCGCTTCCGGTTCATTGTCAGTTGCAACCGGTTTACTTGAGATTCGTCCACTTATTATTATCCGCTGAGATTAAGTATTATTAATAGGCCTATTATAATGTATGCATAGCAACTTAGCAATGCTTGTTCTCAGCGAAATTAGTCACTGATACTTACAGTTAAACCGGTTAAGACGCATGCATTGACTCTTAAAATCATGATCATTAATTTTGAGACAATGATAAAATTATTATTATTCTGAAGTGTAGACGTTTAATGAGTCAACTGTCACACATCAGGTGACATCAGGTGAGTCGTCAGTCATATTAGTTGTTGTTTCATATTAGCTGTTTCATATTAGTTGTTGTTTCTAGAGTTTAAAAGCCAATATAGGCTAATTTATAATGTGTCAGAAATCCAGTTAATGCGTCAAAGAGTAGGTGTAAAAGCCAGTCAATGCGTCCAAAAAGACACTTAGTGATTCAAAGAGCCAGTTAATGTGTCTACTAGTCACTGTATAGCTAGTCAATGTATCCAGACACTTAAAAAGTAAATGACGAACGTAAATGTGTCAGATAACCGACACATGTGTCGGATACCAAGTTAATGTGTCAGTCAGACTGTCAGAGAGTCAATCAATCATGAGTTAGTGACAGAAAATGTGTAAGAGAGCCAGCCAATGTGTCTTAAGGTCAGTCAATGCATCCAAACGCCCGTCACTGAATCCTAAAGTCAGTCAAACAATCGTGAAGCCAAAAAGGTCAGTTGTGGCCTACAATATATAGCAGCGGAAGTCAATAATTATTATACTCAACGATTTAAGAACGAATCTCGACCTATATAATGTCAGCCTACATGTATGTATTTAATGAAGGTCGGATTATTGTTGAGCCACGTAGACAAATGACACCAGCGAACAATAGGTGGCGAAAGATGACACATTAATGATGAGATGTAGCATCATCATCAGCATCATCATCAGCAGCAGCAGCAAGGATGATTTATAAATATCATGGGTCGTATAGAACTATAGATGATGATCCTAAAATATGTTCTTAGACACAAAATGACGCCACACTATGCACTAATGAAGCGCACAGTACAACACAGTTCACATCACACACCCACACACACCCACACACACCCACACACACCCACACACACACACACACACACCCACACACACACACACACACACCCACACACACACACACACACACACACACACACACACACACACACACACACACACACACACACACACACACACACACACACACACACACACACTCATATTCATTCACGTGCAAACAAACACAAGCGCACACGCACAAGAATATAATTATCATATGAGATACGTGTCATGCACTGCTCTTGACTTCATTTATCAACTAAATCCTAATCCGGTGATAAATAATAATTATGTTTGCGTAATAACTTCGTTCGCCTCCACCTTATCTGATAAGAAGATATTATAACAATTATGTATGATAATAATCTACAGTTTTCCCTCCCCCTATATTTATCATCATGATGAGACCGTTCTGCAATGCCATCATCTCCATCCATGTACGTGTTTAACAAGTGGCTGCTCATCTTTATTCGCAAACAATGCATAACAAACATCCTCTGCAACTGTTGTTGTCATCTACACTGTGCCCCATAAAAAAACACACCAAATTGTTTTGCAAATATCTCTAATACCTGATGACATATCAAGCTAAAATTTTCCAAATATTTAGAGAAGTGGATCAAGAATATGATTCCAAAATTTCATGAAATAAAGTTGAACGGATAAAAAGATATGAATATTTAAACTTCATATACCGAAATTGCAGTTTACAAGCAATTTTCTGTCAGATTCAATAAAAAGTAAGCCAAACAATTTTTTTACATCTCTGATGTCTGATGAGTAATCATAAAAACTTTTTCCATGTATTTAGGGAATTGAACCAAGAATAGGATTCCAAAATTTCATGTCATAAATGTGAAGGGATAGAAAGATATGGATATTTCAACTTCATCACCCGAAATTTCAGTTTTCAGCAAGTCTGTTATTGTGTAGACTTCATTTCTCCCACATTATGGCCTCCGAACAGTCCAGATTTGAATCCTGTCGACTATAAAATGTGGAGCGTGATGCAAGATCGAGCCTACCAGACAACAATCCATGATATAAACGATCTGAAGCAACGCTTGTTGGAAGTGCGGGATGGCCTGAACCAGAGGATAATCGACGTTGCTGTTGCCATTGCAATGGCGCCAGCGCCCTCAGGCTTGCGTGCAAGCAGGAGGGGGACATTTTGAGCATCTTATTTAATTAAATTATCAAACCATACTGTTGGGGTCATATTGTTAGTTCAATTCTCTACATATCTGGAAAATTTTAGAATGATTAATCATCAGGCATTGGAGATAATAGGGAAACAGTTTATCGAATCTGACAGAAAATTGCTTGTAAACTGCAATTTCGGTATATGAAGTTTAAATATTCATATCTTTTTATCCGTTCAACTTTATTTCATGAAATTTTGGAATCATATTCTTGGTCCACTTCTCTAAATATTTGGAAAATTTTAGCTTGATATGTCATCAGGTATTAGAGATATTTGCAAAACAATTTGGTGTGTTTTTTTATGGGGCACAGTGTACATGTATATACTCCGTCCATCATCGTCGTCTTATCGTAGTGGTGCCAGTGACAAACTTCTGCGAAAGAGGAGGGCAACGATAATCACATGACACAATCTTAACACGTAGACTTAATTGTAGTGCATTGTTAAACAATAAATAGGCACGCAAACATTATTGTTATTTTATGCATTTCTACACACAAAGCATAATTATGACATTACGAATAAACTGTCGTAATAACAAGAACTAATAATATTGTTGCTATCACTAGCTTACTACTACCACTAATTTTAGTACTATTACCACCACCACCCAGTGTGAGAATTGTGGAAAAATAACTGGGGGTTGGACCATTATCCACTTGGAATTGGGGTGTAAAAACATACTTTAACATGGGGCTCTGGGGAAGACTGGGGGCTTGAAACCCACCAATCCCCCCGGCAATTCTCACCCTGCCACCACCCACCACCTCTACACTATATACTGTTCGAATGCGATTTGCCGACTATAATAATAATAATTTTACACGAAGAGTGTTTTCTGCAGCGCATAAATTATATCTTGAGCGCATGCGGTATATATATATATATATATATATATATATATATATATATATATATATATATATATATATATATATATATATAGGGCCTACGCATGTGTCTGTCGTTGTCTGCATGAGGTCAACATACTTACTTAATCAATTGATCAATTAATCAATTAAATCAGATTATTATTATTGACTCACTGCAGCATGTGATGGCACTCGACTTAAGAAGCAACAGCAGCTGTTCACAAGTCGACCGACGCCAACAGAAACAATTGAAGTCAACTTCAGGTTTGAAATCATACAAGTATATAACATTTTATATTATATATGTGTGTATTATATATGTACAATATTGTACATAATATAGCAAACATTTCATTGATATATAATGTGTAGACTGCAGCAGTGTGGAGGTTGGTAGAGGACGTGGTGCAGTTTGCCTTTGCTTGAGTGATGTGCACTCTTGACCTTTGATGCCGTAATGCTTGATACTCTTCATCATGACATCATGTACTGAATAACTAAGCGATTTTCAGGTCGTCAGAAATAATTCCCCACCACCCCAGAAACCACTAACTACCGGCCCCCACATCATACATCCAAACGAATAAAAAACAATGGCAGTTGTTGGGATCGGTGCCATGCCCCTTATCGCGGGGAGAGAGCCCCCTCCCCCCGAGGGTAATGCCATCGCACCCTCGCTATAGTTTCCGTGCCAACAATAATTTTAAAACCCTGCTCTCCCTACAGAAATTCTTGCAGATGCTGCAGCTGATTAATTATAGTATTAGGGTAGAAATAATTCTTGAACAGGTCAGACTATACGTTTAAATGCATAAGTCTGAATGTGAGGTGTGGATTACTAGTTTAAATACGAGAATAGTTACATCAGCAGCAGCAGCAGCGTTAATAGTATAGCACTATAATAGTAGTATTGCATTGCATCTATAAGTGCTGTTTATGAAAGCCATCTCACAGTGCAGCGGTGCACACCAGTCAGAGGCACTCCCAGGGCGAAAGACCAAAAGAAAAGAAAGGTGTTATTCAAAGAAGTAGTATACCATGGTAGCACTGATGGCAGCAGCATCAGTATAGTAGTATAACTAACGGCGTCAGTATAATATAGTAGTGTCAGTATCTATAGTAGCATTAGTATTGTCTGGGCAAGAAACGTATCGAATCGTCTCTCATCATCTTATACTTGATTATGGTAAGCCTATAGGCCTACACACGAACGTTTTATGGACACGAGTACCGGTATGCGCCGCAACAATGCATATGTTATGCGTCACATGTGTCAAGTCTATTCAGACGTATATGGGGCTATAGCCTATAACATGTAGGCCTACTGACAGTCTGACAGTCCATGCATACATTGCACATGCATGCAGTCATGCACTTGAATCTATATCCACTTACATGACGACTTTCGAGTGCTTTTCAACGGAGATGCACTCTATAGACTGCTGCATTTGAAGTGGATTTAAAGAGAACGAAAAACAAAGGAATCGCGTGCGTGTAAGCAAATAAGTTGATGGCATGATACACTGAAGTAATTTATTGTTATGGGTGTTGACTGTAAGTTGACAGTCTGTGTAGGCCAGATATGCAAATGCTCACGTTCAACGAATATTTATAATATCCTCTGCATTGTATACGGATGCATGAAGAAATCTGCATTTATATGTGCGTTTGTATACAGACGTATGCCAGTGTACATTTTGTGCATGTATGCATGTATTATATGTATAATTTGTATAATATGTATGCATGATTGTATGTATGTGTATAATAATTATTCGGGACTTAGATGTATACGTGTATGCAATAATATTATATTCTGTCAGCATATACTTTTCCTAAGTCTCTGTTTGATTTGTGAGTCGATGAAGCAACAATCGTTCGATTGTTATACATTTAGAGCGGGTTTTATTAAAAGCACCAGCAGTGGGTGAATAATAATAATTGGAGAGGGGTTGGAGTGGAGGAAGGAGGAGGAGGAGGTAGGGTGCTAAACGAGGGTTTGATTTATGGGAGTCGGCGGCTATACATGTAGTTCGGAGACGGACCTAAAAGGGTTTTTATGAATGAACCGATTGTTCGCATCTGAAAACACAACCGCTCTCTTCCATAGACGTAGAATCACTGTAGATGGTGAGCCACCCAAATACAACAGTGGTTGGCGACAGAAGTTATTGTTATATCAGATGTGTGACTAATGGCGTTTAAAAATAGATCCACAGAAGGCAATAGAGAAGAAGAAGAATTAGGAGGAAGAGGCCGGAGGAGGCAGGAGGAAGCAAGAGGAGGCAAGAGGAAGCCTGAGGAGGCAAGAGGAGGCAGGAATAAGTATAGGAAGACGCAGAAGGAGGCGGCAAGAGGAGGCAGTGAGATGCAAGAGGAGAAATGTATGAGCAGTAGCCTAATGACAAAGTAACGTCGTTTCAAGCAACATTTCAGGCTGGAGACCTGGCAACAATAAAATCATTATTTCTATAATATAAAGATATCGATTGTTCAAAGTTCAAAGTTCAATTCTTTGAAGTTATATTATGACCTCAATAATCAGATAGTTGACTATTCATTAACCGTGTTATAGTAATGGTAGTTGTTGTTGTTGCGATTGTTGTTTTTGTTGTTGTTGTTGTTGAAGAAACTGTATGTAGAGAAGTAACCATTGCCACTATACTACTGTACACCATGGTCATCACCATATATATCACAATAATTATCACTATTATCATCATCATCATCATCATCATCATCATCATCATCATCATCATCATCATCATCATCATCATCATCATCATCATCATCATCATCATCATCATCATCATCATCATCATCATCATCATCATCATCATCATCATCATCATCATCATCATCATCATCATCATCATCATCATCATCCTCATCATCATCATCATCATCATCATCATCATCATCATAAACATTTTTCTTGTAATTGTTATCAACATTGCAATTATCATGGTCGTGATTTTGATTACATTATGATTATGATTATGATGGATGGACGAAACAAAAGAGGGTGCCTTATAATAGAGAGGAATGTGCTGATGACTTAACAGACTGCAGGCGTGGAGCATACATCAACGCAAGAGCTGCTGATCCACATTGCACTGGAAAGAGAAAAGTGGAAGAACACGGTGAAAATGGTGTCAGATACATACGGGCGATGAGCCCACGGTTCACGATGATCATGAAAATTATTATTATGATTATAAATTTTCAGCATGATAAATGAAAATATTTTCATGAGCACCACTGAATTCTCCTGTTTTTCTCCTATAAACTGAGTTTGCTGCTTTTTCTTTGATTTTTCAGATCTGTTGTTATTGCGATTGTTATTGCTATTGTTGTTATTGTTGTTGATGATGTTGCTAATGACGTCGTTAGTGTTGATAGTTTGGTGGCAGAAAACATCCTTTCACGCATGACTGGATTTGAGTCTTATGACGTACAACGACAACAACAAGAACACCAATCTTTGGTTCCGCTTCAACAGATGCAATTTTCGGCGATACCTATATTATTGTTATGCATATAATGGGTATTCGGTTGGTTGGTTGTACGTGTTTGCGTGGGCCGACGACAAGTGGTTACATCTTCTCGTCTACTGTGTGTGTGGCATTAATAACTGAGAAAATTTTCGTATTTGTAAACATTGAACATTTATATTTAAGCTTACATTGTGCCTCTATATAAAGTAGTCTAAATATAAATGTCTAATATGATCAAATTTAGTTGTAATAAAAAACCATGGTACAACTCTGTGTGGGAGTTTCTCCATCTCCTGCTACCTCTGTCCAAATTCGATGTAATGAGTGCAACGACCGTACACTGTCAGTATGGAGAGGAGACGGCGAAAGAGAGAGGACAGACGTCACAAACCAGGCGTCCTTATACGCCGAGACTAAGAAATTGAAGTCGCCATATATGCCAATGTCTTCTCTTAATCGAGAAGATGGTGCTGTTCTTCACTTCTATGTAAGAATAGAAAACACTGCGCTATATAAGTCTATCTTCTTCTTCTGCTTACAAGTAACAGAGAAAGAGAAGGTCTAAAAAAAATAAAAGCAGAAAAAGCTTTTAAGACGAATGACGAACCTTGTTCTCTCTGTCAAAGCCCGTTGACACAATACCCCCACCCTATCCCTCCCCACCCCCACCCACCCCACCCCATAGTAAGCGAGTGTCGTTGATACAAGAGAGGTGCCTTGGATTGTAACCTCGACTCAACCCCGCCCACCCCAACCACATAACCCAAAACACCCTCGCCCGTCTTTCATGTAGGTCACACTAACAAGGTGGAATCACAAGACCAGGCCAACGGTGACGCGGTTAGACTTTAAACCCTGCGAATAATTGAAGCTAAAAGTCTTAAATCTATGATCCAATTAGTTTAGTCAAAGACAGATATTATTTCTGCTGAGATGGTTCGGAATGGGTCGGAAGCTGTCGGTTCTAATTATTAGAATCAGCATTTCTATTACAATTAAGAGACGGCAACTGGTGAGAAACTGCTGAAGCTCATTTTCTGCTGACGTCAACGTTTAACCACGTTGAGATAAATTGTCGTTAGACTGTGGATCCTAATTGCCATTTAATTCGCATGCAATTAGCATGCAATTAGCATGTAATCAGCATGTAATTATCATTGGTGTTATGGTTAGAGGGCCGAACTGCAATCGAGAGGTTGCGGGTTAAAATCTCTGTCAGAGCAGAAATCTGACTTGATATACTTCTTTTGCTATAAATCCACCAGAGTTTCTAATGGCTAAACTAACCCTAACACTCATAGGCGTAGGGGACATTTCAACGTTGGGGGGGGGGCAAACATGAGACTTTTGCCCGAAAATTTTTTTTCGTCCGGCCGAAATCTTAAGAAAAATTTCCGTTACGTTTGCCCGAAAATTCTGACGACCTTTTTTTAGTCATTCGGGCAAAATCTCCATTTTTTTCGGGCAAGTCTGATTTTTCGGGCAAGAAGACCCGGAAAAATAAGAAAAGTAACAATTTTCTAAAACTTTTTTTTATTTTTCCGGGTCTGCTTGCCCGAAAAATCAGACTTGCCCGAAATTTGGGGGGGGGGGCATTTGCCCCCCCCTGGACCCCCGTCTCCTACGCCTATGCTAACACTAACCCTAACCGACCCTCACGACGCCTAACCTGAACCTAACCAACACTCACGAAAAAGACGTGCAATGACAACGCTGACGGCACTGCAAAAATAAATAAGTAATTTTCGCCCCCTGATTGTACATGTATACCGAGGACTGGCCACACGCCTTCATATGCCGAGGCTAAGAAAATGAAGTCGCCAACGCTTCATACTTATGGCTCTCTCGGGTCTCTAGTTAAAGAACCAGTCTGAATGATTTTCGTTTATTCAACAATCCGGTTGACAGAAGACCGCAATTGGTTACCGTATACAGTTACGAAGTTGTCTTAATTTTCATCAATCTTAACTACTAAAAGAACAGACAGACTGCAATACAATGGCAGCCTTCAAATCATGTCTGTCCTTAGGAATCGAACTCAGTTCCGCTGATTTCCAAGCCAGTGTGTTATCTAATGAGCCATAGGGTCCTTCCTCTATTCTTTCTTCTTCCTATGACATTTGCAATAATCATTAAATCTTTCCTCTGCTAGCCTATCATCATTTCCGGATTTTTACAGCGTCCAAGAAACAGCTACAGAGGAAATTTAATAAAGTCCTTTTGTAGAATTATTCCTATCTCCAATCATTGAATTCACTTTTGATAATTAGGCTATAATAGGCCTAATGTTGTTTGGATTGATCATTGACACCAACGCTTTTTAGCACATAAATAATATTATTATGACGAAAATAATATTATTATGACGGCATCCATATAGCACCGCAAACCCACAACAACAACGTTACGGTTAAATCCGTTTTGAGTTTCTTTGCTGACTAAGACGTCTCTATAAACAATATAATACATTGTGGTTGAAATCACAGAGGGTGGGTCAAGGGTCAAAGGTCAGGAGGGATTCGTCCTAAAGCGGATGACCGCCCGACCAATGAAATGAATGAATGAATGGAAAGCATGCTTAGACCATGATTCATGCACACGAT
Source organism: Lumbricus rubellus (assembly GCA_945859605.1). Lineage (NCBI taxonomy): Eukaryota > Metazoa > Annelida > Clitellata > Crassiclitellata > Lumbricidae > Lumbricus > Lumbricus rubellus. Next base: position 55,437,872 of record OX243813.1, on the reverse strand, counting down.
GACGTCGTCGTCGGCCCTGCGCTCTGCTGTGTAATCCGCTAAACCGTTGCGTGTTAGGCTAGCGGAATATTCCCCCACACCACACACCGCCTTGAAGCCGGTGAGCTCTAGTAGCCAACAGCGGTACAGCGGTGCAGCGCTGGGTATATATTTATTCATAGGGAGAGAGAGAGAGAGAGAGAGAGAGAGAGAGAGAGAGACGTGCTGCTAGGCTGCTAGCCTCGTTCAGCGCCCAACCGTCCATGATATAAGCCGAAGCAAGGAACGTGCGAATGCATTGAACGCATGTTGAGCTGCTGTGTAGCGCGGGAAGAACATTAGCGTTTTGTTTATCGGAAAAAATCCACCGAACGCCGTGTGCTGTACAACTACAGGCATCGATCGACTCAAGCATAGAAGGAACGACACAGAACGATACACAGAGACACACAGAGAGATACACACAGAGATAGGAAGAGGAGGAGGACTGTTTGTTTGGAGGAATTTCTTCTTCTTCTTCCCGTTGAGCCGCGGAGGATTCTTAATAATATTGTTTTCGTCTGAGTGGAGATTTTTTCTGCCTTCTGGATTGGCCGGAAAGAACGAAACGAACAGCAAAGGAGAGAGAGACGTCGAAAGGGTAAGTGCAAAGACGCATTGGAAACATTAATCATCATTATCATTATCATCATCGTCATCATCATCATCATTGTCGTCGTCGGCATCATCATCGAATTACCGGCTTCGGACCGTTTCTATAGACGTCCGTTTGACCAGACGCAGCGCTCGTTGCTCTGCGCCTTCAGTTTATTATAGCGCTTCAAAAATTCCGAATTTACGATAACGTTCCACGGTTACCTGTTACTGTTTACGGACTCTGTAGATGTATGGCACATATAAGTTTAGCGGTACCCTCCTCGCTTATCGAGACTCGGCACTGGCTCCATCTGATTTCGGAGTTCCAGCATTTAATATTATGTCTGTTCATGCAGCGCCTTTTCTGAACTTAAGACGTAGTAGTTCAATGTACGAGACATTTCGATCAGCCACATTGTGTCAGAACCGAAGTGGACGCTGGATGGCACGTGCTGCGTTGGGTGGAGTGGGGTAAGAGGGGGGGAATGTTGATGATGGCCCAAGGTTCTGGAATTCGCTGCGTGATTGACGGGGCCCCCTTCGTGCACCGCTCGCTGCTCTGACGTCCTTCACATCTGAACTCTATGACCTGGTCTACATTGATCAACCTCCTACGCCTGCTGCTGCTGCTGCTGCTGCTGCTGCTGCTGCTGCACTGTGAACCGTGTAACCCCGCTGACCTCTTCAACTTCCACTGACCTCGTGTTGACTACTTGGACTCGGGACAGGAATCCAGTCTCAAGGATCCAACTGATGGATTCTTACATTGGGTCTAGTACTCCGATGATGCTGATGCAAGTCCATACCACGTGATGCAATAAATAATATGTAAGTAAGTGCATGAGTACGTAATCTTTGTTTTGCTTGTTGCTGTTTAACGACACTGTCATATCATCAAGGATGATTGTTGTCGCCCTCCTTCTTTCTGCAGGCTTGGGACTGGCACTGCCAGAGTACGAGCAGTGGTGGAGCTAATCTTTATAATTAGCATGATATAACACACACAATTGTAGCAGCACTGTGTAGGTGTGTCTACTGTCCATTGTTGCTGCGTTTCGCTTCCAAAGCCAATTATCGATTAATGTCTCTACTGCAATTGCTTAGCAACCAACGAGCGTAAGCATAACGGGGGGGGGGGGGGGCATCAGTGGGAGAAAGACTGAACCCGGAGGCTGGAAATGTCATCACAAAGCAATTCCATTGTTGGATACGGCTTGTGGTTCCTATCAGGGCAGTGAGGGGTGGGGAGGGGCAGAAGCTCCGTGGGTGGACTGTTGCCTGTTAGGGAAGGAAATCCATAGCTACATAGTTCCTTAGTCGTGTAAACTACGGTTACCGTATAGTTTCGCATTCTTGGCGTGGCATCCTGGATGTTGCACTCGGCAATCGCTTATCCTTGCTTCTATTTTTGAACGAGGTTTACGGTTCGACTACAGTTCAGTTGTTAGCATCTGTAGTCGGTTAGTTGTAAGATGCTTTTCATGTGTGGAAATCTCGGTGTGCAAAGGTGCACTGGTTCCTAAGTGATGTCCAGGAACTAACAGAGAACGCCTAGGTGGTTGAACCGGTTTTTAAACCGTAGGGTTGTTCAGTCAAGGGGACTCAATGTAAATGGGCAAAGACAGTGCAGAGTTTATCGTGCCTGACCTGTAACCTTGAGGTCGGGGTGAGGGGTCCAATCTCATCCAGGGTAGAAATCTGTTGCATGATATCTTCTCCATCAGCATTCTTCTGTTGTGGTGAATGCATTGTCGGTGGGAAGATGAGACGACAAGGAGAGGACTGCTTCCCAATCTATTCGTTAAGAAATGAGGAGAGTCGAGGTCCAGGCTGTATTTACATTTTACCGATTCTCACATTGCATTCCACAGCGAAATGTGATGACGTTTACCAATGAAATTCCTCACCATGCTGTTTAATAATTATGCGTCTGTGTGGCAACAGTTTTGTACACCTGACTTGCATAATTAAAACGACGGGAGACTCATTGTGATTTTTATCCTCTGTAGAAACCTCACTCGGGTCCATTGAACTCCCTCTCTCACTCACTCACTCTCGGGTTGCACTTGCATACGACAGAATTTGGCTGAAAACTCCAGGCCAGAGGACAATGTCTTTGCGGCGTACTTCTGAGTGTACGTGGGTGTATGTAGACCATATGTGTGTCTGTGTGTGTGTATGTGTGCGTGTATGCGGGTGTTGCGTTACTTTAAAAAATTGCCTGTGTTCTGGTTGGCGTCATTTACCGTTGTTTATCGTTGATTTATATGAGCGCACAGCTGCAGTGCGGATAGGGTAAGCAACGTGGCTCAGAGAAAGGGAGAGAGAGAGGGAGGGAGGCGTACAATAGTGACTAAAGGCATACAAAGACACACACACACAGAGAGACATATACAGAGAGAGACAGCGAGAGAGACAGACACAGAGCTGACTAGAGAAATTCTGGGCAGTCACGTGTCCATAAACTATCTTAATTTAAGATTTTATGAGAAATTTCTTAAGAAACAAACTGAAATAATAAAAGTTAAGATTTTACGTATTTACATAATACAACGTGATTTATTCAGTTGAGATAATCTTTTCTGTAGTATCATGTAATATTTCAAAAAGACACCAATCATAAACATTGGTGCATGCAACTACCTAGCCGGGTCCTCTAAAAGTCGCCGGGCCCTGGGCACTTTCCCCTCTATGTCTTCTCCCCTCTCGACTGCCCGAGACACAGACAGACAGATGCTGAGGCGTGTACAGGGACATGAGATGGTCGTGAGAAAGCCACAGTAGGCCTACATGTAGATACCGCTATCTCTCTTGCAGCCGACCCGTGACAATTGTGGCGTGCAAAGTGGATACAATCAGACATGCTTAATCAAGTCCTTGAAACGACAAGTATACTCGACATTCAGTCGTGCAATTAAGTCATCAAACTGACGAAGTAAACCTCCTTAGAAGTGAAGATATGCCCCATTAATTCACGACCTGCGTCCGATTTATTGCGGTCTTCACTGCGCCTTCTTTCAGTATTATACGGTACTCAAAGTCGAGTGATTTTCTTTTCGAGTACTCGACTTAATAGTTTGCGAATCTCCTTTGTTGTACAGCGCTTGCTTGCTATAGCGTCCTGGCTCCTTGTGCAATAGATAGTAGCCCTATAGTAACGCACCACCGATAAGCTCATTTTAATATAAACTAACTTCGATGCCTGCAGCTCACTGGGCTGGAAATTATGCTAACGTAGTATTTTGGTCGGTTGTCATACGTAAGGACAAGGAGGGGAAGATTAGACCTAAGGAATGATGAGGCGGGGGAAGCATTAAGATAAGAACTGCGTCAACGAGGAGGCTAAAGCTGAACGTGTATTTGAGGAAATGTTGAGAATCAATATTATTGGGGTCGTGGCTTTCCATGGACCCGCCGCCATGGATACATTAACAGCCAGTCTCCTGAAATAACCCTGGGGTCTGAAACGAATGACGTCTGTTTGGATGATCTAATAATAATATGGTGTGAAGAAGGATATATTTTTATATACGCCGTGACCTTTCCAGGGATCAGCCCACGATAAGTCATAAAACAGTCGTAAAAGTCTATAATTAATAGGGTGAGAGAAGTCGTGAATAATTCTGCCCACGCTATTCCTATATCGGGCGACTGAAAATTATTATATTTATAAGATATATCATATGTGTATGAATGGCTCAAACCGCCCTACGGACACATTGTCGTGAGGGGTAGCCTATTATTTATTTTTCGTGCCTCGACCCAAGCAAGCGCCAACACAGAAATAGAAATGCACACGATGATCACGTCATCCCGCGAATCAAGGCAGAAGTTGACGATGCGCAGACGATGGTTAATTTTAATGAATTGCAGTCTGCTCTGTTCTATCGATGGAGTGGAGTGGGGTGGGGGGTGGGGTAGATACGAGGGTTACTGCAATTATAATGCTATTAATATGAGCGATGACTCATCGCCGTTGTTGAGAAAGTTCAATGGACAGATCGATTCGTAGCAGACGGCAGCAGACGATTTTCTGGCTGACAAAGAAAAAAATGGCCGCCCTAATTATGTGGCCGGCTGTAAACCGGCGCTACGTAAATGCTGGCAATTCGTTCGGTAGGACTACTAACGTACGACTCGCAGAGGACAATGCCATTTGATTGCGATACGTAAATATCGCCTAATCAGTATGCAGCTTGAAGTGCATCTAGTGGTCTCAAAGCCCTTGCGCAACACCGTCTGCCCTCAGATGCATCTGGTGCAATGCGTCCTTGCAAAAATCAATGCGCTATATAAGACGAGACGGGTGGAAACGCCGGAGCCAAGGCCGGTGTGGTATGAAATCATGTCCGCCCATGAAATATTGTCAGAGACATACTGTCATTGGTTAACGTGACCGCTGACGTCAGGTAGCAACTGTCAAACATAAGTATTAATAGAACCGTGAGATCTTGTCCGGGCAAAGACATAAAATACCAAAGATAATAATTCCAACACAGCCTGTTCATCTAATAATAGACATCGACATCTATATTAAGAACTTGTTATTAATAGTAACCACAGAGCGTTTCCGATAAAGACCTACAATACAAAAGATAATTCCAACGTTCCATAAAAATTGGGAGCTATAATTACGAGAAATAGGGCAAAGAAACACGGACTATTTATTTACGTTTAATTAACTAAGACTCTTCCATAATAATCACTCAATTATCTAGCCACGTGCTTCTCCGCATACTTGCTTTCAGAATTGAATATTCTATTGAAACGCTAGGCCTATATTCGGACAACAATGGCGTTAAAACTCGGGGTCAAATAACTGTTTAAAACTGCTACACGCAGCCTACACATACTAAAATATTTGTAGCAATAATTTATATGTACTGGAGGGTGTCACGACAACTGGTCTACAGACAACTCGTCTAACGCCAAGTGGTCTACAGACATCCAGCGCTTTAAGAAATGGAAGCTGTATGCAAGTTTTTTTTATAGGTGAAATGGACGCTGGATTGATGAAAAAAACGCAAGATAGATCGAATCTGGATGACGGTTCTTTTACATGTGAAATAGAAGCTGGATTGACGAAAATGACGCATGAGAAATAAAAGCTGGATACAGGCTTTTCTAGTTCTGAAATAGACGCTGAATTGATGAAAAAACGCTTAAGTAATGGAAGCTGGATGAGGGCATTTTTATATCTGAAATGGAAGCTGGAATGACAAAAAAAGCGAGCGAGAAATAGAAGGTATTTTTAGATCTGAAATAGAAACTGGATGGATGTTGAAATACATGAATGAAATCATCAATCCCGCTTCCATTAAAGCTAGAAAACCATTCAGTTTTTTTCTCTCATAAATCTAGCTTCTATTTCATCAATACTAGTCGTCTGTAGACCAGTACTGTTGTCGTTATACCAAGTGTCTGAAGACGACTTGCCGTTAGACGAGTTGTCTGTTGACAAAGAAATGCTGTCGTGGAACCGTATTGGAGAGTTCTAACCCAGGTGCACAGTAGGCTTACAATGGCTATCATTAAGTAGGCTGCTAGTAAGCAAGTAAGTCAGTCAGTCAGTCGAAGTAAGAATATTGTTCATTAGACCACCAGCAAGCGCATAGTTGTTTGTACAATAATAAATTATAGAAACATTTAAGCAAAGTCATACAATATTCTCATAACAAATCGTTGGGCATAAAATTCAACTCTATTTTGTACACTAGGTGGCCTGGCTCGGGCATTATATGAAGCACCTTATGGGAAGGGAGGAGGTAGTGAAGAATGTGAAAAGGATTTAATAGGATATAGCGGAAAATAGCAGAGTAAGCCCCTAGAACAGAGTGCGTCAATACTTGGAAAATCAGTAGAGATGAAGCCTGAACGGGTGAGTTCTTCTTGAAACACCGTGAAGACGTCTACGCCCCATGGCATTTGCAAATACCCACCACACAGGGAAGGCATACAGTTTAATCTAATCTGGGCATGGCAGTAGCTCTAACCACATCAAAAGCCATGATGTTTTGGGCATTTGCTTAAATTATCGAAATAGAAACCATACTAAATAATTATGTTATCTGAAAACCTTAAAACCCCTCATAATTATTATGTTTATTATGTGGTAATAAAGTACGCTAAAACATGTTAATAATAAAGCGCTACAAAATATGCGAGTAGCATGAGCCAATTTGATATAAAAAAGATTAGCCTAATGCTGCATGTGGCTAATAATTTGGAAAACCGAATCGATGGATTACTTCAAATAAACACAACTATGGAACAGTTAAATTAGATGAGGCATTTATGAAGGCCGAAAATCTTTTAAAGATTTAGCCCATATTTACAAACGCCTTTACTCATAACCACTTGGCCTGTTCTACGATGGGAAATTCTATCTAAAAATAGAAATAGGGTCATCGCAATGGCAACTACACACATGGTGCTTTCAACAATAATTCCACTGTTCAGATCCTTGTTTTCTCAACTCTTATGACAAAAAGATTTTTGGCAAGTGTTATTGATAATATTGCATTTTAAGCGGACAATATCTAGTGAAGTACTGCTTCGACAAGCGGGATACATATAACGGCGGAGTCGGACACGATTTCATGCCGGACAATATCTCATGCGTAGACCGCATGAAATACTGTCTTGACAACGGAAGTGGGCGGAGTCGGACAACATTTCATGCCGGACATATTATCACGCCACACCGGTACTATTCCAACGCTTGTACGCTGACTCATCGCGTGTTTTTGTTCCATATTCTGGAAGGTTCTGCATAATTAGCGTGGACCGCGTCGGTCTGCCTCTGTCTTGCTTTCGGGTACTAATAATGAACAAACAGATCGATAATCTCGTTTGCTCCATTTATCGACCAGATTCACGTGAATCTGGCAGTTTGCCAATTCAGGGCTGAACGCCGCAAACGACGTAAACAGGCTGTGCATTAATTACATCGCCCGACGGCAATGGCAACCATCAAACTGCACAGGTTGCGGTAAGAATGTGCATCACGTGAAGAATTGAGTGCATTATATCAGTTATTTCATTTAAAAGAAGTTGTGTGATAAGAACTATCATTAGCACCGCGAACCTCTTGCATCCAGGTTTTGGGTTGGCATTGCCTGGCACTAGGGCGCGGACGAGCAGTGGGCAGAAACTAGGGGCATTCTTTCATATTGTATTCCGTGCAATAATAGTTGTACGAGGCGCAGTGCAACACTGACGTTTGCAAATCACAGCGTGGCTGGCTGCTGGCGTAAATCCATAATCTGAAACCTACTACCTTCTTCTGCAAAACACGGTCTTGACATTCAACAACCCAGCGTAGGCGTTTCACAATTTCACACTGAAACCAACCTTACCCTTCCTTGTTCCAAAACCCCGAACACTAACTGCGACCCTGAATAATGCCATTTTCTTTTCTTTTACTCTTAGGCCAACTCCTAAAGACTGACTGTGACCATGAAACTACCACAAACTCACTGTTGTCCATGACCAATCTACAGCTGCCTACGGACTCTAATCCTAAACATATCTAAGTAACCACTTTCACAAGCATCTGTGGGACATTGAACAACCAATGGCGCATGACTCTAACCCTGAAATGTAGCCTACGTCTGACATTGAGAGGCAAACCATGAACCATAACTGAAGTTTAACCTTTGTAGGCTACATAACGAACAAGTGTCCATATTCTTTCTTAAACCTTCTGGATCCCTTGCACGTGCTGAATAGGCCTACATGCATCACATCCAGATTGGGTCATATGAATTTTCAGAATGCTTTAGGCCCTAAGTCTTTTGTAAGGAATGTCACTTATGCATGAACGAAACGTATAAACTGCCAACTATGCATTACTTAAACTAATGCTCAGATACTTCACATATTCCTAGGGATAATTGCAGTCACAAATTTTGCCCACTGCATGGTTATGCAAATTTAATGGAAATGTTGAAAAACTGTTTTGGCAACATCCCAGTAAAACCTACGTTTTGCAATTATAAGTTGATCATTATAAAACTGTAGGCCTAAACGTTGCGTATAGTTATGCTTGAGCCCTCCCTAATAATTCAGACTGGTCAGCAGCTAGGTCACTTTGTCTCACTTTATTCCTCAGTCAATGAACCAAAAGTACCTTGGGGTGATAAGAAGTATACAGTAATGTTACAGTATATAGGATGCGTTCAGTGAAGACACCATCTATTATAGGTCTACAACGTCAGCAGGTCGCGTCAGGGTCGTGAGAATTATTCAACAGGTGGAAGAAATTAAATGGAGAGATATTAAAGATTCCAAAGAATTTTTCTGGCAGGTCATAAGGCAGGTCAAGAGTAAAATAGGCAGTATTCTGTCAAATGGCCTGCCACGACCTACGGATGTGTTGCTTACCCCCTGTATTTAGTGTTGGCTGATAAACGATAATCTACCTGGAAGGGTGTTGGCTAAACCCGTTTCCTTGGGCCCTATAGTCTGCCGTCAACAGGAAATATTAAAGGATTCCTTTCCTATAACTACTTTACCGCCAGAAATCCAACGAACTGGTGATGTCACATGTCACGATTCTTCCACGGTTCCGTTTCTGCCCTGTCCACTTCGTTGGAAATTCTTCTGCTTTGAAGATAGCTTGCTTCCCGTCTGCCGTGGAGGTGCCGCCCTTTATCCCTTATCTCGTCCATTACTCCGCCTATATAGGCCTGCTGTGACAACGAGACCAGTCATCAATCAAAACCCCGTCATCGGAACCGTGCTCAACTGCTCCTGTCGGATTCCAATCAATACGATATAGAGATCAATCTACTAGATGGGCCGTGAGCCCGTGATGGGGCGATGTGAAAGAAGTTGTCGAGAGTTGGGATACGCATGCGTCAGATTATTGGAAGCAGGGCATAAAATCAGTGAGACTTCGACTCACAAGTCGTTCTTAGCAGATTGTGAAGTGTATAAGTAAAAAATTGCTGGTGAAAGTAAAGCATATTAAGCTTATAATTTTATTTCATATATCCTATACTTGCTGAGGGAGACTTAGGCTAGGCCCTCACTTCGTAAAAGCTCTTCCTGTATCGTAGCATTCGATTTTCGTGGTACGTCGCTTCCTATTCTTTTGGTCGTCTGTCTCCGCTTACATATGTCAGAGAAACAGACTTGTAGGCTACATTTTTGTATACAAGTATGCCTCTATCTCCTCCCCTACTAGGCTACTTCTATACCATCTGCCCTCTATGCACGGAAGTTCTCTAACCTCCTGCTACCTGACAAACAATTCGCCGAATTCCTCTTAAAAAGTTCCCACAACAGCGTTGAAAATTATGCATAATCATGGGTCTGTTAAAGCAGCCTTGGAATCCTAGACCCAACGATAGGTAATTATATCGGACTATAGTTATACTACATGGTAATTGCAACATTCGTGGGACGATAGCGTGCATATTCGTCGTTCGTCATCAGAGGAATGTCTGCTTCGTAATAATAATAAAATGTGTCTGTTGACAGCGCCTATATACACGGTGATTCATAAAAAACCACCCCCCTGCATATTTCACTGTAACTCCGTCAAATGTCATGCTATGTGAAAGAAATTTTAAAGGAAGACAGAGGAGTTATTTCTAAACATTCGGAAAGTTAAAGTTTATGTTCAAATTGACCCCCCCCTTTGGCAGCGACGCATGCGCGAAGACGAGTACGCCACTGTTTGACTGATTCATCAATGATGCGCTGATCCATCTCGTCCCATGCCTCCACAATTCGACTTCGCAACTCACTGACATAACATATTTGAGATCTGTAGACCTAGCTTCTCTTGCATGACACTCCATATCTTATAGTCCACTGGATTTAAATCAGGGCTGTTGGGTGGCCACAAAGTAGGCGGGATGAAATCAGGTGTTTCAGTTTCCAGCAACGCAACAGTGTCCCGTGCTCTGTGCGCAGGGGCGCTATCCTGCTGGAAGATAAAATCCTCATCGGTAATGTCACGAATGTCTGGTAAAAGGCCCTGTTTTAGTGGACCATCTCTGTAATATTGTCCATTGACCTCATGACAACTGGTTCGGTGAAATGGATATGTTCGTACGACTAAGTCAGAGACCCGACCGATGCCATAAGGGATTTGCTGAAAGTTGGTCGATTCCGCAAAAGACGATTTGCTGGAACGTCCCTCTTCTGTGTACCGGCAGATACATGTACGTGTTTGCGAACATTCTGATTGTTACTGGGTGCTGCCACAGTAAACAATTTCTCACCTGGAGGCTAAACCAGATGAAATTGACCATGCAGGTTTGCATGATACAACCTGAGTGACTGACAGGAACGTTGGAATATTGCTTGTTTCTCGAGATTATCGTGACGTCATTAGTTTCGTCATCCGCGTTACGTCATTATAGCTCTGAATGTGAATAATTTATACAGCACTTGGCTAGAACATCAAGCTTCATTACTGTGAAATTTCGTTAAATTTGATGGTCATCTACATGAGTTATCCGAACTTACGCAGGGGGATGGTTTTTTATGAATCACCGTGTAGTTTGGTCTGATTTAAACAGACCCACTGCAAGGCCAGAGCCCAAAGTATAAGGCACGCTGAACATTTTTGTTATGTGGCCCTCAATATTTATGCATTTGGCCTCCACCACGGCATCGCCTTGAACGCTCAGTTATTGCAAATTCACCATGCATGAGTCATCCGACTTGTGTACAACTGCTACGTTGTTGTCCCTCGAATTCCGATTTTTGCTGCCTTCAATATCTGTTTCCACATTTAAGTTTTCTGTTAATCATTAGCGATTATCCAAGTTGCGCAGGCTATATCATTGCTGAACTCTGGGGGCAGAGGCATCATTTCTCTCTTTAGGACTATTAAGTAAATCGTGGCATTTGTTCTGAAAGTGAACATTCTAAAGCATCCTAGAAGTAGACATAAATTGTCATAGTTACAATTGCAATACGGCTTTTGTGATAGAACTTGGATCCGACTCCAACTTAGCACTAACACCATACAAAGTGCACTAACAACATCCAAAGTGCACTAACAACATCCAAAGTGCAGTAACAATAGCCTATCCAAAGTGCACTAACAACATCCAAAGTGCAGTTAATCCTTTGGGTGTTCATCAGCTTGTGTTCTCTCGCCATTGTTGATAATCATTTCGACCTTTGTTTGAATGGTCGTAGCACCTCCTAGGTGTCATCATCTCAATTGTTTCTCAAGTAGAGATGCACACAGGCTGCCTCCATTTTGGTCATCGTTTTGGTGTCTAACACTTCGGCTGCGAAGAGATTTCCTTAAAGATTACTAACGAAATATTTTCAGGCATTGTGTACATATCCTGTTGTTGATGATGTCGAACTGTTTTAATGCCACCCACTCAGGCGTGATTAATGCGGCCAGTAAACAGACCATAAATACCTTCAAAGGCGTGTATTTGCATTCAAGCTGCAGGCAAATACTAGTTTAAATGAAGAGCGAAGAATTCACACGGGTCCTGTGAAATTGGCATTGCGGGGCATTTCTCGACGATACAATTAAGAAAACCGTGGTAGGCTGTGACATCTGACTGGCCACCGGGGAACGAATTGAGCAGAAGAAAATAACATGAAATACCTGTACAGTTAATGGTTACATAGCAGAACGCATGCTGCGCACAGATATTGGCAACCTTTTGTGTGGACTTTGGGGTCTTGCAACATGTTCGGTGATGACTTTAATACCCTTGGAGTTAATTAACCAGGATGAAATTAAATGCAAACTTTAATTAACGGATGTGATTAAGTCTGGTCGTCTAGGCACAGTTTCCAGTGAGTCACCGCAGTCATATCATATTAACAATCGACTAAAAAGGAAAGTAGGCCTGTATTGTTGCCTGTATTGTTGTCTGTCGGCCTTGTATATGAATTTACGAGCACGACACGTGTGTGCTATCGGTCGGTTGTACCACGTGTTCGTGTGTAACAAGGATTGCATTGTCAATATTATACCAGTCACCTATATTGTAATAATAAATAATAATATACACAGCAAGCGCTCGCACATTAGGACAACGGCTTCGAGAAGTAGGACAGTACTACGTAGCAACGAAAATCGTATGTGTGGGTGTGTTTGTGCGTGTGTGTGTGCGCGCGCGGGTGTGGCTATGTATGGCGAGAATTGTCGGGTTGGGTTCGGCAGCTTCAACCCAAGTTACCCAACAATCTTTCTTAGGATCACATAGTTAAGTCTTCCAACTCTTCATTGCATACCTAAAATTTAACGTGGATCGAGGTCTGACCCTCCCGTTATTTTCCACAATTCCCGAACCGGCTGTATGCCGATGATTGGAATATGTTGGTATTGTAAGCCTTGTGCCCTCGAATTTACACCAGAGCCTTCGTGCAGTCTTTGTACATTTAGCTAATCACTGCTGTTACTGAAACACAACGAGTCCTGCTATTCGATGATGGAAGTAAAATCGGAATTTGAGCCCGGTACTTGATTAGGGTCACGGCAACAAAACGGGCCACGTGCTATGCCGTACATGCACTCCCTCGCTACCTGAAGTAGGCAGACACACTGGACCGACGACGGGTAAAACTCTGGTCTAATTTTTCAGACCCGACTGTGGTCGATTTTTTCGAGTTCTCACTGCGCAATTGTTTGCACAGACCAATATAACAAGTAGAAGTCTATCGGTGGTGCACCGCTTAAGGTGCGCCAGAATACACAAATTAGACATAAAACACACACACACACATGCGTGCATATGATCATGATTCTGATATCGTTGAGTCAAGTGTGATATACGGAAACAGGTCATTTGTTTACTGACTCATTATATCAAGAAGTGCTTTGCTGGAAATTGAGGCGACGATGTATTTTGGTATAAGTTCTGCCGGCAGGTCACCGCACGTGTAGAGTGGGGCGTAGAAGTGTTTGGACATGTTTAATGTTATGAGGCTTCTACGTATAATTATATTCGCTGCTGATGTTTGCGAGAAAAGCTCTAAATCGATCAGACCAGTGTATTGCACATCCGTTTGTACAGAGTGAATAATTATTTGTCAATGACAAGCCACACAAACCTACGTTTATTGTACGGGAACATTATACTTTCATATTCTTTTTGATTGTATGACTCTTAGGATTGTGGTAAAAATGTGTAAAAATCGTCTGACACAATCAGGCCTGCACACGCATCGTTTTTTTAACATCTGCTCTACTTCGACAATAGATGCTTAGGTGGCTGGTCATAAATATTATATTGAATTATTGATGTATAGAATATGGTGTCATAATTACAAAGGTAATCTGAGACATTGGTTTCCCCAGTATATTTCTTCTGCGAGAACTCTGTTGATCCATGGAGTGTCCAACGTCGATCCATCCTTCGGTAAGCGGACCAAGCCGAGTTTCTGGTTCCCCGCCATCCTCCTTTCCCGATCCTACAACCTGGAATGGCCTCCCTGTTACTTTGCGCTTAGTGCCCAGGAGCCACGCCACTCTGCCCCTCAAGAATCTCAAGCTTTCTTATTTAGAGGTGGTTGGGTCGGGAGCGCTTCTGAGTAGCAATGAAGAAGCGCCCTATGAAACTTCCTAAATAATTGTAATAATAATCTACACGGCTACAGTGGCGCCTTTCGCCCCACACCTGGAATGGGAGACAAGCCCCTCTCTCTGGCAGACTTATAACATCGCAAATATACAGGGCTCCCGTTTATGTTGATTGCAGATGAGACTTTGTAAGCGTGACGTCATTCACTTCACGCATTTCCTTGTCGTTTTTTTATTCGTCAAACTAATAATTTTTGCAAAGCGGATTGATTCACTGTGGAGTAACTGTGGCGACCGGAAATGCTTGCGGCTTGACACGACTTTCATCGGAAGTGGATGGCATGCTGGCCGCCATTTTGCAGTCATGCGCGTCGGTGCGGGCACGCATCAAAGCAAAAGTGGCGACTGTGTTTTGTAGCGACAAACATATACATCAAAAAGAGAATCGCCTAAGTCAATTCCACCGATTACGGGATCTTTGAGCATTGCCGCCACGCTCGAGTTCCTCTATTGTTCCGCTCATTCAGTATAGGCCGGTGGGTCTGTTGTTCGAGTTTCTTTTCTTGTGCGCAAAGGCTTTCTGTGCCTCGAGTAAAAATGAGTGTTTCGCCGGAAGCTGTTCTAAATTGTCCGGCCACTCACAGAGCTCGATTCGCGCGCAAGAACATTAATGTGTCGGTTAAAAATAATCTTCAGTGACTTGTCAATGACTAATTCACCTTTCGTAGGCTAGCGTTCGCGCAACACACTGTAGATATCTGATCGATTTTTAAGGATTAGTTGCAAGCTGAAACCTGCTGACTAAACTACTGCAGTTTTCATGCTCAACGCAAGCGGTAATGTGAAAGTCTACTTTTAACCAGTTTAAGTTTTTATTTCTGGTGTGCTATATCGTGCGAGAGTGATAATGCCGGGTAGGCCACAGTGATTAATCTTGATTTCTGTGTTTATTAATTTATTGTTCGTTTGTTTTGTTTAGAACTTGCGCCTGTTGGTGATGGGTAGCTTGATGCGCGACCAGAGATGGCTAATAGTGGACAAGTCGTCTCCCCCATCTCCTCTCGTCCCATTCCACCAGCGACAGAACAATCGATCTCCACTCGAATCGCCTCCCATTGCCAAGAAGCTGCCCAAGGTCAGAGACGGTAACCTATTCTTTGGTCAGATGTTCGTTGAAATGCCTTCCGCTTCCTCGTCTCCAGTTTTCCAGGACGCCCTGGACGGCAAAGAAAATCGTTCCATATTGAAGAAGACAGGCGCGAGGAGCCGCACTCTTCGCACGGCTGGAAGGCGAGTGGACTTTGACCAGGATGTCGTTGTCTACCACTTCGATCGCGTCGAGGGAGGACACGTCTCTCTGGAAAGCCAGAGACTCACCTCTTCTGATTCCAAGGATAGGAAGGAGTTCGTCAATCGGACGCTCCAGGGTCGCAACCGACCCATAACCCCCGACTCGCACTCTCCGAGGATTTCCCCGTTCAACAGTCGAGAACCGCCGATACAGTACGCTGTACCACTGGCGACAATGACGACACAGTACCCAGAACCATTTCTGGCTACGACGTCACAGTATGACAGCATCTCACGCCTGCCATCCTTTGACCAGTCATCCTTTGGTCCGAATACGACACCTGAGCGAAGGACCCACTCGACGTCGGGGGTAGTTCAAGAACGCCCTGACGACGACGGAGGAATGGGAGTGACGCCCGATGTAGACTTTACTTTTTTCGAGGACGAGCAGCACAGGTTGCGGCTCAAGTTTACGATTGCCCTGGGCGATGGGGTGGCCGCAAACGACGTCCTGGTGAAGGCCAACACAAACGGGAACAAAGTCCGCCTTGTCGGCACGAGAACAATAGGTACGTCTCGACAGGGTACTATTATCCGGCAAGAGTTTACAGAGCGATATCAACTACCAATGGACGTCGACCCCTACATGATCACAGCCCGAATGGACAATAACGGTAATCTGTACGTTGAAGCGCCGGTCATGACCCCGGATCGAAAGCGAGCGCTGGCCATTGAAAGGCAGACGATCAGTGACGCCAGAATTGGCGCCATTTCGTCCGATTTCGTCTTATGACGATAAACATTTTAAAACTGAAATATCACTCGATTAATTCTGAGAAGAAATTCGTTAAAACTTACTCGAAGTGCTGTTGTTGTCGTAATGGCGGTCATTGCTGGCAGTTTGCCAAACTTACAGCTTCAGTTTTGATGACGTCGACGAAGAAAACTAGAGATCAAGAGAGAACAGCTTCGTTGTTTTTGCGTCAGCATAGCGTTGAACGCCACCTGGCGCCTGCTGGTCGAAATGCGTCAGAAGCAGGAAATAATTATTGCCTGTTAGAAACTATGCAGCTTCTCGTGCTAATCATAGATGTATAATTAGGTTTATTATATCTATGGTGCTGAGAGTTACGATCCCAGTGGAAGGAACGAGAAAAGACAGCCGCATAAATGCCATGCAGAAAAGACAGCTTTGCGGATTTTGATTGGACATTGAAACGGGCATTTTCGTGTGTACACCATACATAGTGTGTCACGGACTGTAAACGGGTGTGCCTGCGGTGCGTAAAAACTAACAGAACGATATTACTGTCAATGTCAATGTGCAAAGTTTTTTTAGTGTTAGCGCAAAACTGCAATGCCGAGTATAAATAGAATATTATGCGAGATCCTACCACATTTTATATTTTTCTGTTGCCATTCGCTTGGTGGCGCTTCATCAATAAGGTTAACCGTTCCTTTATGTCGAGACAAAAATATGAGAACCAGCGTCGAGCGTAGTTTGTTAGAAATTAATATAGCTTCGGTTGCAATAGTTTTAATGGTGTTTTAGACAGTAAAAGAAATCATTAGCATAATTCAGTGGTTAGTTACATCCGTTGCATCTTTCAGCTTCAAGGGCCGCATTAAATGTTAGATTTAAAGCGGAAAATAATGTCCCATTAAAAGTTGTCTCATTGGCAGAAATTGTGTGGCAAGCCTGCCAAATCCATGGTAAGCTACTAGACATTTTCGTGTTGGTGCTGCAGTGGCTGGTTATGTTTTGTGTGAATTAGTTCTTATCAGAGAAATGATGGTTACGAGGCATATGCAGTTTTAGCAGACGTGTTGTAAGGAGTACATGTTGTGAACGTTCAAGAATTTGTGGAATTTGTTGATGAGCATGAGGAGAGAAGATGTAGTTTTTTCGGTGTTTTTTGCACGCATATGGGCGTAGATGCCAATCATTTAACAAAGATCTCTTGCTGTTCTGATTTACGACCTTAGCCAAACAGTTGCAGCTGTGTTTCAAGGAGAAAAGTGCAAAACTATTCTGACTGCTTTAACAACCCGAGTGTTGCAAAGGAATTATAAGGCTAAATAAATTCATTACATCGTATTTTAGTCCATTTATGTTTTTTGATGTTGTTAAAGGTTTTGGAAAGGCTTAATAAATTCGCAACAATGTTGCATTTTGAATTTTCTGACTAAGTAATTAAAAATTATCTTGTTTTAAATTGGTTAAGTCTGTAAGGCAATGAGGAAATATTGTAACTAACTGTAAATAATTGAGGAAAGAAGCAATTTAGAAATGGATTATCATGAAATTCTGTAAATTATTGACGTGGTGAAAAATCATGGAATTCTGTCAATTATTGAAGTGGTGATGTATGTTGATTTGTGTAGTCCTAAGTTAGATTTCATTATCATCATCATGTCGATAATAGTTTTATTGTCATTGTTGTTAGCGATGTCAGATTTCTTAACCGCTGAATATGGCTTTGTTCTTTTTGCTTTTCAGGCTTAAGATAAGCCTTTTATAGATTTTGCATTTAATTTCTTTAGAAATAGACTCAAGAAAAGTGGTCTTTGTTTCTCAAAATGTACCACAATAGCCCTTTCAGAGCAAAATGACTCAATTTTAACATCAGATTTCTAGGCCGAAATATGTGGGATTCTATTTTCCTTAAGCTTTGGAGTGAAATGATCTGAAAATAAATCTATTTAAGTCAATGTTATGATGCGTTCTTTTATACAAAGAGCTGTGTTATCAAGACTAAGCGAGTTTAGCTACTACAATGTGGCAAATGTTATAGGCCTATTATTACCACAACGGCTATAACTTACACAGTTTGGCTGGCACTTCTGGAAATTAAGTCAAGTGGATCGTGATTGGCTGGCCAAAAGTAGTTCAGATCCGTGATTGGCTGATAGAAGTTGTTGCTATGGGTTCTGATTTTACGAGGGAACTAGGGAAATCTTCACCTAATTTCTACTTTTCACACGAAGTTCTACCATCTACATAGGCCTACTCTTTACACAGCCTTTGTAATAATATGGTTTATGCGTGAAAACGTTCTCGATGTTTTAACTTTGGCTTGTTGAATGAACGTTAATGGTGATAACAGTACTGTTGCCTGACTGATATTGCTTGAAGAATATTCAAGATTTTCTATTCTAGTTTTGGATCTGAGATTGACTCTACGAAGAGATAATTACTATTACGTGCTGGTGTGCATTTCAATGTTTTTGCATCGCGACTTTGGAGAGTTTGTGAAAGTAATGTTTCGGATTTGTTCGTATAGTTTTTATGAGTCGGTATTTTGATCGTATTTCAAGATGATACATTCGATTAATATTTAATAAAAGCTGTTTTCTAAATATCTGTAGTCAGTTGTGTTATTTAACTAAAAATTTTTTTTATATTGATCTTCATAATTGAGACACATTAGGCCTATATAGGCCTACACGCTGGACAAATCTCGCCTGCGCCGGTCTTTCATGGCAGCCCCTCCTCATCTTCCCTCCTTCGTCATCGTAAACTCCAAACTTCTAAAGCGCCACTCGAAGGCCAAGCACAGGTCACCAGCTTAAGCTCTATTCACGAGCGCTTGTCTAGTCAGACGGGTTGTCTAAACAGTAGGCATCGGAAGGCCAGAATTCAATCGCCAGAGGTCAGACCGTCAGAAAGACGGCTGTTAATTGGTTGGTGTCGTTTAGGTTGAGAATTAAAAGTGAAGCATCAGATTATGAGGCTGCACACTTCATTTATAATTAATATGTAGCAAGGAAACCGTTCAAAACTTCGGTATAGTCGTGCAGTTGGGCATATGGGGCGGGGGGGGGGGGAAAGAGAAAGCGGAGTAAGCCTATTGTCTGCTGATGCTGGAGCCGTCGCGAGTGATCACTGATGGCAAAGGAGATTTGAGCACACGTGGCAAGACTTGGAGGGAGGGGAAGGTAGGGGAGAGAGGGCGAGCCACGGCGCAGGCAAGGGCGGATCCAGGGGGCCAATCCGGCCATGGCCCCCATTTATAAATGCCCATGTATCGTGGCCCCCCCATTTATTCGGTTTCAACAAGCTTTGAAAACATTCGGACCTAGATGACTAAAAAAGGTCAACTGTTTTGTGTATCCACCCCTGGGTGCAGGACAACCAGTATAAAAAGGTATAAAATTCTAAATCATTGCCAGACTATCGGAGAATATAACCCATGATTTTCACTATCGAGTAAGGAGTTTCGAGCTACAAACATAACGCAAATGAATTGGCAGAATATTTAAAAGAACATTGTTCTCAAAATAAAGGTGTCTAAAGTCAGACCGCGCTATAGACAATTAAATTAGAAAAACCCCGTACTTCACATAGTCCCATTAAAAACCGAATGCCTTCCTAACAAATCTAGCGTGTTGTTGATTTCAGCAGGTAGTACTAGTGTCAGTGCCTGGGTTGGGCTGTGGGCTTAGTCCCCTACATGTGGCTGCTCTCCAACAAACAAGTGTGAACCTCACGTCACTCAAGAATCACTTTTTACTCATGTAAACAGGTTTTCGGCATCCATAGATATGTTCTTGGATTTTTTCAGTTTCTTCCTCTTTCTCAAATATGTTTCAATGCAAATATACATCATTAAAAGCTGCCAACATTTTAAAAAAACTAGTTAACAGACTTCACAGCAAACTGCCAACAATATCCATCTTCGATTTTGGGGCGCATTGGTGTAGGAGTAGGCTATGTTCAGTGACTTTGCACCGGAAGGTTGTGGGTTCAAATCCAACTCAAGCCGCCACCATGTAGAGATCCTGAGCAAGTAGTCCTTCACTCACAATTGCCCATGCGGCGTGAAACTCCGATTCAGAGTCCGCGCTCTAGTCCGGAGCACCTCTTAGTAGTTATCTTGAAGGGGTGCGATAACAAGGGCTCATACACACGTCATCGTGTGGCAAACACTAAATAAAAATTTCTGAGAAGTAAACAGCACATTAGGAAAAGCAAACCATTCTCAAAGTCGAACGTCATACATTTGTTTTCAATTATTCTACAGAAACTTTTTAGAAGCATGAGAAAAGAAAACAATTAAAACAGTTTTTGTTACAAAGCTCGACATTTCAAACCGTTTTTGCATCTACTCACAGACCTCATTAACTAAAAATTACTATCTAAAAACAAAATTAACTATAAAAAGATGTAAAACAAATATGTCAAGTCATACATACAAAGTTTTGTGACATGATAGGTGAGTACCAAGGCCAGTGAGATCATAACCCCAATTATTTATAATGGGCCTATTAACCCTTTGCTGCTAAAGGGATTAAGGGGTTAAAATGAACCAAGAGGGGCAGTGAACTAAATGACACGGAAGATTATTCAAAGCAGGTTGGCACTTGAAACAGATGAGCACAGCTCTACCCTACACCCCTATTCTTCCTAATCAAACATGGATGGGCAAGGTCTGAAGGGGTCATTCCTTTATAGAAGAATAGGAGAGGACTGGTCCATATAAATGGAAAGGAGGTCAGGTTCAGGCCTGCATCCAAATTTCTCATAATGCAGCTGTATAAATGGATCCTGTTGCAGCAAGATTAGTTTCTAAAATCAACATGGCAGCACAAGCAAGGCCACAAGCAATGACAGAATTCTTGAGAAGTGCAGAGACTCATAAAAGAGAAGCGGAAGAGTAATGCCAAATCAGTGTTAACAAGGGAGGGGTCTAAGACAGGACATTTTCACAAACATCCTTTAAAGACACTGCACAAGCCTTCAACCCAGCGTCTCTTGGTTGTACCAGTGTACCTAAGTCTATAAAAGCAGCATTCAACGTTACAATCAATTAACATAATTAAAATAGTCTATATTGAATATTCCTTTAAAAAAAATTTAATTTGACTAGTCTCTCTAAAAGTCATTTAAGCTGCCAAGCATTATATCATCATTGGCAAAATTTAAAAGTTACCGCTGTTGATGTTGCGTTCTGATGTCCAGCGTTTTAAGTACACATCATTTATATAAAAGCCTGCTTTGATCTAACTCTGAATGTTTAATATAAATTCCCCGAGTAGCTTGAACGTTTGCTTGATGCATCAACTGTCTCTTCAAGTTTCCATGTTCAGTTATAAAACACGACTCAAACGATCTTTCAAACACAAAACTTATTTCCTACGGATAGCCAACCTATTCATTATTCTGAGGCAACAGTTTAGAAAATCTTGAACTTTCAGCTTCAAATCAACTAAAAAGGTGTCTCAAAAGTCCTTTACACCTACATTTTGCATTCATTCTTCTCATCAATCCCCTCCTAACTTCTCTAAGGTCGAGAATCTGAACAACTAAATCCTTCACGCAAAGCTCAAAAACCCAATGAATCCACAATTTAAGAAACCATCTTCAACACACTCATCTCAAATCAGCAAAACGTTGTCAATGAATTCACGAATTCCTAAATTCTTCCATTGGTCAACGATGGAACAAAACTTCAAAGCGAAGAAGATGATGAGGTGGAAAAACAAACGCTTTCCAGTCGAGTATTCCGCTCAAGTCTGCGTCTGACTTTTCGGCACAAATCGAAACTTGTTCCTAGCGAGCGACTTTATCTTTGCAAGGTGATCTTTCATTGGAACGTCTGCAAGACCAGCGTTCGCAAGGTTCTTGATGCCTTCAAGAACGCTCGGACCTGTGAACCTGACGTGACATCGTACAAGAGAACTGCTCAACTCGGCCGATGCATGGCTACCACCACGAAAGTTGGTTTCCAGCTGAAACGAAAAACAAACTATTCTTGACAAGTTATCGTAATCGTGAATTTATATAGCGCCACTTCAAGAGAAACTGCTCAGAGGTGCTCCCGACCTGACTGCACCAAACAACAATCATAGAGAAAAGATCCAATCATATATGACATGTATAAATCTATGATAGAAGGCACAATCCATGACAAAAAAGTATCGACTATGACAAAAGATTTAGACGAAACTAAAAAAATATAGCCATGATGATAAACAATATAGCCAATTATCTATGATGATAAAATATATAGTGATGATGATAAAATATATAGTGATGATGATAAAAGATTTAGACAAAACTCAAAAAGATATAGCGATGATGATAAAAGATATAGTCATGATGATAAAAGATATAGCGATGATGATAAAAGATAGTCATGATGATAAAAGATATAGCGATGATGATAAAAGATATAGCCACAACATTCAACTAGACTTAACCTCCAATCCACATCACACATCCCTTGCTCAACCGATTTCTGCTGCTCCTATTGCACACACTAACCGTATAAGTGACACGTTCAAGAACTGGTTGCGCTTCTTCTCCAAACCGACCGAGCACGTACTCTCGACGTCTCCGTTTCTCTCTCGCGTTCTCCTCGTGAATTCGTCCGTCCAGTCCATCGGAATCGGGAGCTGAGTAATTCAACAGACAAGAATGGAGGAATGATGAAGATGAGAGGAAACTTCTCAGCAGCAGAAGCACCAACTCATCATTGACGTCTAATAACCATAGAACTTAAGCATTTGACTCTTGGGGGATGTCCATATTATTATATATACGTATGCAGGGATGGGTCATGACAAAATGTACGTACGAAAAATAAATTCATAATTATGACGCCCATGTCAGACTATAATATATAACTTTGTATTATCCTATAATAGTCGTGCTGAATGGCATTTGAGAAAATTCTAATTAATTTCTGTTCAGGTCTAAACAGTAAACCATAATTCAGTTAACAAATTCCAGATAAAAGCCAACAGTCAAATTAATGCTTTATACATGACTTTAGCCAGTAAAATTTTGTGGGGGGTAAGAAAAGTTCATTTGTGTGTACACATGGGAGACTTCCACAAAATGTTTGACTTACAACACAGGGAGGGTAAAAAATATGACTTTTTGCGTACATAATTATATGAATGAGTCCTTACTGGATTTCTCCAATTTTTCGTGAAAGACATATTGGGATCTTTGACTCGTCATGAGAATTCGGACAGAGGTCACTGTTTCCTTGTTTCTGGTCATGGCTTAGCATTGCTCTAGAGAAACGAGCACCTTCAATTACTGCACCTAAATGTTTGAATTTGTTTTCTCTGTTGTTATCTTGCATAATAACGAAACAATACTGAAAGCAGTCTCACCTTTTCTCTTTCGTGATGCAGGAAATGTGTTATCTGAAGCACGAACCAATTCCTACAAAAACGCATCAAGACTTCACATAAAAATGTCTAAATCAACAGCGCATATCAAACACAAGCTGAAGTTTGATGGATCAAAGAGATACCAAGTGCCGGTAATAAGGTCAGAGGTTTAGAGAACTTGGAAATTTGAACAGAAATTAGAGATAATGAACTCAAAGATATACAGGTCAAGGACTGTGAGAAAAGTGATTTAAATTCAATACGACAGTAGAGCAGAAAATTGACAATAATACAAAAATCAAAACAACAAATTGAGAGCAACAACGACCACAATAAGAATAGAATTTGACAGCAATAAACAAATGACCGCAATAAGAATAGAATTTGACAGCAACAAACAAATGACCGCAATAAGAATAGAATTTGACAGCAAAAAGAAATGACAGTGATATTTATATAAAAAATATCGTCAACAGAAATGTGACAGCACAGAAAAATGGCCGCAAGATGAGAGCAATAATAAAATATGAAACCAACAAAAATGACAATAATAAAATATGAAACAATTAAATGAGAAAAAACCGATTGTAACAATAAACAACAGCAAGAGAAATGTTGAATAAAGAAAGAAAAAGAAGAAGAGAAATGTTGAATAAAGGCGATGATTTTAGTGAAGACCTGGCTGTGCTGATGAAGGACGATATTCATCAGCGATTTGACGCAATGTCCTTCCAGATCGAGTTGTTCTAACGCATTGCATTTCAGAACAGCGATCAAAACCTACAATACAAAGAGACAAGCTACGGCTGAGGCAAGAATAATATATATATAAATATATATATATAAATATATATATATATATATATATATATATATATATATACTACCTGGGGTATCTGGTGTAGCCCAGGAAAATATGCCCCTCCCACAGAGTGAGGGAAGGGTGTGGACCTAGTGGCCCTTTGTCTAGATAAAGATCTGAGGTGAATAGGTGCTGCATCGGAAAATTTAGGTTTTTGGTCTATATATATAGACAGACAAGAGAAAGAGAGACTGAGATGAGCAACAGTCTAGTTATCTCCACCACTGCACATCCGCATGCCCTAGCGGCAGACAGTGCCAGTCCCAAGCCTGGATGCAGGAGGAGGGCAACGTTAATGACCTTCATTATAACAGTACCGTTGAATTGAAAAGTCTACTCAGACATTACTATTATCAAGAAAAGATCGCTGATCAGTATATTATGCAAAGTTTTGAGCTGAAAAAAACCCCGAAAACTCACGAAAGGTCAGAGAACGCAATCAGAGATATATACTAAAATTAAAATGAACAATCTTAATAAATAAATAAATAAATAGTTTTATAGATAAATGGATAAATTCCTCTGACTCACCTGGAAGATGTAGGATTTCTGAGCCGCACGGAGATTAGCGACGCACAGGAAGTCGGTTCCTGGATAGAGAACGACGTACGTCGCGTTGGTGAGCGCAAACGACGACTTGCGTTTATTGTCTGTGACGTTCAAGTAGATCCAGAACGCGTCATCCTTCACGACGACTCTCACAACCTATGAAACAACCGTCTCATTATCTCTCTTTAGGCGTAAAAAAAAATTGTTGTGTTTCCGGTAACGCGACCGACCCATTTTTAGGGCCGCGACCCAAATATTTTTGTAAAAAATTTTTATTAAAAAAAATATTTTTTTCAAAAAAAAAATTTTTTTTCAAAAAAAAATTTAATTTTTTTTTTCAATTTCTTTTTTTACATTTGTATTGACATAACATAAGAGACGTCAACAAAATGAAATTAATAGGACTGTTTCTAGAGCAGTTTTAGGTGCAGACAGTCGGGAAATAGGCAGTTTATACTTGCTTAGAACACGTACTTTGTTTCAGCGTGCAAAAAAGACTAGTGGGGTATACTTTTTCGGATAGTCACTGCATAAAAATATTTTACAAAATAAAAATATTTTCCGACCTACCTACCCAATTTTTTTTAGCTCTGTTACCGGAAACACAACATTTTTTTTTAGGCCTTAACATCTCTATCCGTAAGATGAAAACGAAGAAGCGAACCAGAAACCCTCAGATAACATTAACCGTTAATTAATTATATTATGTATATTGAAGCTCGTACAGCCCCACTTACAGCACTGACCATTCAGAAGCGCTTCCAGGGTGAGTGCCCCCCACCCCAAGAGAAGAAATAGGTTTTAAGGAAAGACAGAGATTAGGAACAGATAAAAAAGAATGCAAACTTGTAAAGAGGAGGAGAGGGTATTCCAGAGGGTACACCAACGGTGGCAAATGATTTGGCCAAACTGGTCTCTGACCGTGGGACATGAAAATCATTCGGGTTCAAAGAGCAGAGAGGTCAGAGAGAAGTGTCTACATGGGGCAAATGACAGGTCAGCAGTAAATGTCTACATATATGAGGCTGGAATAGAGTACATATCACTGGAGTATACATCACTAATATCAGATGTGTCACAACTACTTAATCCTAATTTCCAGTCATCAACTGCAATCCAAGCATTTTCTTACAATAGATAATAATAATCATCTCAAACTGAACAATGCTTCTTACATTCTTGAACTGGTAAGCGTTGAGTCTCGCTTGGAGTTGCTTCTGCAGCTGCTGTGGTGATCGGCCGGTTGGTTGGACCGTACCTATCAATAACAGAAACAAAGGTACAGTTTTTTGTTTACACATGTCTGCATGCAAACGTGTGCACCACAGTATGCACACATTCATCTTTATACAATTTATGCATCTCATTATATTACGTAATTATATATAAGTGATCTCTGTTTATTTTTCAAACTGACACAACACATTTAGATTACAATCAGTAATGAACATATGATCACAAGTTATTATCGAATTTAAATGTCAACAGGTAATGAAATGTATACACCAAAACATTTATACACCAAAATATATTTAAAGATCCATGTTTGTTTGTTTGTTTGTTTGTATGTGCACTTGTTATAGCGCCCCTTCAAGCTCTCTCTACTCAGAGGCGCTCCCGATGCAGAGCGGACACTGCATCGGAGTTTCACGCCGAAGCGCTGAGCAATTGTAAGTGAAGGACTAGCCCAAGGTCCTTACGCGGGGAGGTGGATTCGAACCTTCCGGCTCCAAGGCAACGATGCCACCACTAGACCACCGCGCCCCACATTAAAGGGCTCAGCAATCAAGCATCAAGCAATTGCGCTGTAGTCAATAACCACGGAGAAGAGCAAGAAATCTTAAACAGAAGGTGTTGCCTTTAGCATAATATTTAATTTTGTGAGATTTTGTTTTTACCTGAGGAGCGCTCCTGTCTGAAGACCAGCCAACTTTTGCACGTAGGATAATTCGAGACAACTACCAAAGTGTAAAAAGAAATCAATTTGCCATACAGAACTTGACAAAAAACTAAACCAGAATCAATTTATAAAACTATATTTAAACATTCATGCACATTTTACTTAATTTATAACACGATACACACGAAAATTACCTTAACACTGTCTCTGGATAACTGGAAAGTTTTGACTTCTGAAGTAATACTACAAATGAATCTTTGGATTCACAGCTTCAACCGAGTTGAATGAGAATTAACATGATGCAATACTATCTCGTTTCTTAAAGTCAAATTGACAATTCAACGCAATATTTATGATCACTCAAAGTAGTAGGAACAAAATTCAACAAATGATAGAGATCAAAAGAAGAGTAAAATTAAAACTGTACAGTGCAGCATGGCAAGCGTTGATCCATTCCACTTCTGCTCATTTCACCATCGACCCCTAAGGAGTGGAAGGGTAGGCAACCCTACGACCATTTCACACCCGTGTCCCTTCATTCGCCGAGCCTAGTGTGTTAGTGTCCCTGTGATAAAATATGTTATAGGGTGTCCGTCCACTTGTCCGGCGTAAGCGATGGATGTCACCATAAGCTTGAACACAAAGTACCAAACATACAGTATATATACTTACACATAAGGTCGAGTTCAGCAACATCCTGGTCACTGACGGACTTCTTCTGCAAAACATTAAATTAAATTCACAGGTATGAAATGAAACGCTACAAGGTGAAGGCTAAGAACTGCATACTTTTCTTAAAGTTTATCAGTCAAATTGCACTGATTCTATTATTATCATATAGAGCTTTATATAGACCATTCTAACTTGCAAGCTCTCAGAAGCGCTCCCAGCCCAACTACGGCTAAATAGGACAGTTTTGAGATTCTTGAAGAACAGAGTGATCCACTGAAAATGGGCAGTAAGCGCAGAGTAACAGGAGACCAATCCAGGTTGAAGGACAAGCGGCCGAGAATGAACGGTGCAGTCCGTGAGGGTGAACCAGAAGATCAATTTGATCCACTGACTGAAGGGTGGCTCAACGCTTGAGAGGTGGCACAAAAGAGTTTTCGAAAATACGATAAACGAATCCCTTAATATGCACCACCAAACCAACGCACAGATCCTCTATTCCACCCATGCCTACCTCAACTACATCGATGGCATTGACAGTGGAATCATTCAATGTTAGTGAGTGACAGAAGCAGGGAAGTTAATCAGCAGTGTACCTTCTTGGGACAACTCTAGAAACGTCCCGAGAACTGGTGACCATGCAGCCTTGCATTATTTTGGGATCAGGAAAACCATAAACCAATACAGCAACCCACAGCATGACCTGCTCTTGATGAATGAGCCTTTTTCGGTTACTGGGCCAACTTTTTAAAAACCCGATATCTAATATCAGTGGCAAATTCCAGAGCACAACGAAAACACTCTTCAGCTGGTCTCTTATGGGTAATCTTCTCGTTTAGCGTCGGAAATTATTTCAATGTAGCATCCTATAATACATACTCCGTCTTTTCAGCTCCGTCTTTCACGCGTTTTGCCACGCGTCTAGCCGTTTAAAATTGATAAATTCGATGAAAAATATTTCCTGACGAAATAGAAGCGGGATTTAGCGCGTGAGCGTCGATTAGGGCTCAGGTTAGGCGTCGTGAGGGTCGATTAGGACTCAGGTTAGGCGTCGTGACGGTCGGTTAGGGTTAGTTTTAGGGTTAGTGCAGTCATTCTGCTGAGATTGAAGCTGGATTAATGAAAATGTGCTTGCCTAACTGGAGATGGATTGACGAAAAATAATTGTTATCTAAACAGAAGTTGGATACTTTCGGACGCTGAGGTGAAACGATCATTTAAATCCAGAGTATATATTATCGGATGCTACCATTGAAACCATTGAAATAATTTCCGACGCTAAACGAGAAGATTACCCTCTTATGTTCATTTATACAGCGCCCTACGAGAACTGCTGCACCGGCAATAATTTTTTCTATAACTATTAAATATAAGGAAACACCTGAAAACAAACAGCATACTTACTCGAAGTGCCGTCAAAACACTAGAGATGAATTTCTTTTTACCGCTGGCGCCACCTAAATCGCTGAGGAGTCCATCGGGCGATATTCGAAGTTTCGAGCGAAATGCACTCCAATTATTTGCAACAACTTGAAGATCGTCCTTCTTAAAACGCTTCATTAACTTAACAACTGACTGCGTATTCATTATTGAATTGGTTTTATTTAGTTACAATATTAACAATTACATTTAGAAACTTTTCTAATGAAATTAAGAAAATACACAGCCCATACAACTTCCGGTTTTTTGAAATCTCAGGAGATGGTTCTCTGAAATTGCTAACGTCTATGTAATGTATGTCAGTATGCTGACGCTGGCTGACATAACATTCTAACCAAAAACCATATAAAACTTGATTTTACAATAACGTAGCGCCTTATTTAAACATAGTCTTACTCAAAGAATGAATAACAATGTAATAACTAGTCACAGTACATAGAGATCATGACCTCAATTATGCGACAATAATGATGGTCGTAAAGTAAATTTTTATTTCGAACTTCCCATCTAGCCTAAATGAATACGAAAAAGATCATATTCATAATAACGCAAATTGTTGGGAACTATGAGTGACTTTATGGCGCAATTTTAAAGTTCACAATCAAGCCTAAAAACACGTGTAACACCATCTTGTGAATCGGAATCGTAAACTCCCGACTTCTAAAGCGCCTCTAGAAAGCAAAGCGCGGGGCACAAGCTTATTCACGAGCGCTGCGTTGAGTCAAAAGGGTTATCCGTAAGAGTAGTCCATGGTGGTCTGGGTCGAGTTTCCGTAGGATCAAAGGGGTGGAAACATCTACTAGGGTGGGTGTCGTCTCGAGACATGTGAAGTCTTGGAAATCAGTTTAAATCAGCTACTTTAATCTGGGTTGTCACTTTACTGCGCTTTTTAATGTCATTCGTTGAATATCGAGTTTGCTTTTATCAAGTTTGAGTGCGTAGACCAAGGCGTAGACAGATTCCCTCGAATTTGGGTTTTAAGCGCTGTAGATATAATTCTATACTGTGCTGATTACATCTTCATTTATATGTAATCTGTCGTTGAAGGGCGCGTGTAAAAGAAGAAAGTTTCCAAACAAAAAACGAGGTCGTTAGCAAAAGAAGTGTTTTACTTTATGCGATAAATGCAAAGGGCCCACTTAAAGCTAAAAAGCATTGAAAATTTGAAAACGATTATTTGTACCTGCAGGAGCTCTGATGTCTCACTTCTGGTGTCAAGCGGCGATCTGACCTCCGATCTGCTGAACAAGCTGAGCTCTTGAACCTCTCGCTCATGGACTATTATGATGCAGCGTCGCTCTTTCTCAGTGGCTGGAATGGACTCCCTGTTGCACTCCGACTTGTGCATAGATTTGACACCACAATGTTCCTTTCTCGCTTAAAAAAAACTGCCTTATTTAGCCGTTGTTGAACTGGGAGCGCTTCTCAGTAGTTTACCTAAAGTGCGCTATATAAAAGTCAATCATTTCACTGTTTTGTGAAACTTGGCGGCATTGTAGTACTGGGAAGGATAAGCTGTTTAATTTAAAATGTATATCAGTGGCATAGCCACACTCCTTGAAACCTCTCTTGCGGTCTACGGACTAGAAAAGTAGAGGTACACTATATTTTAATGTCTGGCCAATGCCAGATATTTTATATGCATTATTTGGGACCCTGATTATTGCACATTGGTGGCAAAGAAGATTTGCCAATTATTATTGAAAATGTTAATTATACATTATAGAAAATGTTGACTGTGCACGGCACATTCAAAACATCAAGAGCAGCAAATGGTTATATTGGAAACTTTGTCTCGAACTTTAGTCTATCATATATTATATGTATTTTTTTTATTTTCCATTTATTTTACTGGTTTATTTTATTATTGGTTAATTATTTAATTCATGAGATGTCTAATGTGTTTTTTGCAGGATGCATCCAGATCTCTCTCCTCATCTTCATTCTCCTGAATGCAACGAGCTCATTAAACAGTTTCACGAGTGTCACAAAGAGGTACGCACGTGCTAAATAAATCTTGACTTTAAGTTACACAGTTTTAGAGTTAGAAAGAATTAACCTGAAAGGTGTAATGTTCTATCAACCGGGTAGTTGATAGTTGCACTTTTATTGTGCTCCTTTTCACTTTGATAGTAATTGAGACAAGATGTCTTAAAATTGTCTTAAAATGAAACCAAACTTTTGAGTGCACAATAGTCAGCATGTTGGACTGTGTCATGGTTATGTTTTCCAATTCCCACAAGGACCGAAAGGCATGTGTTTCACTTGCACCCCCTTGGGGGTCCTCACAAATTTTGGTGCCAACGATCATGTTGACTTTAGTCTAAAGATCAGTGGGGAAGGCATGGGCGCGCGCAGATATTTTTGCAGGAGGTGCAAAACAAGTGGACCTTACATTTTTAGGAAGAGCTTAAAAAATGCAAGGCAGGAAATCTCGAACATGGCTATTTTCATAGAGGTTTCTAAATGTAAATTTCTCAGTTTCAATTTGTGCATAATTAGTATCATTAGTTGGACGTAGCTTAAAAGAAATATTTTAGCAGGCTAATGACTAGCCAGTCTTGTTGATATCAGCATAAATATTTTGATTTTCATTTGAACAGCATCCTGTGGCAAAGTTCGTTGGATGGTGCAACGACATCGATCGACTGATGGGAAAATGTCTTGACACTGAAGTAATTAATCCTCTAATATATATAATAATAAAGAGTAAAAATGTCACTAGAACATTTTCATATATCCTAACTATTGCTTATTTGGAAAAAACAGAATCTTAATTCGACTTTAAACTGGATGGTTACAATTGAGGTGACCATGACTGGTACATTGTAATACCTACCACTACAGACGCATTATGATACGCATTAGTATTGAACTCATGAACTCATTAATTTGTTCAGAGAGGCTACCAGTAATTTCATTTTGGGATGTTCTTCAAATGAGTTGTACGCAGCACATGGATGGGACTCAAGTTCTGTACTTCGTTTTTTGAATTGCACAAACTTTGATCAGTTTCCTAGTTACGCTGTAGGGAGTAGATGACTGACATTTCCTTAGCGCTGTAGTTAAACGTTGCTTGTGTGATCATTCTCGCACATGATGGCTTGTATATTCATAGTTTTCTTTGGCATATTTCAGAGACAGAATCGACGAAAGGAAAACCAGGCGAAAGCGAAGAGATGGCAGGACGCTGTACAGCAGGGTGACTGATGATGACGACTGATGATGACGGGAAATAACCTTAAGACAGTCTTTCATTTCGCTTTTTGATCTAAACCTATTTTATTAAAACCAATTGTGACAAGAGCTCAGTCTTCCGTTTATTTGAGGTGCGTTTATACATCAGGTTTAGTGATGAGCCGCACTGGTTCCCTAGTCACTTCCAGTATTTTCTCCTTGTTAGAGTATTAATGTATCAGATAAAAAAGAAAGAAAAATAATTTGTGTTGCCCACGTTTAATGGAGGAAATTACGTTAATCTTGAAGACAATGCAACACAACCGCGTGCAAATGCAGAAACCAAATCAAATTCTATTTGTTTTGTCGTAACTTAAGCAAATCCACTCTCATCTATAAATCTAAAATTAAAGCAATCAGAGGCGCTTGCAATGCAAAAGACCCAGAGAAAGGAAAGTAGTTTTGAGACAGTGGAAAGATGATGTGCTTCACGTACCAGTTAATAACAAAGAATGTTTCAATGGAGAGAGCCGATATAACTCGTTCACGAATGCTAAAAATTTATATAGCACCCATTCAAGAAGCCTACTTACAGACTATCATGAACCATGCATGAACTGAAACCAAAAATCTATTTGTATTATGAAAAGAAATATCAGAATTATAAATATACAACATTCTTATTTAACAAAATTATGATATTATAAATAGTAACCAACCATGCACGATATCAAATGACCAGTATTATATTACACATCAATGCAGTTCATTCTGGCATGCAAAGCAAGCGAATGCGAAGAAACAGCGATGAATTGTAAAAATCTTCAAGATCCGATTACTGAAAACAAGTCTGCGTTTCCATATCCAACAAGACCGCACCCTGTGGTTCGTGAGAATGAGGAAGCGGAGGAGGAGGAGGAATGCGTGGAGCGTCAAGCGGATGACGCACATCGTCCCTGAACGCCCACGTCGTCTGCGTTTCCGTATCGGAAAACCCGAACTCGGTGAGGAAATCATCCGTCGTCTGCGTCTCCATGTGAGTCCAGAACTGCGTGAAGAAGTCGTCGTCGACCGTCTGCGTCTCCGTGTTCGTCGACATCAAGTCGGAGAAGTCGGTCGTCTGCGACGCGGCCGTCAGGAAGTCGGTGAAGGAGGAGTTGGGATGCTGCTGCATTGTCTGCGTCTCTGCGCTGAAATTAGTCTTCTCTTCCGCGAAGATATCGTCGCGACACGACGCGGCTGCAGACGACGACGGAAATTCATGCACGAACATGTCGTCGAGAAAGTTGCGGGTATTTCGATCGGATTCCGTGACGCTGGGAAATTCCGAGGAAAACAGACCGTACTCCTCCGACTCGTTCATGTTTCCGGTGGTCGTGCATTGCTTCGGTGGTGGTGGTGGCTGCTCTGCGATTGGTAATGCAACGGAATTGAAGAGGTTGCTGCCATCGTCGGCCGCTGTCATTGTCGCGTAGACAGAATCTTGCAGCATGTTGACCGCGCTGCATGGATTTGACGATGTCTCATTGTTTGACGCGTTGATCCCGTTCTCGTTAGGGAAATTATCAAAGAGATAGCTCTCCAGCGTTTGCGTTGAGCTGCTTTCGGCTAAGCTTGCTTCGAGTTGCTGTAGCAACGCCATTGTCTGTGTTTCATTGTGAACGAAATCGGGCCAGATGTTCGTAGACGATGAGGATGCGGAGGATGAGGGTATGGTAGGGATGACTGATGAAACTGCGTCTTGGTTGGTGTGCTGCATTGATGTGTTGCTGGGTTTGTGCTTTCGTGCAAGAGATCGCGTTGCAGTCTGAGTTTGAATGGATTGCACGTTCAGACGCTTGAGTCTCGCTCGTGGAGAAACCTGACATTGCATTACAACACGTAACATGTCAGTTATCAATACACTCGATTTATATAGCACCGATAGCTAAGCCTCCTTACAATACACAGTTTCTGATATAACACAGTTTGTTTGTATGTATGTGCACTAGTTATAGCGCCCCTTCAAGCTCTCTCTCTCTCCTCAGAGGCGCTCCCGAATGCAGAGCGGACACGGCATCGGAGTTTCACGCCTAACTGCTGAGTAATTGTGAGTGAAGGACTTGCCCTTGGTCCCTACGTGGCGACTTGAGGTGGATTCGAACCTCGAACCTTCCGGCGGTGGTGTAGTGGTGGCAACGACACCACCACGTCCCACAAAGTTGAGGACAAAGATTCCAGGTTCAACTGCATAAACTGACTTCATTTGATACATTCTAGTAGAGTTCGTCCATTATACAGTCACATTCCCTAGTTGTAAATAGTCCCCTACTCAGTGGGACTTGTCCATTTAAGGTTGCCTTTTGCTACCTCAATGAATCATTATTTGGATGTAAAAGCTGCTGATTGTGCTAATAAACAGCAATTAATTAAAGATATATATCATCTAAAATAGTAAAAATGTCTATCAAAGCATTAGAGCATTTCAATTCTTGACATTATAAACCACATTAACATGGAAAGTCATAAGAAGACTGAAACGCTTGTACCTGAGAGCCACACGATTGTCTAGCGAGTTGTGCGTTGTTGTGCACACCAAGCGTCTTCTTCAGTACGTATCCCTCCGTCGTCTGCGTCTCCGCGACTTTGATCCTGCGACTCCGAGTCTGAGTCGATGTTGACACAGACTCACGCGCAGTTTCGTGCGACTTCAAGTCTTGCGCCAACATGTCACGTGTGCATCCATGCGTAACAAGACAATCACTCGTGACAGGTGGGTCAAGTTCCAGCACGGTTGATGATTGTCTTGGAGCAAGTCTTTCCAGGCTGGGCTTCGATGGGTTAATGGACATCGATGGGTTAATGGGCATCGTGCAAAAAAACACGGTTCCAACTTGCACTGGAAATACAATTAAATTCGATGCAGGAAGAATCGTTCTCAACTTCTTATCTTGTTTCGATTTAGCCGAACTCTTCTTCTTCCGTGGTAATCGACCATTGTCTTTCGATTGCGATACGATTGTCTTGCGGTTCGACTGTTCTGCATTGTCCTCATTTCTTGCGAGTGAAAGCAATGGTCGGTCGGTTGACATAATATCTGCACAGACGATTTCTTTTAAATCTGTTGATGGAACGACAATAATTGGATCGAATATCTCAACTGAATGTTGCTCACCGTTCTTCAGCATTTCAGTCTCAACGTCAAAACTACTTTCGTGTATCACTGTTTTTTCGCTGCAAAGCAATATCACCATATTAACAGAATATATCAGATCTGCATTTTATGCACATAACAATAAATATATAAGATTTCAAAAGACCGAATTTCAACCAATACTCTAAAATTTAAGTGAGAATTAAAAACGATAGTGTGAATAACTTTAAAATACCCAGCAATGCAAGAAAAATACTAATTAATCAGATACAGTGGCAACAAGTATGCTTTCATTGACAACAAGTACGCTTTCATTGACAACAAGTATGCTTTCATTGATAACAAATATGCTTTCATTGACAACAAGTATGCTTTCATTGACAACAAGTACGCTTTCATTGACAACAAGTACGCTTTCATTGATAACACACAAGCACTAAATATCACAACTGTAGAAAGAGTAAAACCACTCCACGGCAATAGGAAACAACATAATATTATATGATTATTCTTATGGACTTCTTGATATCAACATGATTATGGTTTGGTTTTGGAGCACCTTCAGTTGATGCTTTGTGCATTAGACTCAAGCAAAAAAGAAATTTATTAATATTAATTATTTGCCAATTACTAAATGGCTGTTAATTTAAAATGCCAACGATATGAAGAAATTACCTCACAGTTGCTGATTGATCAACACCAAAGCTATCTGCACATTCATTGGCCGATGCTGTGCCACTCGTTTCACCGCTATGCCGATTAGCTGCATTATTTACATGATCCTCCAAACCCTCCTTCCTTAGTCCCTCGTGACCCGTTTCGCTGATGTGCCGTGCCAACATTTCCCAACTTCCCATGCACAGTCTGCATGATTCGCACCACGGTTTCCGATGGCAACGGATGATGTGATGCTTCATGTCGTAGCTGAGACCAAAGCTTTCGCCACACATGAAGCAAACGAAAGATCGGTTCGCATGGAGTCGCATAAAGTGCTGAAACAGATAGAAATGCATTCGATATTGAAATTTATAGAAATTACTGGATATGATATGATTGAGAGATCATTGATGCTGCTGATGAAACAGCTCATTATAAATTCTCAATTACAAATTAATTTTAATTAAATTCAGGGTATTTATTATAGCACTGCGTCACAGGCATTGCAAACCAAAGCTCCAGCAAATTAAAACGGTTTCAAGTGTTTAAGAAATGAAAGAGCTTCGATAAATAAGATCTAAGTAACCTGATGATATAATTGGTGATTTTGTAAGTCCTTAAACATGTAATAAACAAATGCCACTAACAAAAGACAAAAAGTACACATACATACATACAAATGTGACAATACTCATCAACACAGAATAGCTTTCATGAATCACTGCTAATCACAATAGTCATTTCAATTCTCTATTAAACAAAGTTAGATTCAATAATTTCACATAACGTGGAGATTGCTCTATGCATATGAGAGCCGACATAAATGGAACTTAAATCATGTACCTAGGGGTCTGTTTTTAACCTATTGTTCATATAGGCCATTAGCTCTGCACTCCAGACCACATCACTTTGAACTGCCATAAAAGACGACTTCAATTTCACCTCTTGAGTTCTCTTCTGGACTGTTCGCAGTGTTAACTCTAGGAACCAGTACAAGCTCTTTTTCCAGAATTACGCAGAAACCGATAGTTTAGTCCATTTTCATTTCCTGCTTCATGTAATAAGTTGCAGTATATGTCAACATGATGTTCTTGAGTAAACGAAATATGTGTACTTTTAAGAGAATTAAAAAAGACTCCTGAAACAAAATCCCAGCAGAACTGAGCGCTGTGAGCATCTGTCACCTGCTTCAGTTTCTTGTACGACTGAAAGAACTTCTGCTTGTGAGCGCTGAACTTGCATCCCGACTCTGGACAGTAAAACTCGTACTGCTTCTTTGTCTGAGGCTTCAGATGCTGAGCTAAGCGGGCATCACTTTCATTCTGTATTTCAAAGAGAGCAACAGCATTATCACCCAATTCGCTCCAAATTAATAGACAGTGAATCTAATATTAATCACTACATTCAACACATTAACAATGCAGCGAACCGAAGTGATCTATTTATTGTTTGAAATCCGCCACCTGAACTACAAGATCGCCATCAAAGTAATAAGGTGACACCTAAAAGAGGTTACTTGGTTACAACTGGCGAAAATCCACACGACAAAATCCTATCAGAAGCCCTTGGTCTCACTTATAATACTTTCAAAACTGTAGCTTTGTGCTATTTCTATTGTTGGACTAAACCATGTACAAGTGTTAAGCACTCGCATGCACACATGAGTTGTCATCAGTCATCATATTGCTACAGCTTCAATGGCAAAGTGTAAAATCTCACAAAATTGTATCGCATTGTTTACGAACTAGTCCACATGATGAAATTGGATTAAGCTGGCAGTGATAAGAACAATGTCAACAACAACAATAACAATAATGAAGATGCTGCTGCTTAAATCAAACAAAATTACGGTAATAAAATTACAATATTGGCGGCGCTCTTTCTCAGTGGCTGGCCCTAGAACCTGGAATGGGCTCCCTGTTGCACGCCGTTTTGTGCCTAGAGATCACACCAATATGTTTCTTTCTCACTTAAAAACTGTCTTATTTAGCCGTTGTTTGACTGGGAGCGCTTCTGAAGGTGCACTATATAAAAAGTCAATAATAATAATAATAAATTGCTTTTACCAAAACCTAAACAACATCGTCCGAAAATGGTAAGACATGGTCAGTTGCAATGTACTTGATCACATAAACTTATAAAAAATATAATGATAATATGAATACAAAAAATACCAAGATCAATTTGTGAAGTTTGACCATATGGAACCGCAGAGCAGACGGCTGACGGAAGATTTTTGAACAACCAGCGACTGGACATGGAACGTTCGTCTGACTTTCTGTCTCCAGTTCCGATCGCGTAGGGTAGACTCGTTCGACATTCTCACTAGCAGCCATCTCGCTTTTCTGTTTCAAACTTTTACTGATAATTCGTTCGCACTCTATATCGTCGAGTCTTTATTAAATTGCCAATTTAAGATAATAAAATTATTATGCCACACGCACATTTCTCGAAGGCATCAAATTCTCATCAGACCTAATAATTATCAGAGTGTAAACATTTCAGTTGGTTTCCATTGAATTATCGCTCATTGGATACATAACAGAATATATATCTAGAAGACAAGAAGTGTCTGATTATTATGTAGAGCGTTAAAAATAAATTGTTAGACGCACGACTTTCGAAGAACAATGCTGCAGCCATCATATAAATAGGCTATTATTGTCCATTTCTACCTCCAATAACTCTTAAAGCTCACTGCCTGAGTTATTGACTTGAACTCTCCGGATTCGATCTGGCCTTACGCTGACTTAGAGTAGATACATTGTCGGTTAATAAGTAGGCTAGCGTTTATCTCCAGTGCTGGTTTTAAATAATTTGATATCTGATTTACATTACTTGATAAACGACAACGTCATAAAAACGAACCTTAATAAGATACCTTCGTGGTAACTTGTCTACTTTAGATGAATCAGATGCTGTCTGCTTTAATACATTTTAGTATAAATCGGCGTTGCTGTTGACTCCCAGCTTTGATGTTCCTTTTTAAAAACTTATTTGCTCCTTACTTCCGCAATTACTAAATATACTTGTAAATTCCAACATGGTTAAAGCACCACTTTAGTCTGTAGGTGTGTTTAAGCACATTCTGTGGTTTAAGCGCAGGACGCGCACGATTTATCGTTTGTCCATGTGTATTATCGTAGGCTTACACGCTGTTCAGAATCATTTGCCTTCTCACTTTTAGTGCTTTCTTCTTACTGTGCACGACCTGGGCAACGACTTCTGACTCGAAACAACACAGTCTTCTTTCTCGATGTTGCGCTTAAGTCTCTCGAGTTAATGATTACATTTTCTTTCTTACTTGTTATCCTACTTACCCACTTATTGAATATAGGGACTCCGTACGAAGGCGTCGTTAATTTACGAGTGCTATGAAAAATATACATAATATAAAATAAAAGTAGCGTTATTAGCTGATCAACGACGATGGAGTTGTTGAGTTTTATATTTTCGCTTTTAATCTCGTCTACATTCGGTAAATATTTTAAACAAATATGACATCGGCTAGCGTTTGTTTTGTTTCAGTTTGCTGGCATTTGATTCCGTGTTTCGACTTATTGGCATACCGAAATGATCAGTCATTACAGGCTTACTCATTGTAATCGTACTTAGCGCCGTTAGTTTGAAACGGGGTCATTCCATGTCAACTCAACCAGTAAAATGACAAATTGCCATCACACCCCTTTGGATTTTTCTGAAATTTTTTGTACATAAACTACATGCAATATAAGGAATAACAGTGAAAATTTGAGCAGAATATCTCAAAATTTGACCGAGATATTAATTTTTGAAATTAATGACCCAAAAACGTATCACGAGAAAACGGCATGAACCACCAAGTTTGGACGGTTATATCTCGGCCAAGAAACGAGCTAGAGGGCTGAAATATTTTTTGTGTAAACAGTTTTTTGTGCTCTTTCCAAATATGCAAGAACCTGGATGGAGTTATTTTTAGTTTTTAATATAAAAATTAGTAAATATAGCACAGACGCCAATTCTCACTCAAGTTGTGGACATCATGTCAGCAGGTAGGAATAAGATATAATAATACTTGTACTGGTTTTATATTGAGGCACATTGGTGCTCATCAGGCATATAGTCAGTACCTGATTAGTTTCATCATTAGTGTGTTTTCCAAGGACGTTTTCCTTGTCATGATCGTGAAAATGGAGTCTAAAGCTCATCAAAAAAGTGACAATGTGTATCTTTTGAAATTGATGAAAATTTGCAAATATATTGTGGACATGCAGATCCTTCATTGGTGAAAAATTCAGGATGGTGTTCAGTTCCGTTTCTGGGAAATTATTTTTTGAAGTCGACCAATATTACTGTGTCGCGAGCAAATTTCGTGATCCACAATGTTTGGACAATCGTATCTAGACCAAGAAATGAACCAGAGGACTGATATTGTTGTCATGTAATCAATTTCATGTGCTCTTTCCAGACATGTATGAATGTTGGTTGTACTTTTTGCGATTTTTTATTTATAAATTTGTAAATATTGCACAAATGCCAATTTACATTTATTCGGACATGAAAACTGCATGATCCTCAATGTTTGGACTGTCATATCTAGACCAGGAAATGAACCAGAGGACTGATATTGTTGTCATGTGATCACTTTCTTATGCTCTTTCCATGTATGTAAGAATGTTGGTTGTAGTTCTTGTGATGTTTTATTTATAAGTTTGTAAATATTGCACAAATGCCAATTTGCATTTATTCGGACATGAAAACTGCATGATCCTCAATGTTTGGACTGTCATATCTAGGCCAGGAAATGAAGTAGATGAATGATATTGTTGTCATGGAGTCAATTTCTTGTGCTCTTTCCATGTATGTAAGAATGTTGGTTGTAGTTCTTGTGATTTTTAATCTATAAAGTTGCAAATATTGCACAACTGCCAATTTACATTTATTCGGACACATACTAAAATTTTATATAAATACTCACTTATATATACTTCTTTCATATGATGACTCACAATTTTCCATTTCACACAATGTTAATTATGGTAACAGATAAAAGTAAAAATTATTTGGAGGATATATAGCTACCTAAGTGAGTCATCATCATATGAAAGAGGACATATCTGAGATATATACAATTATGCATGTCCGAATAAATATGGTAAAATTACAGCTGTGCAATATTTACAAATGTTTATATAGATTAAAAATCACAAGAAATGCAGCCAACATTCTTGCATATATGAAAAGAGCACAAGAAATTGACTCCATGACAACAATATTATTCATCTACTTCATTTCCTGGCCTAGATATAACAGTCCAAACATTGTGGATCATGCAGTTTTCCTGTCTGAATAAATGTAAATTGGTATTTGTGCAATATTTACAAACTTATAAATAAAAAATCACAAGAAATACAACCAACATTCTTACATACATGGAAAGAGCACAAGAAACTGATTACATGACAACAATATCATTCATCTACTTCATTTCCTGGCCTAGATATAACAGTCCAAACATTGTGGATCATGCAGTTTACCTGTCCGAATAAATGTAAATTGGCATTTGTGCAATATTTACAAATTTATAAATAAAAAATCGCAAAAGTACAACCAACATTCTTACATACATGGAAAGAGCACAAGAAACTGATTACATGACAACAATATCATTCATCTACTTCATTTCCTGGCCTAGATATAACAGTCCAAACATTGTGGATCATGCAGTTTACCTGTCCGAATAAATGTAAATTGGCATTTGTGCAATATTTACAAATTTATAAATAAAAAATCGCAAAAGTACAACCAACATTCTTACATACATGGAAAGAGCATAAGAAAGTGATTGCATGACAGTAATATCAGTCCTCTGGTTCATTTCCTGGTCTAGATATGACAGTCCAAACACTGAGGATCATGCAGTTTTCATGTCCGAATAAATGTAAATTGGCATTTGTGCAATATTTACAAATTTATAAATAAAAAATCGCAAAAAGTACAACCAACATTCATACATGTCTGGAAAGAGCACATGAAATTGATTACATGACAACAATATCAGTCCTCTGGTTCATTTCTTGGTCTAGATACGACTGTCCAAACATTGTGGATCACGAAATTTGCTCGCGACACAGTAATATTGGTCGACTTCAAAAAATAATTTCCCAGAAACGGAGCTGAACACCATCCTGAATTTTTCACCAATGAAGGATCTGCATGTCCACAATATATTTGCAAATTTTCATCAATTTCAAAAGATACACATTGTCACTTTTTTGATGAGCTTTAGACTCCATTTTCACGATCATGACAAGGAAAACGTCCTTGGAAAACACACTAATGATGAAACTAATCAGGTACTGACTATATGCCTGATGAGCACCAATGTGCCTCAATATAAAACCAGTACAAGTATTATTATATCTTATTCCTACCTGCTGACATGATGTCCACAACTTGAGTGAGAATTGGCGTCTGTGCTATAATTTACTAATTTTTTATATTAAAAACTAAAAATAACTCCATCCAGGTTCTTGCATATTTGGAAAGAGCACAAAAAACTGTTTACACAAAAAATATTTCAGCCCTCTAGCTCGTTTCTTGGCCGAGATATAACCGTCCAAACTTGGTGGTTCATGCCGTTTTCTCGTGATACGTTTTTGGGTCATTAACTTCAAAAATTAATATCTCGGTCAAATTTTGAGATATTCTGCTCAAATTTTCACTGTTATTCCTTATATTGCATGTAGTTTATGTACAAAAAATTTCAGAAAAATCCAAAGGGGTGTGATGGCACCCCTGGTTGAGTTGACGTGGAATGACCCAACGGCGTTGTTTAGAACTGTCTGTGATTTGGCTTTTTATCGACCATAACGAAAGCTTGTCTTCTTGACAAAAACCCAATTTCACTTGCGTTTCAAATAGCGCTCGTGAATAAGCTAGTGCCCTGCGCTTGGCTTTCGAGTGGCACTTCACAAGTTTGGAGATTACGATTACGATTGCAAATGCACTATTATTTTAATCAATCCACCTTCGACTTTGGCTCATCGATCCAGCTTCTTTTAGACAAGAATACGTTTAATCATTCTCACTTCTAGTTAAGTCTGTAGGGCTTCCAGGATTCATCGGAATCCACCCTGTGTGTCCCGTGTCCTGGATTGATCTCATATTGTCCTGGAATTTGCAATAGAGACCCGCTGTCCAAAATGATGTTCTTATAATTGATAAGTTGTACGAGGAATGTTGCGTTCTACGCTCGGTAAAAGTGCATTTTAGCGTATTTTATTCGAAACCGCTTAGGTCAAAATAAATAGCGTATTTGATTGTTTGTGTGCGTTTTCGAACTTCCGCGGGTATTTTCATCAATCCGACTTCTACCTTGGCATGTATAACTGTCGGCAATCCAGCTTCTGTTGCAGCAACAATTTTTTCATC
The DNA here is from genome assembly GCA_945859605.1 of Lumbricus rubellus. Taxonomy (NCBI): domain Eukaryota; kingdom Metazoa; phylum Annelida; class Clitellata; order Crassiclitellata; family Lumbricidae; genus Lumbricus; species Lumbricus rubellus. The sequence continues at coordinate 55,394,524 of OX243813.1, read as the reverse complement.
AATCCCGATTCTATTGAAATAACAATTATTTGTCATCAGCCAAGCTCTCATTTAATTAATTATCTGTTCAGCAACCCGCTTCTATTTAAGGGAAATAATTTTGATCAATCCAACTTCTAATTCTCAGGCAATCGTTTCATCAGTTCCGTTTCCATATCTCGGGCGTTATTTTTGTCCATCCAGCTGCTATGTCAGCCATTGGATACCTTAATCCACCTTCCATTTCTCAAGTGTTTTCTCATCAATTCAGCTTCTATTTCACCAAGAAGTTCTCACCAATCCAGCTTTCAATATACTTTTCAAAAGAAATGTGAACCGTTATAACGATTTCATCAACGAAATATGTAAATACATGCGCTAAATGATAAAATACGCTAAAATGCACCATATCGATTTCGAAATAATAAAATACGCTAAAATGCACTTTTACCTCTACGCTCTATTAGACCTGACGTTGGCTGAACAGCGAACATCAAATGCTGGGCTGGGTTGTAGTTTAGAAAACTTTGCAAACCACTGAGACCCATCCAAAGGCAAATCATTCAAACAGATATTTACTCAATATTTTTCATAGGATGTTTTGAAGGCTGACAGCATGCAAGATTATGAAATTGATATGGAAAATTGGAACAAAAGATGGCTATAAATAGCTGCAGAAGTGATGAGGCATGAAATTCAGAAGGTTAACCAACATTTTTGAATGAGTGCCAACCAAAACCAGTTAACTGTAACACGGTTAGATTTTGAATTAGCTTAGCTGCAAAATGTCGAAGGCAAATAATTGTAATTTCAAACGTCTATGTATTATACATCAACTGGTGGCTTATCATAATTGGTGTGCAGGCAGGTTATTTTGAAGAAAGTCACTCTACTAAAGCCGATGGTGGATAAATAGAGAGAAATTTGGGAAACCCATTGAAGCACTGTTCACTCTCTGTCATCAGGTAAAGGGTGGACAGCGTTTTGCATGTTTGGCAATGAATGAAATTGGTCATGACAAAAGTTCGTCTTTTCATCACTTTTAAAGTAGTTACTGTCACACACTGCCTGGCTTTGTCAACCACCAAGTGTAATTGTAATTTTTTTATGTTGCATTGTCATTCGTATTAAGCTGCTTGTAGGATTCTGTCAACAGCTGCAGTTGGTGCATATCTTAAAAGTTACATCATAAGCAGATTTTAACTGTCTTTTTTTACAAGTATATTAAGCTTTTGGCATTATGAATAGGTGCAGAGGGCCTGGAAAGACTTGTATATAATTACAGCTCATCTGTACTTTGAATTTGGTGAGTCTGTCACAGCCCAGGATGTAAAGGCTGTTAGGCTAAAATGCCGTTAGTAATGATCATGACAGCAATTATAATTATCTTCTGCTATATCCTGATAGAAGATTAAAAATAGAGAAAGTTCAGATAAGAACATTGTTAATTGAGATTATTCACGATGCGCAATTAATTAATTGTTTAATTGATGCTACTGTATAACGATGGACACAGTGGTGTAGTGGGGAGGACACGGGGGAACGCCGTTCCCCCACTTTTTTCCAGGGATAATGGAATATTAATACTAATACTACCACTACTAATATTATTATAAAGAGCGTTCCCCCACTTCATTTTGAGCGTTCCCCACTTCATTTTTTAGGACTACACCACTGGATGGGCATTTAAAGGTTATTTAAAGAGGCATGCAAAGTTGAAAACAGAGATGGAATAGCAAATAACGCTAACTTGATTGTCCAACTCCTTTATACGAAAGATTTCATGATGTCATTTCCATCAATAAAATATTCATTCATTTGCTTTTTCGACTCTGTAAGCACAGAGTTTGGTTTGATATTTTTAACAAAAAACAACAAAACAGCTCTCAATCAGTTGCTGCACATTTTTTCTTTTGATAATAATATGTGCTAGATTTATTAATGCACTGGACTGTGGATTGAGAGGACAGGGTTCAAATCTCTGTCAGGGCAGGAATTGTCTGAGATTAGTTTCTCGTGCGCCCTCTTTCCAACTCAGCTATAATGAGTACACCAACCGTACGCTGTCTGTGAAAAGATGAGATGGCAAGGGAAAAGCCTGGACACTGGCCTCCTATGGGATGTGAATCACAAACCTCTCAATTCAGAGTCTAGTGCTCTAACCAAGAGACTACGAGAAGCTAAAGAAAAATTGCACCATTGCTTCAGGGCTGTCTTAATGTACTTGGGGTTGTCTTAATGTACTCAGGGTTGTCTTAAGGTGCTCTGTGCTGTCTTAAAGAACTGTTCTTCTTGTTCTTAGCTTCCGAGCCTCAGCTGAGAATCGTTCCTTCTGGTGGGACGTTTGTACGAGCGGTTGGCCAGAATCTCATGTTGCGTTGTGAGGTGTTTGGATTGGGTCCACAACAAGCGGATATCAATCTACGATGGTTCGATAGCAACGGCGATGAGATCGTTGATACGGCTGGACCAAACCGGTCAGTCGCTTCTTTTACATGCTCACAAATAATTAATCATGATTAGTGAGGTCTTTTTCCCAATGGTTGAGAAGATTTTGCTAAGTGGTACAATCAGTTTTCCAACTAATTAGATTTTTTCCAACCATTTTTCTAACTATTGAGATAATTTTCCCTAATTGTGAGATTTTTCCATTGTTGGTGAGATGTGTTACTTAACGTCTTCACTATGTTATTCCAGTGTGGGCTGTGTTTTGCACTACTAATACTATTTTTCTGTTTGTGTTCTGTTATTGAATTTCTGCAATGTTGCCTATGAATACAATAATGAGGATACGCAGAGGCTGAGAAAATAAAGTCGCTAGCACTTCATACGTAGGACTGCCTCTCTTTGGGGACCGTGATATTTCTGTGTCTTCATTATAATTATCAGTAAATGTATTATCGTGTGTTAGGGTGATCTATGTGGAGAAGGAAGAGGATAGTCCGACAAAGAAGCTCTATCTAATCCACATCCAGGCGATCCACGCTGGCACATACAGCTGCACAGGTGTCATTGGTGGAAACGAACAAACGGAAAGCGTCTCACTCCAGCTGTTCAGTAAGATGACCTTTGTTGGCATTAGCTATTTTTTCCAGAACCCGCTGATCCATGATTGCTTACAGATGAGCTGTCTAGTTTATTTTTGGCTGTGATTTAGTCAGGCAGGTAACAGGTGTTGATTAGCTTACGTACTAATAGACAATTAGACATGTGTTGACAGACAGACACATGCGCAACATTATACACGCACACTTATGTGCACACACACACACATGCACACACAGTCACACATACATTTACACACTTGCATTATAAGTATGCCCACATGTACACACACACATACAAACACACGTACACATACACACAAAGACATTTGTTTATAGTACATTATAGTGACAATCATACACACATGAACACGTACTTGCACAGACACACACACATACAAACACCCACACACACGAATATTGTCCATTGTATTGACACTACCGACACAGATTTATCTTGCATTGAATGGGTGGCCCATGGTGACCCAAATGAACCCGAATGACGTTTGATTTTTGTGCGTTTCAGAGGACATCACGTTTGATTTCGCTCCATCTCCTCAGCATCCGACGCTCGGTTCCACCGCTCAACTCTTCTGTCGAGTGAGCGGTCAACCGGCGCCAACCGTTTCGTGGAGATATCGCGGAGAACGGATCGCCAACAGTCAGAACTTACGATATATCGTTTTCTTGTCTTACAATGTCATCATTATATAGACCCGACCCTTTGACCTTTCAGTGCAGACTTGGTTACTTGTCAAAGCTCTTTATTACGTGGTTGCCCATGGTTACTTGCAGTTGAATGGCTGCCTTAGGAAACCTATGGTTGCCATGGTAATGTGATTACTTGGTAACTCTTAGTACTTAGCATGTTTGCCTATTGTATTCAAATATAGCATGGTTGCCAATGGTAATGCAGGTTACCATGGTTACTCAGGATAACACACATGCTCAACATAATCTTGTAAAACTGACGTTGAGTTCAGTTGTGCACTTTATTTGCTATTTAACAACAATGTGTCATGGCTGAGATGATGGTCGTCATCACCCTCCTCCTCCTCTAGGCTTTGGACTGGCATTGCCAGAGTGCAAGCAATGCTGTATTTCTATTGTACACATATAATATATCAATCAATCAATCAATCAGTGCATAAATGACTATTTCTATAATTGTCGTTAAACTACCTGTCGTCTGTTTGTGATCAGGTGAGAGGTTTGCTCAAGATGTGTACGGTTTGTCGGTGAAGAACATAACGAAGGACGACGATGGATTGTATTATTGTCGAGCAGAGGTTGAAGCAGACGGACGATACGACGAGCGGGAGATTAACGTGATTGTACACAGTACGTCGTCTGATCATCTAATCCAGTGGTTCCCAAAGTGGTGGTCCGCGGACCGGTGCCGGTCCGCGGAGGTATGATCGCCGGTCCGCGGAGAAGAGTTAAAAATAATAAATAAACTGTAATTATTAGTTTATTTGTTTGAAATTGTGAAATTATTCGAATTGTTGTCCAAATTTTGTTCAAATTTCTATCTTAATGTTTAAAAAATTGAAATCAATAAACATGCCTTATTATAACTTGCCAGATTGCGAATTCAAACAATTAAAATTTATTATAAATTTACTACATCGATGACTGCAGTCAATTCCGAGCTTATTTATGTTGATCATCGCCATTAAGGCCTAAGGTAGCGGTCCACGAGCTTCACCAACAATTATTGCCGGTCCGTGGCCTACTGAAGTTTGGGAACCACTGATCTAATCTAATCTAATCGGGATTTGTTGCGGTTGTGAATGCTATTTTTATTTTGATACTGCTATTATTGTTATTTATTATTATTATTATTATTATTTGTGATTGTTGTAGCGTTTAGTGTCTGATGTCTTAGACATCAACTGATGATGCAGCATTCCTTATTTAAGATCAATGGTTATTAAAGTGGTTTGGATGAGCAGTGGGTAATGCGTGTGCTGAATTGGTGTGGTCTGTGGGAATGCTGAAGAAGTGTTTTATTGGAACGCATACATGTGTTTCCAGTGTTCCATGCAGAGGGAGTGCTCAGTGCGAATACCATTCCCATGCGTTCCCTCCTACTCTAAACCCTGTTTAAACCATTATGAGATCAATATCCAAAACAAAGGTTTGCTATGATCCTGTTATTCATGGGACAAGGAGATCACGTCTGTCACGTGAGCGTAGTGGATGAAGAGAGGATGGTGAAGTCAGACCTGTGGATGAGATGATGAAGATACTTGCATTGACCTGAGTTTCAACCATTCATCTTTGCTCAATGACTTAGATACTTAAATAAAAGATAAATTATCGATTTGATGTAAGTTTCTTGTTTTTCAATATTTACAATTGTTTTTCAATATTTACAATTTGCTTCTGTTTTTCTTTCAGTTCCTCCTGTGATAACTGATAAGTCGGTATCAGTGTTCGGTATCCAAAGCTACGAACACACGATTTCCTGTCAAGCAACGGGTCTTCCCGATCCAAAATATGTCTTTACAAAGGTCTGTGAGAGATCAGTTCTTGCAGTTAGCAGATTTTTAATTAAATCCTTTGTTTGGTGAATGAGTCTTCTTGAAAATGTGTTTTGACTGCACAGGATTAAGTTGCTTTCAGTTGCATCTATCAGCTTCATCGCCTAACCTGACCCAAACCAACACAGAAATGGTGTCTTCATATTTTTCCAGGTCGTTTGAAAATGGTTTCTTGGTATTTGTTTCTTGTGCAGGATGGATATCTGAATCCGCTTCACAGCACGGATCGTCGATTCATCGACGTTGATTCTGGCGTCATCCACTTCCGTCCGCTGCACAAAGAAGACGAAGGACTTTATCTTTGCAACGCGTCGAACAATGCGGGCGAAGATTTCGGTGAAATCAGGCTCACCGTTATAGGTATGTCTGTGTTGAGAAGATTGCTTTGGGATTTCATCTCCACATGTAACCCTTATCAAATCAATTTTAATGAGCGCACTGATCATACACTGTCGGTGAGATGATGAGATGACGAGGGAGAGGACTGGGCCACATGCCCTCATACATGTAGGTTGCCCATGGTCACCTCAAAGACTAGTTTATTATTAGATTTCTGTTTTTCTTCTTCCTTCCTTCCTTAGCTTCTTCCTACATCCCTTCATCATTCCTTCCTTATTTTCGTACTTCCATCCTTCCTTTCTTCTTTTCCTCTTTTCTTCTTTCTTCCATGCCTTCAATCCTACGTGGCTTCCATCCATCCTTCCATCGATCTTTTCCATCCTTCCTTCTTCTTACGATTCATATAAATTCCAGACCTGTATTTATTGTTTCTGATTTCATTGTAGTTCCGCCAACAATTTACGACTTGAAGAACGTAACACAGACAGAGAATCTTGCGACGACGTTGGTCTGTAATTCTTACGGTGACCCTCCGCCATCAATGACCTTTCTGAAAGACGGAAATTCCTTCAACTATTCGCTCGGAGAGAATGTGAGACTTTTCAGTTATTGAACAACAAGTGGTTGATTGATTTATTGATTGCCTGATTCTTTAAACATATTTTGATGTTTGATTACATGATCTCAATCAAAGACACAGTCAATTATGTTTTTATGTAACTATTTTTGTGCATTATTTGTGTGTGTTTCAGTAACAATTACTCTATGAAGTTCCTGTCTCAGTGTATAAATGGGATGTCTAATTGTTGGAGGATGCCATGCATCACTCTGTTGTCTTCTAAGCCGTCTGCTGATAATAGTTTTTGAAATTAATTACTTGATTCAACGTTGACAGGAGAACGGACGGATCACAATGTCGAATCCGAATTCAGGTGAACTTCAGTTGGTCGTGAGAAACCTCGTTCCAGAAGACATGGCCAACTACACGTGCAAGAGTTCAAACAAGGGAGGATATCACGAACGAAATGGAACAATTACTGTAGAATGTAAATGCTGATTAGATTAGATTAGATTAGATTAGATTAAGTTAATCATGTAAACTGGATTATTTTATTTTGCTATTATTTAAGGTTTTTTGTTGATTGTACTCATTCGCTGTCATACTTATCGAGTAATTCTCAACCGTTGCATCTCTTTCGTATATTCGTTGTTCATGCGTTTCTCTATTTAGCTGGATCAGTGATCCATTTAGGGTCTAGTCTTGTGATTAATTAGAATAATAATTAGTTTCCACCTCCGGAGGCGACTTTGTGATTCAGCTTTCACATTGCACGGCCATCAGACAGAATAGAGCTTTCTCAATTGTGGGGCTCTCTCTGTCTCAAATAGCTTACTTTCTAAACTGCATACTTTTCCAATCACTTTTTGTCATCTACTCAATACGTTCCTCTTTGTGCACATCTAGGTTAGGATTGCCTCTGAATAGTTTATCTGGAAAGGGTGCTAATTGAATTCCCATATATAGTTAGATCTATAGATTTTAATGATTTGTGAACATGTTTGATTTCCAGTTAAGCCGCGTTTTCCAGCGGATCACATCCAGCGAATCTACTCATGGCCGGGTAAACTGCGCAACATGACGTGCTTCTCATTGGCCGAACCGATGCCATCGATCGAATGGATACGATACGATTATCCGCTCTTCGATAACGAAACGTTTCATATCTACAACATGGGAAAGAACAGCAATCTACAGGTAAACGTGTCTGCGATGGAAGAACGATGGAAGGATTAGTTGTTGGCATCATGGAGGATGGCGGGCATGCTTTCCATGTTGTCTGATCTGATGACATTCTCGGTGGTTGGTCTCTCGCTTTGAAATGGGTTCCTTAGTCACTGTGGTTGTTCCCGAGGGTCACTCTGACTCTTTCTATGCACCTCTCAAAACTGTCCATTTTTAGTCGTACTGGGGTCAGGAGCACTTCTGAGTAGTCACCTTGAAGGGGTGCTATATAAATCGTCATAATGAATGAATGAATGAATGATGAATTCTAAAGTGTCTGTATTGGTGTATTATTCATTATGAAAATATGATGCAATATTGCTTTATTAGACACTTCTGTACATGTTGAAGTGCTTATAGATTTCAATTGTTAATGGTTTGGACATGTATGAGAATTCCAGTTCTCACGCAAATGCATGGTACATGGAAGATGCAACAGAGAAAGTAGCATACCAATAATATACTGGATTGACAAGATGAATGAATACTTAACATCACTTGGACTAAACTAAAGAGTGTAATGGACTTGACATATGACAGAGGATAACAGAGATCATTTATTCGTACCCATCGAACCGATGCCAGTGATTGCAGGTGATTAACTGGAGGTGAAATACATTTGTCACAGATGAACTTTGAACCATGTTGCGTATGTGATTGCATTGATCACAGGTGCGTGTGAGGGAGGCCGACCAGCATTGGATTTACGGCAACTACACGTGTCGCGTGCGTAATCATATCGGACAGACGGACTTGAAGATCGACCTACTCAGAGCCAGTACGTGATCTTTACGTTAAGCTTTTGTTATACTTATACATTAACGTTAAACTGTTGCCTTCGCATTAAACGAAATATTACTTTAATGTTGAACTGTTATCTTCAAATTAGATTGTTACTTTCACATTAAATTTTCCTTCACACTAGACCATTACCTTTACGCTATACAGTTACATTTGTGTTGTACTATTATCTTCACAAGGAACTATTACGTTTGCATGAAACCTACATTGCATTCTTTTCTGAATTTATATTACACTATGCATACTTATTTATTAGAATTTCGTTCAGTGTCTTTATTTAATTACTACTTATTATTATTTTAATTCAGATTAATGTTGATTTGATTATCATGATACTAATTATTATTATTAAGATTAATGAATATTCATTGCATTTTTGTCTTCTACCAGTGGCGCCAGGTCCTCCGAAATCAGTCGAACAACTTCTCGTGACATCTGACCACGTTGAGTTGAACGTCGAACCTCCGATCGACAACGGAGGAATCGACATCATCGGATATCGCGTCGAATACGAAGAAAAGATTCTCACCTATTACCTCGGTCAGTCATTTGCGCAGACGTGTCAAAGGACTGGCCCCACCGACCATTTTGGCGATGTTTTCTGTGACCTGTGAAGCTTTGCATAAAGATTTCGCTGCTTGAGAATATAAGTTCAGATATGTGATTGTTACGTTTGAATGAATCGTATGTGATGTTCACGACTGATAATGATAACTTAGATCAGAATTAAGATTTCTAAAGCCTAATTCGAGTATGCATATTTTGAGTAGGTAAATGCTAAAAAGACCATCAATCGGCTTGTGATTAGTCATTCATATTATGGATTGTAATCGTGCTTTGGTGTGTCAGTTTGAAACAGTAAACTATGATATTTAAGTTTGTAGAAATTTTCTGTTCACGAGCATGCTCACTGAGCCCCAGCCATATCCCTACCCCCATTTTGCTCAGGCACCTTCAGTTCCATGACCTGCCACCAGTTGGAAAATATTGCTTCTTGCCCACCACCATAAAAGGTTTGCAACACTTGACTTATGCAGTAGAGAGTGATATTATAATGATAACTACAGAAATATTTTTAGGCCTTTATATGGTGTTGCTACAGAAATTCTTTGATTTGATTAGATTAGCGATTATAGTTTGATGTCTGTTTTGTTTTTCTTCAGATGAGCAAATCATCGTTGAGAATCTTCGACCGAGCACGACGTTCCTCATCAGAGTGCGAGCGCTCAACGAAGTCGGATATGGTGAACCATATCCTATAACAGTCGTCACAGATAACGTCAGTAAGTCACACAACCTGTGTTGTTCACTTCATGATTATTCTTTTGTTGTCAAGTTCTTTTGTTGAGTTGTTTCTTATTACGTTGTCATCGTAGCCTAGTGGCTTCTTTACTAAACTGAACTGCTGATCCAGAGTGTGGGATTAAAATCCGTGCAAGCATTTTAATATTTTTTACATAAAGAAATTTAGCATAAAATGTTGAGTTGAAAGTATATAAATTACACGGTACAGTGGTATAATAATAATGATGATTCTGATAATAATAAGAATTAAGGTCGATGCATAGACAATTGATGTCTGTTTGTTCTGTGTTTTAGAGCCTCCGTCTAAGCTCGTCATAACGTCGAGTTCGGAGAGCAATCGACCGTACACGTACGAAGTGACGTGGAAGAAACCGGTGACAGGAGGACGACCAATCAGAGAATATGAATTCAGATTTAGACAGGTCCGTCATTTTGCAAGCTCAGTCGTATCTAGGCTGGTATTGTATTGTATCTATACATTTATATAGCAACTCCAACAGTGCACACCGATCAGAGGCGCTCTGTGCGTTAAACCAAGAGAGAAAAGAGTGGTTTTGAGGCAACAAAAAGAGGCACTTGGCCCACTAGCTAATAAGGAGGAACGTGTCAAGGAAGAAAGCTGGTTCCACAGTGCAGGACCAATGAGAACTAGGTTAACGTTTTAGCTATGGCAATCTAAGCACGTGGGACGAGGAGATCATGACAATCAAAGGAGGGGAACGGGCGAAGAGAAGTGGCAGATGCTGATCAAAGAGAGGAGTGACCTTTGACAGACTTTCAAGGTGTCAACATGGAATATAAGTAGAAATATATCGGAGAGATATTTGCATGTGCTCTGTTCTAGCTTGGAATAACTTTGTAATATAACGTTGTCGTACATTACAGTATTACGATCAGAACGGTGAAGTGGATGCTGGAGTTGCGGAGACAAATTCAGATGAGGAATGGATTGAGAGGAATACGGAGGATGATGAGGATCAGCCGATGACCTTCTACATCCTCACGAACCTGCGTGGTCAAACGACGTATGAGTTGGTCATGCGGGCACGAAATGATCTCGGCTGGTCAGATCCAAACGACCATTTCACGTTCATCACTCAACCAGGTATTTAGAGATCAGACTTTAATGTTTACCACTTTACCAGGTATTTACCACTAAGTTCATTTCTACCTCTCTACCAGTTATTTGCCACTAAGTTCATGTGTACCTTTCTACCAGGAGGTACTAGCCACTGAGTTCATGTTTGCCACACTGATAGGTATTTTATGTGACCACTTTGTCTTGACCACTCTCGTCACCAACCTCGTGGTTGGTTGCCAGTGTATGGGGTTAAAATGACCACTGTGCCAGGCTTAAATGACCACTTTGTTTTACCACTTTAACACTTACCTCAAGTGAAGTTAGCAATGCATGATATAACAGTGACCACCTTGTCACATAAAACAACTTCATGGTTGCCACTGCTATGACTTAACCTGTTTTCAAGTATTGCTGATCTACCATATAGATATTTATTTAGTTATTTGGAGCATTTTTATATTGCCCCTTTAAGACTACCTACTCAGTAGCACTCCCGACCTAAGCTCAGATAAATAGGATTCTTAAGATCAGCAAAGAACACGGTGGAATGACTCGTGAACAATACGCAAAGTGCCAAAGGAGGAACCCCATTCCAGATTGCAGGACCACTGACCAAAAAGCTGAGCGCTGCATTGTGGAGGTTCATGAGCAACGAACAAGATAGATGCACTTTATAAACATCACATGACTGCAAATACAAACCAAAATCTTCTCATTGTTTTTCAGGTACTGATCCGATCACAGGTAACCGAGGCAACAACATTGAAAGCGCGTCGTCATTATTCTTCGTCACGACTTTATTCGGCTTTGTTTTCGTTATGATGAATCGCTCGTTCATTTTCTGAGTCGATCAGATGGACATCAGCGTTTTTTGCCCACCTTGTAATATTTACCCGGCGAATATTTCATAGTCATTGTTCAGTTGAATCAGGTGCTAGTCTGCCACAGTCTTACAGACGTTTCAGTGATTGTAGGTTGCTCGAAAGTAATTATTTCCCCAAAGTATGCTGGATTTTTATTTTTTTGAAACGTAAATTTGTGCCATGACTTAAATGTTTGCCTGGGTTTTCGTAATGTCTGATTTTTTTCTTAGATGGAGTGCTTGATTTTAATTGCGGGGAAAATGCTACAGGCCGAGAAATTTTTTAGTTTCGAATAATCATGAGTTTTGGATCCCAGATATACGTGGTCTTTGCTTTTTTTGTGCTGTTGAGTGTGAGACCCAAAGAGAAGAGAAAAAGAATTATTTTGCGCTGATTCAAATTGTTTCAAAGTGTTTTGTTTTTATGTGGTTTGCATTAATTGAAGTTGGTTGTGAATTAGGCTGTAACTGAATGTTCAATCAGGTATTTAATCACTAATTCAATCAAGCAATCACTCAGTGTGGCTTGATTACTATGTTTACATACTGTAAAGTGCTTCAATCAAGTTATCAGTTTCACAACTTCACACTTTTGCCTACTGCTTACGTGTAAGAAAAAGCAGTCTGCTTCAATCATTTGACTTTAGTCAATCAGTTTTTATTCTTTCACACACTGTTTACTTGCTTGCTTCCTAGAGTTGACAAGTTCTTGAAAATCTGGCAAAATTCACGTAACGCTTTGTGTACTGTTGAGTATTTTGCGTTTGTCACTTGCACTATTCTTGCTTTGTTGTAACTCAGTTTCTTCTTAAGTAATGCTATTGTGGATTGAAGCACCAAACTTAATTCAGGTTTAGAAGATTTTAAACACGGCTGTGACTTGATACGTACGACTTGTAGAATTTGAACTGTGCACTGTTCAACGTTGTGATCTTTTCTGTAGCGCTCCAATCCTTTAAACCAACGATTGCAGTTTATCTGCTGAGCGTGCTCCACGTAATAACTGTTGATAAGTATTAAGATTGGCTGACCGTGAACTGCGGTTTGTTATGTCTGCTTAATAGGAGATGAAGACCAGTGCCTTAGACTAGTTCTCTAGATCCAGTGTTAAGTGAGTTCATTTTTTCTCTTCGCCTTGACATTCGATGGCACGTGGCCAGCCCTTGGGGTTCACCACCTGATAAAAAAATAATTGTAGTTGACCATTTATACAGCACCACTATATAATGTAGACAGCTTGTGTTACTTTACTTCACAATGTTACATTCCTATATAGTTCTCTTCATCTGCAGGAAGAAATCAAAATTGAGGTTGAGGCTGTCTGATATGAACAACGATTTCCAGTTGATTCTCATCATATTATATCCTTGCTGTTGTTGATCTTTCAATCATGTGCTGCATTGGTGTCAGAGTTGCTCTATTAATTAACCTGTTGCTGTTGCTGACCTTTAACCTCTAGTCTTTGACCTCTGCTTCTGGAGTTCAAAGTGCAGAGGGTGCTCTCGTAAAGCAAACAACCCACGGCCATACAACCTGTAATTGTGTAAGCGCTTCAGCCAAAATCCCTCCGAGGAACACCGTAGATTTCTGCCATGTCTATTGCAATGTTGGCGTTACAGAAGTCATTTGCTCATTTAAACCGTCCACTCATAATATTAAATTTATATAGCTCCTGTTGTTGAGCAACTCCTCAGGTGATAGTGGTCCACATTACAAGATGATTGTATTATTGTTCGATGGCTGTAAAAACCGAGAAATCACCAAACAGTGCAGTTGAAAATTCAACACCAATGTGTCAAATGTTGGCTGCCCTATCTATACCTGCGTGTGGAAGCGCATGGGCTGTCCAAAGTTGTTTTGCTGTCATGGGTTAAATATTATGTCTCTGAAAGTCTGTCTCTGTTTTATGAAAGTTTAAAGTTATTTTCTTTGAATATTATTTTCATATTAGTAGGTGCTTCAAGTTTTCAACTGCTTCATGCAATTCAGTTATTTTACGAATTTTATTTGTTTGCCGCTTTCCCGTTGAATCGTCCGTTGTCAAGTGCTGAGAAGCGAACAGTGTTGCTGTGCAGATGAAGCAAAGTATGCCACAGTATGATGCTAGAGTACTGAACTGTTCTTGAAGCAAAGTATGCCACAGTATGCTGCTAGAGTACTGAGCTGTACTTGAAGTAAAGTATGCCGCAGTATGCTCAAATACTAAGCTGTACTTGAAAGTAGAATGGTTTATTGAGTTGCCTATCTTAGTGGTCGGGTGTTCAGGGTACATGTGAATGCTAGTCTGAGGTGGTTGGTTGGGGTGGGGGTATGTAATCAAATCACTCGCAGTTGAGGCCTCAATTGTTATCGCTTTTAATCATCTTTTGTAATGAGAATAATGATGAGATTATTTTAGTACTTTTATTGTTCGTTATTGCTACTTCTAATTGTATTGATAAGAAAAATAATTGTATTAATGATTGCTGATAGTAATATATTTTCAAATTGGTACGACTGCTACTACTACCGATGCTATTATTAACACTGCTAGTGCTAGTAATACAAATGCTACCATTTCCGCTGCTGCTGATATTACTACTGCTACTATTCATTATTGTTGTTAATGGCATATTATTTTTGTTGATCGTACACACATTGTGTTGAACTACTAATCAGTTTTATCATTGTTAGATATATTAGCATTTTCTTTTGTTATTTTGAGCGTTGTTTTAAAATAGTTGCGGTTATTTAAGTGCTTTTTGCTGTAGCTTTTCCAGAGCGAATCTAATCATGAAGGATTAAGGGATTGAGCTTCGGATTGAGGCCAGGATTTGAACTTATGACCTTCAGATTACCACACTTTGCAGTCCCATTGTGCCAATTTACACCGTTTGTTTTGTTTCGATGAGTACTGAATGTTTGTGCACATTTAGACTTGATGTATAAAGTTCATCCCCACGTGTTAGGCTATTATTCGTAGGATGCCAGTCTTTTGCCACGATGTTGCATTTTATTTCAATGCGCCATTAGTTTACAACACATTGTCTGCTGTTGGTAGGCTATGATTTTACTGCATACAAATGCTGAGTTCCCATGCATCACAGGTGAAAGAAACTATATTTTACACTAAAAATTTAAGTTATCGATAAATAAGTAAAAATTTATTTGGTAAAAAGCATAATTTGAGTCTTTCAATAGGTTTTTTAGGTTTTTAAAATCTGCATTCTTGCACCCATGGTTTCCATAGTGATGTAAAAACGGATTCCAAAGTGATGCAAGAGTTTAAAAATTGGTTTCCATAGTGATGTAAGAGTCGGTTTCCATAGTGATGTAAGAGTCAGCTTCCATAGTGATGTACGAGTCAGTTTCCATAGTGATGTAAGAGTTTTTCTTTTCTTTTTAATCTAACGTTTAGAGCTGCATTAGTTGTTTTTTGTACGTCGTCTGCTCAGTGTTTCCGATTATTTTCGAGTCATTTATAATCAATTATAATCTTGATAAGTGATAATGATATTATTATCTGTAATCGTCTTCTGTTTGTACATCAATTTGCTGATATGACGACTTGTGCGTATCTCTGTCAATTTTCACGATGATGAGGTTGTTTGTTTAGTAAAACATCAGGAAAGTGTATATTTATCGGTTGCATTATGTGTATTATTTTGTATGTATGCTTGCATCTGTGTATATATGTATTCGTGAATGTATGCATACGTGTAACATTTTTTTGCATGTGTATGTCTATGCGTTTGCCAATTATTTTGTATCTATGCATAAACGTTTTTATTTTTGCCTATGTGTATACATGTACATGTTTCTATGTATACATGTATGTGTGTATACATGTTCGCATGTATTCATGTATGTGCATCTATGAAGACAGTTGATAATGGCATATGTGAAGGACCTCTACAAAGTACTACATACACGCAGCTGCTTAGTTTAATATCTAGATGGGTGTGGGCTTGTGGCTGTTTCTGCCCTTCATTAGGACTTCTGTTGCTAATTTTGGATTAACCTTTCTGTTGAGTTCCTGCTTCTTCATTTATGTGCTACTTATTTGTAAATTAGCATCAACAACTGTTTTGTTGACAGATGCTATTTGTGTTGACTCTGCTGCAACGTCGTAATAACGTTGATCAGTTGTAGCGTCGAATATTTCTGTTCGAGGATCTCTATTAATTTTCTTGTTAATAACAGCTGAATAAAATGATAATTACAATTTAACCAAATGCCAGTAAAGTAGAATAATTTCTTTGACAAAGACTTGTGATTGAAAGTGCTGCTTAGTTGGAATTTTCTAATTGGTTGTATTGAAAAAATTAAGCAACAGTCGCAGGTGTCTCTAGCACAAGCAATATTTCTATCGTAGAGCGTGGTGGCATAGCTTTGTGATACGTGCGTGCAATACATTCCTTATGCAAGATATAGCTGCTGCTGATAGATCCAAGGCATTCCTCAGAGATGAATAATACCTTGGAAACTGCAACAATTGTGGTGATCACTATATGCCTTTATTTTGTTGAGGTGTCTTTAAACATAATTTAGAAAGAAATAGTAATTGCATGTGTAGGTCTTGCTTTGGTCTTTGCTTTCCAGTTAAGCAAATGATGTAGACGATTGTATGTAGCGTTAGAGAAGAGTGCTGGAACTGTTAAGTTGTATGTCGTCGACGACGTTATAAATACATCTTTCCACATTGGTGCCTTTGAACGTTGAAGGGTATTCATCGTTGTTGTTCGTTAATTTACTGAATGATAACAATTTCAAGACCACGGCTATTGATTTGCAAAATTATACAAAGTTGTAGTTAGACCTGCTGTCTGCAAGTTGTTTGTTTCAAATCAAAAGCAAGTAGGTGATTGTATGATGTATGATTGACGTTAAGGGTTGAAGTGCGAAAATTGGGAGCGTTATGTGGGGATCATGAGTAAAAGTGCATAGTTTGTTTACAGGTCACTCATAACTACTGATAATAATTATTGCATGATTAATCATTGATTATTTTATATGAATTTACTGCAACAATGTGGTCTTAAAGTCATATAAATACCCTCTTTCGTGTAGACCTGAAACGAGGCTGTAATTTTTTAAAAGTTATCTTGAGTTAGGGAACTGGAAGATGTTTCCTTGTATAAAAATCCCATTTTGACTTTTGATTTTTAATTTGGTGCCTTATAAACTTACCAGTACATTTGTAATGACCTGTGCATTTGCCCTCAACCTTTGCTCCTTGGTATTCACCAAAATGGTCTTTTTGGCCTTCTTGGAAGGTAAAAATAAATTTTCGTTCAATGTGTTGTCGAAATTGTTCTGCCACTTTGTAGAAAAATGTCGTATTTCAATGCAGTCGCTGAATGATGCGACACTTACAGCTGGATTGCTTTTCTTGTGTTTTTCTTGCATATCTATCTATGTATAGGCTGTGCTTAATGCTTATATGTCGGATTTATTTTGCCAAAATGATGTAATTTTTCAATTGTCCAGTATAGTTTGATAAGTCATGTAGCAATTAAACTGCTTTGTATATCCTGTAATCTCCATTTGATGCATCAATGTAAATCAAATCCTGACAAGAGTTGGCACTGACTATACTTGTGGCACGGTGAAAGCTGTACCACTTTTTAAAGTTACACAGCAACACCATAATTTTTATAATAGCTAGAAAATACGTTTAATTCATTTAAACCTATATTTCAGGTGACCAGGAATTTAACAAAACACTGTCAAAACATACAAGAAGTGTCGGTTTTTGAGGTATGAAAGGGCCTGACTCCTTTAACTTCCCCAGAGCAGTTGAGTACTTTCACAATAAATTTCACAGTTTAGAATAGAGCTTATTTCAGTTTGTAGTTATAAGAGAATTTATTTCGTTTTTAGTTTGAAAGAGAACTGTAATTAAGTTTTAATCTTGATGCTTAACAACCTTGTAATGCTAAAATGCTACACCATTAAAGAGATACAAAAATTTTCACAAACGTTGGGATTTATAGTATATTTACTTGAATGTGGGCATGGTTTTTCAGCTGATTATTTTTGGCATACATCAAAGAATAGTATCAAACAAATTCAGTTAGGTTCCTTGCAAACTAGATATTTTATTATTGTACAGTATTATTGTACTTTGTTCCTTGCAAACTAGATATTTTATTATTGTACAGTATTATTGTACTTTGATGATAAATATTTTAAATGCTATGTGCTACACGACAAGTGTTTGTTGAGTATTTATTATTTAAATAGTGGTTGCTGTAGCATCTAAGAAAACCATTAAACCTGTAATCATGCAGTAACTTACCAGTAAGTATTGCTTGAGTTCAGTTCAGTATTTTTGGTATAGGATAAATAGTTGGTAGCCATGTTTTAGCAGAAAGGGAAAATTTCTGAGGAGTTTCCATTGTTTTCCAATGGACATGGTAGCAAAATACACACAAATTTGGAAATTATTTATTTTGGATGTTTGAACCTATAAAACTACGCTAATGCACCCATGTCTTCACAAAAATACTGTAAGCACCAACAATGTTAGATATGGATTGATTTTAGTGCACCATCGAATAATGTCTTGTGCATTAAAACACTGGCACTATAGAAGTTACTAATGTATTTGTAAGCGTTCACACTTAACCAAAGAGATCAACAGTAAAATGCAATATCAGCAAAATGACAAAAAATTACATCGTACAATGAGAATAAGAAACTATATGAACTCACAAGTAAGTAAGGACGAGATCCTTGAGAAAGGATCACCCGGAAAGGGAGTGATTCAGCTAAACCTAGGCAGCCATACTACAGGAATTTTGTATGAAGATGGTAGAGACTGAAGTTGTTTTATGGCAATAGAGAGTTATGTATAGAAAGGAACGAGTGTTAGTAACTAAGGAAGAAGTGCTGAATTGCAATTAGTCTGTTATATTAGTCATTAGTGTTCACGATAACATAAATAAAATGCATATGTGTGTACAGATATACGTGGCTGTGATTAGTCTAGTCATTAGATGTGATATGAAGTTAAGGCAAGAGTATGTGTTAAGGCAAGAGTATGTGTTAAGGTGAGAGTATGTGTTCACTGTGAAAGGCCCAGCACTAAAGCTCACTATAATTAGAAAAATAATTGTCCTCATAATTATTGTCCACTGTCCTCGTGTTAACTGTCCTGATTCTGCTTGGAATGTATTGCCAATTGATTCAGCTGATCATATAAAAAAGTGAGCAAATCATCCTATGATCCAATGGATCATCCAATGATAAAATGGATCATCCATTGATCCTAAGGATCATCCCACGATCCAACTGATCATTCAACGATCTAAATCGATCCTCCTCAGTTTCTGCCCCAGAAAGACGTCGGTCGGCCTTCGATGTCTCGCGCTCGCTTCACGAACGATGTAAACGACGAAACGCAATTTCCGATGAAATGATCGGACTTTGCAAGGATCGCCCAATCGATCAGCGGCAACCAAGGATCGGCGTGAAAGACGGTCACCTGAAATCAATATTGAAGACATTATTCACATTAAAATCCATCTTTAAAAACGTATGTAATACTGTAATAATATAATCAAATGATTAGAATTCATTTTAACATGACACCAAAGCCATCTTAAACTTCTAAATAAAGAGTTAATTCAAAAAGCAATACCATGCTTTTTCGAGAGCTGGCCTATGGCCCTACCACCTGGAATGGGCTTCTTGTGGCACATCGCCATGCTGTTCAATAGCCTTAAGAATGTTCAATTTAACCAAGGTTGGGTCGGGAACACTTCTGAGTAGATAGTCTTGAACGGGCGCTATATAGCTGCTCCTTAAATATATATAAATAACAAATATAACATTCTTACAATAATTGTTTTGCTCATCACATGTCGGTTGGGGATAACGCGCACACAGCATTCATTCACTTCATAATTCAATTAAAATTCGCTGCATTTTCTTGCAAGTTTCAACTGCACACAGGATAGTGTACATTGTACAACTGCATCAATAATATATGGCCTGGTACATTAGATCTGAAATGACATGGTACCCGCCACTCACATGAGCAGCTAGTACTTTGCGCTTAGCTTTAGAGTAATGTTTTTGAAATTTGATTACGATACTGACGTTCTTGTAGCTGAGATGTTCCTGGATTTCTTCGATCAAAGGGTTTTTATCCGTAGCCACAAAAACAACTTTAGCCTTCGTTGCCACGACGATATTCTTTAGCAAGCTGAAAGCAACAAAAACTTTACAAATAAACTTCCAAACAAGTGGGCATCTATGGTTATGAATAAATTTTCATATCCAGATAGTAACGTATTTTTTTCTTCAAATCCTGACAATTAAAAATAAATTTCCAAATCTTGACTAACATTTCCAACTGTGCGTGAATGTAGATTGTCTGTTTGTACTTGTGTGTCTTTTTAATATTGTACTATACATGTTGTGTGTGCAACTATGCATGTACATACGTTTGCATGTGTGTACGTTACTGTACATGTGTGCATATGCGGGTATGTAGCTATGTATGTGCATATGTGTATATGTGTTTGTGTGTACATTGTAAGACATGTTTTTCACAGCAGATCTTTCCATACACAAGGCAACTTGATGAGTTTACCGTAGGACTTCTGAAGTTGGTGGATCACACATTGCTTTCGTGACAACGTCTGATGTGTCTTCAAGGCACTGATACGAAGCCATGTAGCTTCTCTCACCAACAGCATGCGTACACGCGTTCACCTGCATTTTAAAAATCATACGAACACCATGTACGAATCACGCCAAGAATTACACTACAACAGCCAATGACACTGGTCAGCTATACCTTATAAGTTGGCCACACTGGTTCATAAGTGTCTGCCTGGAGTACACCTCCATGTGTGACGAATGATTGCATGAACGAGGACAGCAATGGAAAGGGTGAAAACGCTGGTTCCGCTGCTCTGCTCCTCCTCAAGCCCATCTGGAATTTATTGTCTGGTGAACTAATAATAATGATAATAACAATAACAACAGCAACGATGAGAATAACACTGATAATTAGAATAATTATAATTACAATAATGACACAAGGTTAGCAATAATAGCAATAAAAACAATAAGAAAGATAAAATAACTTAACATTAACAATACATGAACAGCCAAAACATTGTGGTTCTGATCCTGTTTGGTATAAATATGAAAAAACATCAGTTCATTCGAATGCTGTCTAGGTTCGAAACAATCTCCATCACAAAAGCACAACCAATTACTCAATTATTCATCAAAAGTTCTACAAATAACAGCTATTCTAAGCTAACATCAAGGAACATTCTCAACAAGTTATATTTTAAAGAAAACATTGAAGAGAATTGATAACAAACCCAGTCAGGACCATTTCGCAAATGAATGCCGATGTATGGCTCGCCAGGAAAATGGCCATCGACGTATTTCTTCGCCTCGTCCGTTACTCTGTCGGAGAACACTAGATGGCGCTGCAAGGGTCGATTAGAGCGAGCCATCGGGTAAGGTGCCGGAGCACCACGCATGGCTAGTACAGGATATTTGCTGGCTGGGTACCTAATACAACAACAATCCAAGTAGAAAATCACGATTAGAAAGAAATATAGTCCACAAAATCAACTTAGTTTTCATCGCTTAATTATAAATTAGTAAGCAGAGCCGTCATGTAAGGGGTCGTTGCATAATTACGTAACGCTCAAGGGTGGGTGGGTAAGGTTGGGTGAACGTTACGTAACGCTTTGAAAAAAATTATTAATGAAGATTAAATTGCCATCGAAAGACACTTCAGACATGATGTGATCGAAGTTTAAACTTCGAGACATTGACTTAAAACGTAACCGAAGTAGGTCTATTTATCTGAAGAAGATACGGTAGCAGACACCAGTCACATGCCAGGTCAACATAATTGTCTTTGCTTCCGTTTGTGCAAACTGGAAATCGCTGTTCGAATTGTTTGGATATGTGATGGTTTTACCAACGGATTCCTGACATCGGAGAACTACTTTGAAGCATATTTGATTTAGCAGACAAAATTTCAAACATTTAAAATGATGCTCAATGGAACTCAGCAATATTTCTATTAGCCTAGATCTAATAATTATCGAAGTGCCCAAACTAAGCAAATAATTAGTTCATCTTAATACTATTTTGATTAATTATTGATGAGCAATTTAGTCAGTGAAACTTTTCAGCAGTGTCTAAAATTTTATTCTTCAGGTAAAATTTAAGAAAATTTCATTTCAAGCATGACTGTCATGTTGTACAAATAAAACAGTTTGTATATTGTAGGCCTAGACTAGTCTACTGTCAAATGTGCCTACAATTCACACACCACGCTAAATTAAAATCACTATGAAAATATGAATTATAATTACACGCTCACATGAGTCAATAATAGACCTTATATAATCTCAACTGATTTTTCGTAGCAATCATTACGTAACGCTGAGGAGGGTGGGTCAAGGGAAACGCTACGAAGCGTTACAGGGTGGGTGGGTGGGTCAAAAACGGTCATTTTCGGCGTTACGTAATTATGCAATGACCCCTAAGCTCAACTCACAAGAGAATTACATGTAAAAGCACTGGTGACTTCATTTTCTTGGCACTGGCATACGAGCATGGGTGACAACAAGTCCTCCACTTCATCAACCAATCTTCACACTGACAGCGTATGGCCAGTTTATGCGTTTTAAGTTGAATTTGAAAGAGGTTACCCGATAAATAAAATTCTTCAAATGTTTTCATTCTGCCATGACCTTGAACCTTGACCTCTGGTTGATAGTTCGACATGCTGACCACAGGACCAGTAAAAGCAAAGAAATGAAGGCAGAGAATGAGAAAATTGTGATGGTGAGACTCACTCTTTTGGCCACTTCACGACATCTGACTCGTAATACGACAACTCGTAGACCACGCTTCCATCGAAATTGACTCCAAGGCCATCCCAAAACGATGCAAATGGATTCCCTACAAGACAATTATGAATAAAAGACAAAATGAATAACCGTCTCTTGACATCCATTAAATAAGTGCATTGTTTAACTGCATGGAAACATTCAAATCGCAGATCATGACCAATCTTTTACGCTACGATAAGACTGTCACTGTCTTTTAAATTACTAACACCTTTTCATGGTTTCCATGCTTATATGGTGTTAGATGAAAGAGTTTTGAAGGTGTGTAAGCTATCTTCGACCTTGTCTGTGATACAGTACTACATGAATCGTCTTATTACCATTATGCATCATTAATTAGCTAGCAAAACGGCTTCTTGAAAGAATGCTATGTATCTTTAGATGCCAAGTCAATTTCCCCTGTTGCAACTCATGTATGCTGTGGAAAACTGCTCACTAAATAAGCTTCTCTTTTCCCCCTCCCTCTTACAATATGAAATGTTATTCTTTTCCTGTGTATTTGCAAGAGGAGTAATAAAGAATGTACTTACCTACTGACAAATACAATGTATACATAATGCTTTTGGCTGCTGTGTAACACATTCGAAACAGGAAGATGAATATCAGAAGCTACTTTATTACTAGATCATAGTAGTAATGTTTAATTAAAACTAGAAATCAATAATTAAAAACAAATTAAAATTGCATATAATTTATGCATTTACCTTCTTTCATTTTGCAATCTTTTTCCGGTGACTTTGAAGGTTGCCAGCAGAATCCGAGTCGTTTCCCGATCGGCCAGTGGGTCGGAGCCAGGAACTCGAGGAAGTCCTCGGCCAACACCACACGATGGTATTCAGCCATCGCTTCAAATTTAAACCATTCTGTAAACCGGACGTTCCTCTGTACAATCAAAAGAAATATTTCAAAAATTATAATTATCATAATAATTTTTTTTATTAAATTCAAACAATTAGGCACAGAACAAGATGACATGATTATAGTAGAAACAGATAACAAGTTGAAAAGGAGTTGAATTTAACCACATGGCAGTATGCAAGGCGCCCAAAGATCTATCCAAACGTTATTTTTACAGTTGCCTCAGGACACTGAAGGCTGAGTAGATCTTATGTGGCTGTAGGGTATCAAACCTACGTCCATCTGATCTTCATGCAAGCAAGTTACCATTCAACAATCATGAGCCTGTCATTCAACCATCTCACCATTTTGCCTCAATGTCTCTGAAGGCAATCTTCACAAGTACTGGTACAGACAAAAAGAAGCACCAGGGAATCTTTCGCATATATTGATTGAACCAATAATTTCCTCGTTAATTCGATAAGCAATGAATGAAGGAGCAGAGATATCTTTGAGGTGCCGACAGATGAATTGAATCATTGATTGTCTAAATTGGAGACTAATCATGCTGATTCTCGATTGAATAAATTTATTTGATGTCCTTTTCGACTTGACAGCTTTGACGAGTGACTGAATCATTTAAGTTGCACTTGTTTAGAACTGTCGGGTAGCTACGTTACGCACCTTCATCAGGTTACAGTTAATGCACTACATAAATGTCCATATACTGACTGCCTAACTAGCTGCGTAACTGACTGACCAAGTGACAAAAGAACTGACTGACCAATTGGCTGGCAGCTTAAATAATGTATATATATATATTACATATAATTTATATGTATTACATATAATCATACATAGGTTCGAAATGGAGGTAGGATCAAGGTTCTGTTGATGGCCTTGGCAAATGCCATTCCACCTAAAAGATGCTCGATCTGGTTTCCACTTCTTCCTAAAATTCACAACATCAGTAAACATTACGTTTACGTTGGTATACATACAAATGGCAATTTAGTATTCTCTCATAACGGCACAACTTGTGAATTAACTGCCATTGAAACGATCAAAACCATAGCGCAATAAAAATCGGCAGTCGGCCGCAAGGTATTATGAGTTCGCAATAGTCAGATGAAAAGCAGACCGCTTGCTTACTTGATTAAAGCGTCAAAGTTTAAGTTAGTATATTCTTTATTAATATTTCTTATGTGACTGCAAGTTATCAAAAACTAACATTGGTTGTTGTGACTGACGTCTCGGTAAATCGTAAACAGTATGGCCGCCAACGAATGCAATAAAATTAAAGTGCCGCCTATGGACGATATCGCAACATGCATCCAAACATGCAAAGCGTGAGGGTCGGTTAGGGCTCAGGTTAGGCGTCGCGAGGATCGGTTAGGGTTAGTTTTAGGGTTAGTGCAGTCATTCTGATGAAATTGAAGCGTGCTTTTATTTTCGCGGAAATATTGGGCCGTATGTCGGGCCGCTCTGTTATGCACGCATCTACGGCGGCCATACTGTTTACGATTTACCGAGACGTCAGTCACAATGACTCTAACATTTAATTAATTAAATGAGAAAGTATACCCATGCATAAGCAGAATAAAACGTATCCATTGGGATCCCATTCTGGAATGTTTCCCATCTGACTCGGTCTAGTATTTCTGTAGACGTACGGTCCACCCGGCCTCTCCTCATCCAACTCATGCAAACTAACCAAAGTCAAGCATGTTATACATAGCACCAAGACTAAAAATAAATAATTGGACATTTTGAAATCTCTTAAATTCCTATCGTTAACAATTCGCGAAATTATTGTTTTTGACGTCGAGCACTCGTGGCTACTTGACTAATATTCGAATTAAGGAGTACCACATCGTTCAATATTTTATAGCGCTATTTTAAATGTTTATCTACGACCATTTTTATTTATGCTTAGCTACAATGATGATGATAATTGTTGATGCTGACGAGTCTGCGTTTACTTATTACTTTGCACATATTATTCTCTTAATGACTGTTTTATGACAAAATATTGTAAATATCCAAATTGTCAACGCAGTTCAAATGGACAGGCGCCACCTATTAATTGGTATTCGAGGCAACACAAGAATTCAGATTATGCATCGCGCATACAACAAATTTTCCTGTATGTAAATCTGTTTTTTAGACTATTACAATAAAAGTTTAGAGCGTGTGTGCACATAACAAAATGCATAATATTATGTATAATTTATAAATTAAGTTATTTGTCTTGAAGGTGCATTGCAAACAAGTACCTTGAAACGGATATCTGCTTAGTTCAACACCTTCTTTTGTTCTATACTATTTTGACGACATTTCTTTAACAAACAGAAGACTCTTCATTATATCCACATTTAGCTACAAATGCCGTCATTAAAAAGGCATGCTTAATAAACAAACTAATTGAACACATTCATTTTTTGTTACATAGTTACTGTAATTACTGTTTTCATCCTGAAACTTTTCTAGCTTAGTTTTTTTTGGGGGGGTGGGGGGGACTTCAGAATCTGCACAAAAACGATAACATACGAAGTTTGCGGATGTCACAGAAACATGCGAAAGATGTAATGCCCGTGAACTGAATTGGCATTATTACTTTGCAGAATAATTTTTACAAACCAGTCTTACAAAGATTCAGAATTAAAATCTAATCTCTTGCTATCTCGCAAACTGAAACTATTCTGGATCTATTTGCTAATAGTCGAGTTTATAGTCTGAGTTAAATTTTGCGTTCCACGCGTTCTCGAGAGGACATCTTTGTTTTTATTGTACGGAGTGGTGGGACGTTGTGAATGAAACTTTAAGAACTGGCTTTATATCACAACTGCGATTAATTAGGGAATTTCTGGAAGTTTGGATGTATATGTCGAATAAACGAGTTCTTCTTCTTCTTCTGTGACTGGATTATCGAAAGCTGCTTTTACAAGATATCTTCGTTTTCTGAGCTTGTTGAATTGACCAGAAGCTTTCATGACACTGGAAATTAGGTAAAGATTTCAAGTTACTCGTGAATTAAGACATCTCTAGTCTGGCCTAATAAAGAGTGTTGGTTTGTTCTATTGGAAGTCTTGCTTTGTGAGGAAATGCGTTATAAAATTTAATACGAACGTGCTTTGCATTTCTGGGGAGATTGGACCTAGAGCTTTGCTATAATGTGAACGATATGGTCACATTGGTAACAAGCCATGATCATAATATTATCTTACGAATCGTTTGACAAGTTTGCCTTCAAGAAGAACCTGCAAGTTATAAGATTTGTAAAAGACCTCAATGATCAGTACAAAATACATTGCGTCATGGGCGTATATGAGAAGGGGCAACGGTTTCAGCACCTCCGAAATATGTAGTTTCCAAATTCATAACTAATCTTGCGTACTTTGCAACCATATCCATTGGAAACCCCAAAATGAACCCATCCAGATTCAAAAACTAATTCTGTGTATTTCCTGTGTATTTTGCAACCATATCCATTGGAAGTCACAAAATGAGCACTCCAATTTCTTTTAACGCTGTATAACTGTCTTCTTATTAAATTTTGCACTTTTTCATCCATCAGATGAACAATATATTGCGGATGTACATACATGCATAAATGGTTTGCCTATACTTTTATGATGATGATCAAGCCTTTGATCAGCCTGATAATGGCAATGTTTGCAACACACAGGATGTGTGAAGTGTTAAATAGCAAGCAAACAATTATCGTTGTGTAACATGATCGCATTGTCCAGTATCATTTCTGATTCATGACACACGAAGGTGGCATGTAATTATGACTTTGGAAATATTGAGAATTAGTAATTGTCAGAGAAATGGAAATTAGTAATAGTCAGGGAAATGTGAATTAGTAATAGTCAGAGAAATGTGAATTAGTAATTTAGTCAGAGAAATGTTGTGCTTGAAACTGCGTGCTTTGCATCCTTTCCTTCTGCTTAGTTTCATGTGTGAACTTTGTCACACAGGCTTATCTAAGTTATCTTTTTCCGCTGGCTTATCTATCGTGGCCTGCCTTTCCGTCTAATGGGACCTCGTCTCTCTCTCTCTGGCAGTGACTTCGTTATGGCTTTTGTGTGTTACTGATGCCGTTATGCATTATACGCTGGCAGCATAGAGGTTGCTAATGATGGGGAAATTATATTTTATTACCTATAAGTTGTCTGATTCATTCTTGCATGCATACATTGTTGAAGACTGCTTTTTTCGCTTAGCCTGGGCCGGGAGCGCCTCTGAGTAGGGATCTTGAAAGGGCACAATAAAATTCTGATTGATTACATATTTTGTTTCATAAATCTCTTAAGTCTTTTCTTTTGCCATGGCTGGGCTGGGAGCACTACAGAGTAGGTTTATTGAAGGACGCTGTATAAATCCTCATAATGAATGACTGAAGGAAAATATTGAGCGAAGCAACATTGGCAAATTGTGTATTAATGTAAAAAAAGCCTGTAAAACACAACTTTTTATGACAGCATGCGCTGACTTGTTAAACTGTTTCTGCATTTGTTAAGCACAGCATCTAATGACAGACCACCTGTAGTAGCTGGTGCTCAGCAGGGTTTGAAGCGGATCTTGAGTAGAATCGAACCTATGCCCTCCGTGTTACAAGACATGTACTTTAACCACTCGGCTAATTTGGAGTGTAGTGGTTTGCGGCTCAAACTCTCTCGTTGCAGAGCTTCAGCAAGTAAAGATGCAAATTTGATGTTAAGGTGATTTGGAGTGTGATGATGTTAATGTGACATGTTACAACATGTATCGTGTGTTTTCTTGGCGTAACGTAGGTAAACGTGGGTTGGAGGAGCGGTGGAGGATGGAAGACGAGGATTTACGACGTCGGCTTGGAATGCTCGAGTCGTGGATGCTCAACCAGAACTCAGAGGTTCACATCGATGGACTGCTGGTAAGTTTACCATTCCACTTACCTGCGCATTGAATCCAGTCTACTTGCCTACAGTGCCAATATTCATACTTGTAGGTAAGTAGTAGGTTAGCCATTCTGCTCATTCACCTAAGTGTTTAGCCTAGGTCAGTATTTTGGTTTCAGTTGGTCATTGATTGTTTTATATTAATAGTTGGACGGTTGGACCAGTTGCTGTTTGGAAATTTGTCTGCGAGAGAGAGAGAGAGATAGAAAGAGAGAGGGAAATGAAGATAATGAGAGAGATTGAAAGGGAAAGAAAGAGAGAGAGAGAGAGACAAGCAAGAGAAAGAGAGGACAGTCTCATACACGGACAGTTAGAGCGATAGAAAGATGGAGGTGGAAAGATGAGACAGATTGTGTGCGCAGATAGACACACAAAGAGAGATACAGGATACAGAGAGAGATAGAGAGATGGGGATGTATGCGGAGCGACACAGAGGCAGACAGACAGACAGACTAAAGAAGAGGACATAGTTCACATTAAATTAATAGGCATTGGTGTGCTTAAAATACCTACTTTCATGCATTACTTCCTTGATATGCTTCCTGGCTATAATTTTTTTCGTTCCTTCCCTTCTCTCGCATGCCCCCACACCAGCCCCATCTTCACCACCTCCTACACAGCCTCACCCTTCTGTGGTAACCTGCATTTCCTTGGAAATTATGATTTTCCACCCCTCACCTCACCCCGCTTCATCCCGATCCTGCTAGGTGGGTGCAGGGTAGTCCTGGTGACCCTCTGAGGCTGGTTTGAAGTGAATAGGCACATATGCTGTAATTGGCGTTGCCTGGAAATTTGTTGGAACCGACAAATTCTGGTCAGCCCCTGCCTGCCCAAATGGAGTGGAGTTGGGGCTGGGTGGTCCTGGTGGCACTCTGTGTAGTTGCAAGGCTTTAATTGAATATCTGCAAAAACCGTTGCACAGGGGTTTTGAATTATCGCCTTTGCATGGTCCCCCATGGTTATATGGCGTCAGGTGAAAGAGTTTTAAAGGTGTTTGCCAACTTTTGGCCACCAAGGCCGTTAATGGCGTCGACTTTACGTGACCTTATCGTGGGTATTTATTTGAAAATAAATAGAACGTATCTGGATTGTTACACGAGTAATTATTAGAAAGGAGTTTGGGAAAAGAAGTTCTGCAGAGCAAGATTTCTGTCGCCTTCGCTATTTTTTCACCCGCTGATCAGTAATGCTGATCTTTAGACACCTTCAAAACGTTGTTTATAGACGATATAATTATATTAAAACTGCCTTTTGTGGATGAATAGTACGTACTACGTTGGTTTGTTAATTAAATGTGTTATAAATTAAAGATGTTAATCAATTACCATATTTCAGCTATTAACTGTGAAGTTTGTTTGGATTTCGGAAATAGAGGAGGAGGAGGAGGAGGAGGAGGAGAAGGCAGAAGAGGATGAGATTAGGAGGAGTAGGAAGAAGAGGGAGAGGAGAGGAAGTGAGATGATACAGGAAGAAGAGGAAGAGGAGGAGAGGATTGGAAAGAAGGAGGATAGAGATGAGGAAATAAAAGAGAGGAATATGAAGATAAAAGAAGATGAAGAGGAGGAGACGAGCAGGAAATGGAGGAGGAGGAGGGGAAGAAGGTGGAGGAAGAAGAGAGGAGGAGGATGCGGAGCTGGAGGAGGAAGAGGATGGCAGACGCAGAGGATGAGGATGAGGACAAAAGAGGAAGAGATGAAGGTGGGGTTGGTTGGGTTGAAAGGGGTCAATGGTAGAACAATGGAGGACGTGATGATGGTCGTGCTTGTTGGATTTTAATCAGACTTTTTCAAGTGGTGACGTTCTAAGGATTCGTCTGGATATAGATTGGAGAGGAGGAGGAGGGACCACTCTCTCCAACATTCACCCAATCCTGACCGGCAGTGGATGCCTGACTCCTCGGGGTGTGGGGTTGGGATGGGGTGTGGGGGTGGGGTGGGATGGAGTGTGGGATGGAATGGGATGGGGTGTGGGGCCGTCGACTGACCCGGGGTTGATTTGTTGACGCCACTCTTGCCCGGACTCGATTGGGAATTTGGGACTGTGGTTAATTAAGGCTTCCGCTGTTGGCCACACCGTGTCTGGTCATTGTTAGGCGTAAAAAAAGTGTTGTGTTTCCGGTAACGCGACCGACCCATTTTTACGGCCGCGACCCAAATATTTTTGCAAAAAATTTTATTAAAAAAAAAAATCCCCCAAAAAATTTTTTTTAAAAGAAAATTTAATTTTTTTTTCAAAAAATATTTTTTTAACATTTGTATTGACATAACATAAGAGACGTCAACAAAATGAAATTAATAGGACTGTTTCTAGAGCAGTTTTAGGTGCAGACAGTCGGGAAATAGGCAGTTTATACTTGCTTAGAACACGTACTTTGTTTCAGCGTGCAAAAAAGACTAGTGGGGTATACTTTTTTGGATAGTCACTGCATAAAAATATTTTACAAAATAAAAATATTTTCCGACCTACCTACCCAATTTTTTTTAGCTCTGTTACCGGAAACACAGCATTTTTTTTTTAGGCCTTAGCACTAGTGTCGTCAGGTCGCCCTTAAACATTGACTGTCTGATTCCCCCCTCACAGCCTTTTGCATTTCTATCAATATGTAAACACAGTTGAATAACACAATTCCTCTGCAGGTGGCCTGCTCTGTCTGGCCTCCTCACAGCCAGATTAAGTCCATGTATATAAAAACATACCAGAACAGTGGGTAGGTAGGAGGTGGGTGGATGGATGGATGGATTGACGGATGATTGTATCTAGGAAAGTTTATATTTTTGGCTTATGTAGGAAGCCTCCTATATTTACACGTATATTTTGATATATTGTGCAATGTGCATATATATATATGTATGTATGAACATTGCATATGAATGCCTATCCATCTGTAGATCTACCATCCATCCATATATTCATCCATCCATATATCTATCCATCCATCCATCCATCTATCCATCCATCCATCCATCTGACCCTGGCCTGCCAGACCTTTGACCCCTTTTGAGTCTCCTCGATGCACCAACAAATCTCATGGAAACAATTTGATGTAATTATGACCCGCATGATTATGCTGTTTTCTGAATAAAACGTGTTATTTTTTGTATGTACGTGTATGTATTGTAGGTGTTGCAGCCTCTGTTTGTTTTGTTAAAGTGACCCATATATTTTTATATGCTGTTATTTTGCGGCCGTAGTGAACCACACTTGCTGAGCTTTACAACCAGACATTTCCTGCAGCAGCCATTCTCACAACGCAGCATTGGTTTCTGCTGGTCTGAGTAATTGCTCTTAAGATTATTGCAAGATTAAGCGTAACAGTCACATCCGTTTATCCCACGAGCAGAGCTGCTGCACTCCTTCCCACCCCCCCCCCCCCGACTGACGGAACTGATGGGTGATGGGGGACGGATGGGGTCAATCGGGAGGAGGGGAGAAGGAGCCTCGGATATTTATAGTCTTTGTTTGGGTTTACGTATCGCCCTCCGTCTGTCACTGAACACAGCTGTGGTCCGTCCGTCTCTGTCTGTCGCTGTCTGTGTCTGCCTCTTCTTGCCTCTGCCTACCTGTGTCTGTGCCTGCCTATGTATGTCTGCCTGACCCATTTGGATCTTGACCTGGAATCGATCTCACCCCACCCCGCCCATCGTTTATGTTTTGACTAAGCATCGCTTGTGAACGATGCGCTGGTACAGCGATGCCGCTGTTTTGGATGCCGTAGGAACTTGCTATTTGAATATGGGACTGTTCTGGAAATACTTGCTGGCTCCTTATTACTCACCCTTCAAGCGGTTTCATCGTCAATTTCTATTGGATGGGGGTGGGGATAGGGTAATGACCGAGGATCGCGCTGGAACAACCCCCCCCCCCCCCCCGATCACTTCCCGCTGCCTTCCCAAAGGTCCTCTTAACTTTCCATTCGGCATTCCAGATGGCATTGAAAAAGAGCGATGTTAGATGTTTGTGCCAAAGTGTTAACCATTATTCTAAGCACCTCTCCAGATGCATCTGAAAGCTGATGTTTATCACCAGAGTTTGAACAAAAGCGCCTCTGATTATCTTGGTGGAAGAGGTGCTATGTAAATCCTCAGATTCTGTGAATGGACTCCATCCAAATCAAAACCAACTTCATCAAAACTTTTACAAATTATTTCAAACGTCTCAATTCACTTCCTCCAACAATGTCACGTGCTTTGTGCAACTATTATTTTAACAGTTGAGCCTAGAATTAAATTGCAGTTTCTGCCTTGACCACATGTATTGTATTGTATTTAAACATTTATAACATGTGTGACCTGACCTATTATATGGTCAATTATAGCTTTCCACGTGATAATTATGAACTTCAAAAAACTTCACTGACATATATATATATATTGTTTCGGGAAGGCTAAATAATATTGTTTTAAGCAATCACTTTCCATTTGGTCGCATTTTGAAGCCTATTACCCCTTTCCCTTCACACGGATCTCACTCAAACAATAACAAAGCACGCTGAACAATTTTACTGCCTATTGTGTTTTTATATCTATTATTGCGGAATATAATTCTTTTATTATCTTCATCAGTCAGCCTCAGTGACAGAAAAAGTATGATTTATAAAAAGGGAAGCATTTATCATTGTCACAAGTTGTACTTTGACTATTTTCAATGACGATGATCAATGATCATGGCTGGCAGCTGAACTTATAATTTGCTGTTTTCTTGACATTGCTTTAGGACAGTCTGCAGGCGTTGGTTGAGGATTGCAACCATCCTGCCATACGACGAAACAAGAATGTCGAAAGCTTTCTTAATCGATGTGAGTCTTAGTAATCGTAGTATAAATCATTATGAAATTAGTTGTTCTCTTTGTATTGTTAATGTTTTTTTATAAATGAAAATCTGTCTGACTGTGTGTGTGTGTGTGTGTGTGTGTGTGTGTCTAATTGGCTTGTCCATGTTTTGTCTGTCTAGGTATTTGTCTGTCTGTACGTCTACGTATGATTTTCGTAAATCATTTGCGCTTGATGTCCAGTTTCGGATGGTTTTCAATTCTGAGTCGTTGTGTTTATTATTTGGGTCAGACAATTTGCTTTCACTTACGTTGCATCATTTGTCTAGTTTATAAGTACCAGACATCAATTGGTAAATGGTTATTTGACAAGATGTCTGGTGATGACCAACACTAAATGCAAGGGATCCAAGCATTGTATGGACGGACAGACACAAGCAGACTCACAGATAGGCACAGACCGTCAGGCAGGCACTCAGATAGACAGAGACAGGCACACACACAGACAAACAGACATGCGAACACATTCACATGCACCCACACTCAGACAGACAGAGGCAGGCATATGCACAGATACAGACAGAAGAACAGTCTGAAAGATCCTGCAGCTGTGCTAGTAATGAAACTTTGAATTAATGTGATGTAGTGATATTATTGATGACATTGATGTTGATGATAACCATATCTGATGATGATTCTGAATAAAGATATTCGTGATGATGATGATGATAATGATGATGATGACGACGACGACGATGACGACGACGACGACGATGATGATGATTAAGTAAAGAGATAATGAGCAGAATGATCAATTTATTTTTTATCATGTATACATGCGACCTGGTGGCGGACCGGTAACGCGTCCGCTCACAGAGCGGAAGGTTGCGGGTTCGACTCCGGGTAACGACCTTGGGCAAGTTGTTCACGCACACGTGCCTCTGTCACCAAGCAGTATAATTTGGTACCGGCGTAAGCTGGGAAGTAAACAGCAAGTCCTGCGATACACTGGCCCCGTGTCCAGGACCTTGGGATTCGTCCATTGCTGGCTCAGGGCCATAGAAAAGGAGATGAGCGCCTCCCTGTGTTCCTCATGGAACGGGATGGGACTTTACTTTACTTTTTTTTTTATGTATACATTAAATTTTAATGTATACAAGCTCATTAACAATAAGTCAAATATAGCAATAACTATATTGATAGGAATAGTAATAATTATGATATTAATAATAATGCTAATGTAAATAGTAATGAAGGAAAAAGGTATGGCCTTGACATGAATTTTGAGAAGACCAAAACGATGGTGTTTGGAGCAAAAGAACTGTCTAAGAAGATGGAAATAGATGGAAACCAGATAGAAAACGTGGAAAAATTCACATACTTAGGATGCATCAAAACACACGACTTAGACAACAAGAAAGAAGTATGGGCGAGATTCGCGAAAGCAATGACAGCACTAAAGGCATTGGATAAAATCTGGAAGAGCAAATCCATACATCTACAAACAAAGTTAAAAGTACTGAGAACCTGTGTATTCAACAGTATGATGTATGGATGCAAGGCCTGGACAGTAACCAAAGAAATGGAGTCAAAGATATTAGCCTTCGAGAGGAAATGCTACAGACGATTGTTGAGAGTTGGATGGATGCAGAAGATGAAAAACTCAGAACTGTACGAGCAAATAGAAGCCACAGAAAATCTTATGCAGATATTAATAACCAGGAAGCTGGAGCTAGTTGGTCACATAATTATGTAGAATGAATGAGGACAGAAAAATAAAGAGGGTGGTGTTTGGAAGAATGGAGGGAACCAACAGAAGAGGTAGACCACACAAGGAATGGCTGGACAACATAACCGACTGGTGCGGAGCGCCAATACAAGACCTGACACATGCGGCGATGGAACGACAAAAATGGCGAGGAATAATGAGGATGGCAGCGGGCACCTACGGGCACTGGTCCCTCGGTTCTTGATGATGATGATGAAATAGTAATGATAGTGATAGTTGATAATCGTAATGCATAATAGAAATAGTAATAATAATAATAATAATAATAATAAATTTATTTCATATCATCATCATCATTCGCCATGAGCCGTATGCTCGTAGGTGTCCAATGTCAACTTCGTCTTCTTCTTCCAATGGTCTCTGTCCTGGGCCAGGTGGAGCAGCTATTGTAGTTAGTCATCACACAAGTCCTCTATGTCCTCCTTCCATTCCCGATGCGATCTGCCTCTCTTATTAGTTCCGTCCATTATTCGGAAAACAAGAGTCTTAAGTTTTCTGCCGTCCGTCATTCTGGCGATATGGCCGAAAAGCCCCAGTTTGCGCCTCATGGCTTTTTGTAAGATTGTTTCTGCTCTGTCCACTCGCTGAAATATCTCTTTGTTGGTTATTTTCTGCGTCCATTTTATTCTTAGGATCTTTTTGTAACATTTGTTCTCAAATGCCAGGATCCTTATTTCATATAAATAATAATAATTGTTCTTATTTTTGATGTTAATATTAATATAGCAGAGAATGTTTGTTTGCAGATGAGATATGTTAATATTAATATAGCAGAGAATGTCTGTTGAGAATGTTTGTCAAATGTTTGTTTGCAGATGAGAAGTCGGTTGCGACGATCAACGCGAATCGAATGAAAGTCGGCGACTACGAAATGATCAAATGCATCGGACGAGGCGCTTTCGGTGAAGTCCAGCTGGTAGGTCGTCGTCGTCGTCGTGCAAGACCTCACGGTCTCTAAGGCCATCCTCGATTTCGTCGTCAATACTCAATTTAGTGGCACTTCACTCTGAGCTTTGAAATAATAAAACGTGACTTATTATGACCACCCACCTAAGTGCTCCAAACTTTCCTTGTGGTCCAACCCGAAAGGTTTTAAAAGTCGCTCAGGGTTTTTGCTTTAATCGTGGCTGGACTGGGAGTGCTTCGGAATAGGCATTATTAAAATATTATGAATGAACCAAGTGCCCTAGATTACCCCTACAGTGCTCTGAAGAATTCCAAACATGGCTGTTGGCTCTGCCCAGCCACCCATGCAGGGTATACCTCGCCCTCATACCAATCCCTGGTGAAGTAAAAATCCAAACAAGGTAACAGGGTAACTTAGAAACGATTCGTGAACCAGGACTACAGTTGCTGTTGGTATGTTGACTCTCTTGGTTCGACTTTTATACCATGCCCCCCCTCCCAACGTCGTGGATCTTTGTTCCAATGCTGCGGTTGTTAGGAGTCAGAGGTTGTTAGGGGTCAGGGGTCGGAGGTGGCCAGCTGTTCTCTTCTGTTCCATATCTCCGCTTTTATTGCTGTTTCTAACAGATATTTAATGACTCCAGGATTTTGTTGTTTTGCCTCCTACTGACACATGTATGCAAGCAAATACATGCATGTGCTAAGATATGCATGCATACATACATGCACAATTGCACATGCGTAGGCAATAGCATACATGCATGTGAGCATTCAAACTGGACAATATTACAAGTGTATGTGCTTTTCATGCAAATATTGAAATGTGCAGACTTACATGATTACATCTCTGTCTGTCTGTCTGTCTGTCTGTCTGTCTCTGTCTCTCTCTTTGTACATATATATTAATTCTATATACGTGTACTGTATATTTATAGATAAACTATATGTGAATATTTTTAAACATATAGAGGTCAGAGGATCATCTTTGTAAAATCTAACATAAATGTCACATGCTGTATGTCATAAAATGTATTGCTTGCAAGCTGTGCATTGTGGGAGGTGGATTATGTCAAATATGTATGAAATTTTGTGTCTTTTTGATCCAGAGTTGGGCTTATAATAGCATTCTCAAGTACGCTGGGTCGGGGTATTCAGGGTGGAACTGGGTCGGGGTATTTGGGGTGGAACTGGGTAGGGTTCCAATCATTAATGTATGGCATCCACGCACACACCACACGCACGCACGCATGCATACGTTCACAAAATGCATGCTTGGGCAAATATTTGGTGCATACTAAAATGCCATAAAACACCTAAAGTGTAGGGCACGGTGGTGCATGGGTGCGTTCGGTGTTTTGGAGCCGGAAGGTTGCGGGTTTGAATCCACCTCAAGACACCGCTTAGAGCCCTGAGCAATTCCTTCACTCGCGAAATTTTTGCTCATATGCTTTAGCGTGAAACTCCAATTCAGCGTCTGCGCTGTAGTCGGGAGCACCTCTGAGTAGGTTCTTGAATTGCGCTATGACAGGTGCTCATACATACTGCAGTCGTACATACATGCATACATACATGCATACATACATGCATACATACATACATACATACCTGGTGGTATATGTGATGTATATATGCATACATACATCAAATCAAAATCAAATCAAATCAGTTTATTTCCTGAATACACACAAAAACAATCAAGGCAGTGAACAGGGAATTGTACATATACGTGTATAGTGGTATCAAGGGGAGACCCAGAAGGGATGGAAATCCCGCTAATTGGGCCACCCAGTAATCATTGAATTGCAAGGCATAATAGGACATGACAGCCGGTTTATACGATTGCAGGAATAGAAATATAGCCTAATCAGGACAGAAACTTATTAATAGAGGATAGATGACACAACTTAACTAACACTTAACTAACACACCCAATTCAACACAATAATTCAAGCAGTTCGATTAATATAACAACGTAGGCGTTTCTTGAAGATATGAAGACCATGTAATTGACAGATATCTGAGGGGATACTGTTCCAAATATTAGCACCAGTATATCTGATCGAAAATAAACGAGTGTTAGTATGAGCAAATTGTTGTCTATACAAATTTGAACTTCTTGTGGAATAGGAATGAAAATCGGAGGCACGGAAGAACATACATACATACCTTGTGGTATATGTGATGTATACATGCGTACATGTTTGGGCTTTCATAATCATCATCATCATTATCATCATGAGCTCCTGATGTCCAACCACATGACGACGGTGATGGTTACAAATAAATTTCCTCCATTCTCCTCTCTGTCTCTCGTGATCTATTCCAGTGGCCGTTCAGTGTTATTAATGCAACTCATATATTTTCTGCCTTTCTTTTTTTCCTTTCGAGACTTGCATGTGGTATGACTTGCATGTGGTACGACTTGCATGTGGTACGACTTGCATGTGGTACGACTTGCATGTGGTACGACTTGCATGTGGTACGCTGAGTGGAATTCTGTGAACATTGGGGTTTAGGGTTGAGACTTCCCCATGGGTGGGGAAGAAGGAGTGGGAAGAGAATGGTTTGTGTGTAAGGCTGATTGGAATAATGTTCATTATACCTGCATGCAGTGTATGCTGCTGAGCTTTAATCATTGCCTCAATTGATCACACATGTTCTGCTGCTGCAGCCCTTTATAGATGGCAGCAGCACTACTATAGCTTATCATCATTGCAGTCCTCCTACGTGTTGGTCTGCCTGCCTGTCTGTCTGTCTTGTGTCTGTGCTTATGTATGTGTTTGTATGTGTATAAGTAATGTTTTCACTTTTTTATGCGTATATACAATTATACATGCATATATAATCATGTATATAATGCACGTGTGTGTGTGTGTGTGTGTGTGTGTGTGTGTGTGTGTGTGTGTGTGTGTGTGTGTGTGTGTGTGTGTGCACGTGCTCTCTACTGCATCTGCATCCATTTAGAAAACAATGATGATACCTCCTCGTCTTATCACTAATTACCCTCATCATCAGCATCAGCTTCTGATTGGCCTGTTCATCAACACCTTGTCTTCATTCTTTCTGTATTGCTTATCCATCAAGATACAAGATACACATGTATCATCCTCTGCTTCCATCCATCATTCACTCCATCTCTATACCTAACTTTACGGGACAGATTTTTGCATTGGGGAAAGAGGGGTTTGCACTTCTTTTGGAAAGGTAATGGGCGTCCAGGCACTTATTTGTCCATACTTTTTGCACTGTATGTATTGTATGTATAATATCTAGGCATTTTATAAGGCACAGGAAAACC
The DNA here is from genome assembly GCA_945859605.1 of Lumbricus rubellus. Classification (NCBI taxonomy): domain Eukaryota; kingdom Metazoa; phylum Annelida; class Clitellata; order Crassiclitellata; family Lumbricidae; genus Lumbricus; species Lumbricus rubellus. The sequence continues at coordinate 55,355,363 of OX243813.1, read as the reverse complement.
TACATCATTGATGAGAACTTTGCAACTGACTGAAAAATTAAATGGCAACTGCATGGCTGATGTCGAATTGTCAGCCAATTATTTCGTGAACATTGACTATTAAACTTGTGTCTGTATGGACGACTGTATGTATGTGTGTCTGTATGTAATGTATGTATGCACGATTTTGCGTGTATGTATATATGCATGTGTCTGCTATTTGTGTGGTGGTTTGGTTGTCTTGCCGCTCTCTCTTTGTCTGTCTTGCTCTGTGTGCTTTCTGCTACAGATGTAGACACTTGTCTGCTATGCCTTTTGGCACAATATGCTCTAGTTTGGGCAGAGAGAGAGAAGGAAGGAATGAGGGAGGGACGGAGGGAAGGTGGTAGAGAGGAGGGAGGGAGGGAGTGTGGTGACTAATGTAAGGCAGGTGCTGCTTCTTCTTCTTCTTCTGATAAAATTCTCAACAGGGAATGCCTCTGTTTCGTGACCTCAGTCAAGCATGACTCGATTTGACCTATATTAGGTTTGTTATTGTTATGTTTATTATTATTATATATTATTATCATCATCATCATCATTAGAAAACTCAATAATAATTATTTTGATTATTCTTATAATTGTGTTGTTTGTATTTTGTTGTTAATTTAATATTTTATTGTTATTCTTGTTGTTGCTGTTTTGCTATTCATTTGGAAAGAGCCAGAATATCATAGCTCATATATATATATATATATATATATATATATATATATATATATATATATATATAATTTTTATATATAGCTATGTATAGATCTGTTGTTATTCTTTGTACATTGTACATGTCTTGCTCAGACAGGGAGAGAGTTCTTACACTCTTCTGACCTAAATCCTAACTCTATACTCTGTGAGTGAAGAAACCTCAAACCTCTTCTCCATGTTCCAAAAAACTTGTGCTACAGAGCTCAGCATCGATAATGCTGTTTAATTGGGTATACTATACATGTACTATACATGTATTATAAAGCCAGAACCAAATAACGTTCTTTGTAATTCATGTTTCTTCGCAGTTCGACCATCTGTTGTTTTGGCTGTTGTCGTTGTTATTATTTGGGATGCGTTAAATGCTGTTCATCTTCCTCAGCAGCCGACTTATCTTCTTGCTTGGCTTGACTGCAACGATTGTTTTGGCGGCAAAAGAAGATAAAGAATCTCAGGCATTTCCTCCTTCTCTCTTCCCTTCGGACATATTCTCTCGAAATGTCAATCACATGAATGGTTAGTCTTCACAGGCATCAATTGGCCAGCAACGTCCTTATAGGTTCTGCACTTGGAGAAGCAAATGGCTGGAAAGACCAGATGTTATTTTGACAGAAACAGACTAAGGTGTCTAATAGTCAACCTATGCTCTTCTGTTTGGTACCGGTTTCCATTCTATGCTGTGGACCTTTTGTTTTGAGCTTGTTTGACCTTTTGACCTTGCTAATATTATTCCTACTTTGATTCAATTTAAATTACACTCTAAGACTTAGAATCTAAGTTTTTGTCAAAACTCACCTAAGACCGGTTTTATGCACCATCTGAGGTTTCCTAAATTGCGGCTAATTTTGTTGAAGTAATTAAATATATTATTATTACATTTGTAATCCGAAGTTTTCATCCGACTTGGGGTTTAGGTGGTGCAGAATGGTTTTTGAGTAGTTGTGTTAAAGGAATTCTAGATATTCCATGTGCAATGCAAAGAGTTTTCGTATGACGTGTGGTTTTAAGATACAAAGTATATTTAGGTTATTTTTGTCCGAAGGTTCTTTGACACTTGAGTCAGGGGAGGTTTATTTTTTGCCAAGATCTGGTGGAAACATCAGTAGAATGTTTATTTACGGAGCAATTTGAAAGTGGAGTAGGAGGAGGGGGAGGAGGAGTAGGAGGAGGAGGAGTAGGAGGAGGAGGAAAGCTATCAATCATATCTGACAGCCACTGCCTTTCCAACTGGTACAAAAATGCTGTGACGTATATACTACCCTGTGTGCATATAATAATACACTGTGGTTTAAAAAATGTAAATCCTTTGAGATCTTGGTAAACAGTTGTTGTCAAATTTATTAACATTAAATAGTAAAACATCAGCTAATTAGTATGTTTGGAATATTAACCTACTCGTGTACTATCCAAAGTATCCATGCCTCTGCCCCAAGGAATGGAATCACTGCCACTTTCATTTCGTAGTTCAGATTCTTGTTCTTCTTTCAAAATGAGGCTCAAAACTCGATTAGGTCGCATCAGGGTCATGTGAGTTATTCGACAGGTCCAAGTTGTAATGTAAAGAAGATGTGAGAAATTCCAAAGAATTGTTGGCAGGTCATGAGGCAGGTCAAGAGTAAATAGGCAGTATGTCAAATGACCTGCCGTGACCTATGGTAACGCCATCACTGAAAGGGGACCGTCTAAAATTTCAACATTGCAATTGGCAATCAGGATTTTAAGACTAGAATCTACCTGGATTGCCTTAGATTCAGGAATATGTTTAGTTATTTTTATCAGTGATCATTTTATAACAGAACAATATAGGGAAAAGAATAAGTAAGCAAGCATGCAGGATTTCAATGATGTGATTCTGACCAACGCTTGAAAGACTTTCTAAGTAATTAGATAAACAGAGCCATGGTTTTTTGGCAGATTTGGATATGTGTTTTTTCATGTAGGTACGAATGGGTAGACCAGTGTTGTTATATATATATATATATATATATATATATATATATTATGTATAATATATATTATATATATATATATATATTAGTGTGGTCCTTATTTTCAAAAGTCTGATTTTATAACGGGGCACCCTAAAAGTTGGTTTCTATTGATGAGAAAAAATTTGAGAAATTTTTTGGAGATAATCCAAGGACATCTAGGGGTCGCTACCAGAGGTTAAAGTTAAAGCTTAGAATTAATTTAGGCTTTGTGGTACAATATGCTTAATTTTCATTAATATGCTTTCCAACCATGTAAATGGCTATGATAGAATTTGATAGACAACTGCTTGCATATTTTATTAACATCCCCCAACATCATAATTGTCACTTACTTACTTAATTTATTTTTTAAAAATTCTATAACGCATTGAGTTCCATTAACAGCCATTGCATCTTTTGGCAGCAATTTCTCTTCATTTTGATTTGTCATGTATATCAGTATATTGCATAAACTCTCTATTTTCAAAGGTAACACAAAGTTGGCAATAGGTCTAAGTTTTGACAATGCAATGGGGAAAGTGAGTAATAGAAAATCAACACTTGTATAGGCCTATACTCTCTTTCACACTGCAATGCTTTGGCAATAATCCCACAGAGTTCAATCTCAATTGCTTTTCAATTCGTAAGCAGCGTATAAAGAGTCGGCAGAAAATTGCTGAAAACTTGAAAGCTGAATCTCAACCAGGAGTTCCTCTAACAGTTCACTGGGATGGGAAGTTGTTGGAACATATCTGCAGTAAAGAAATAGTAGACCGTCTTCCTGTCCTCATTTCTGGAGTGGGTGTCGACCCAGGGTGAAAATTGCCGGGAGGTTTGGGGGGTTTCAACCCTCCAGTCTTTATTAGAACCCCATAGTAAAGTCTGTTTTTCACACCCCAATTCAAAGTGGATAATGGTCCAACTCCTACCCAAAGTTATTTTTTCACAATTCTTACACTGTACAGTCGACCAGCTTTGATTATGGTGAAACAGGATTGGCAACATCATGAGGAGTGACACCAAAGTAGGAGACATCATCGAAGGAAGAATGGAGGGGAAAAGTCAAGAGGAAGACCAAGAACAATGCTGCTGGACTGGATGGTGACAATGGATGGTTACAGAGAGCTAAAGAGAGATGCACAGAACAGATGTGCATGGCGTCATTGGACATATGAACCTGCCTGACGGCAGAAAACTAAAGAAGAAGAAGATTATGGGGTTTCCATTTATACCAAATGCCAAAAGGTTACTACTCTGGACAAAACTTGGCTTGAACATCCACTAGAAAAAGCTCAATGCAACTGAAAGATTTTGTCACGGAAAACACGAGATTTTTCAGCATTACAGCAGGTTTTCTCCAACAACACGTTGATAGTTGATACATGGTCAAACGATGAGAACTTCAAGTTAGGTTAGGCCACTGCGAGCTCAGTGAAAGTTGTGAATGACATAACAGAGTGTGGACTGGCACTCATGAACAAGTGCAGCCTAACAATTAAGCTTCAAACAAATAATGAGAACCAGGCTCAGAGTCTGCTATTGGTTGTGAAGAAATAGACCTATCGTCGTAAAAAGACCCTGGTGCAATAATGGAAATATTAACTGGAAAAGCATTTTTATGCCCTTTTATATGTGTTTTGACCCAAATATCAAACCAGTCCACAGCCCACTAGTCCACCTCCAACACAGTCCACTGCCCACCAGAATTTATTTTAATTTGTGCATTCAACCTCACACCGGTAATAGTATACAATATACTATATTCCATGCTTCGCCTGTTTCTTTACATTGATATATGTTATGTCCGGTAGCACCCCCTAAAACTCAAAAAAGTCCTTCAAAATTTTCAGTGTTAATATTTTTTAACCTAAAGGAATAAGTTAGGAGGGTGCCTCGTTTAAAATTCCCACAAAAATATTTTTACATGGAGCTAAGGACCACACTAATATATATATAGTCGATGGCGTCACCAGTTGTTGGAATTGGCAATTAATCCCCTGTGGAGCGAGATCGGGGTTGGAGGGAGGGAGAGAGGTAGGGAGGAGAGAGGGATGGAGAGGGAGGGAGGGAGAGAGGGAGGGAAGGAGAGGGAGAGGGAGGGAGGGAGAGGGAGGGAGAGGGAGGGAGAGAGGCAGTCATGCATACACGATTTGTTGTTTCCATGCAGTCAGCTGATTTCACTTTTTAGTGTGCGCTTACGAGTTATGTCTGTGAATGGCAGATACTTGTGTGGCTCATGGAGAGGCGTTAGCTGCTGATGTTGAAGAAGAAGATGACGATGATGAGAAAGAAGTTTGAGATGATTGTGATGAAGAAGATGAAGATGATTATGAGGAAGAAGACGAAGATGATTAGGGGCAGGAAATGAAGATGATTAGGGGCAGGAAATGAAGATGATTAGGGGCAGGAAATGAAGATGATTAGGGGCAGGAAATGAAGATGATTAGGGGCAGGAAATGAAGATGATTAGGGGCAGGAAATGAAGATGATTTCAAGGAAGAAGATGAAGATGGTTTAGAGGAAGAAGAGGAAGAAAATGAAGATGATTTCGAGGAAGATGAATATGATTATTACAAAAAGCATGATGAAGAAGGAGCAGCAGAGTAGTCCTTTTGGCAATTGAGTGCGATGCAGATGTGAAGTTGCCAACTGTGTTGTCGACTTCATTTTTTCAGCCTTGGCAGATGACGACAACAGGTGGCCAGCACACTCCCTCCCTCACTGTCTCATCTTCCTCATTATACGTTGAAGCATTGTTTTCATTGACTAATTGCTCTCCAGACGGATTTACGTGTCCTAATTTTAAACAATAACAATTACTCACTATTGTCTCACCTGTCTGCCGTTTTGCTTTGCTTTCTTATTGTGGCAGTTGACAAACATATCTCGCTGTAGACCACAATATGTTGAGGAGGCACTATAGAGTTACTGGCTGACCAGAGATTATGGTTGATATGTGTGAAATTATTAGTTACTTATTCTGTGCGGGTTGCAGACATTGTTTCTAAGAGGGTTGCTGAAAACTGGGAGACACAGACAGACAGACGAACAGACAGACAGAGACTCGAAAGATGGAATCAGAGACAGTTAAATATTTAGGTAGACGGATTGACAGACAGAGGGACCGAGAAAAGACTGGGAGAGAGTGAGTAACAGAGGAGGTGGGTGGGTCGACTACCATTACGTCACGCTGTTAGACTGGATTGCTTTGTCTACTTTGTTCTTTAAAATAGTCGACCGCGATGTGCAGTTGATGGAAATTGATTTAATCAGAATTGAGGAATTTATTTATTTCATTAGCGACGCATTATAGTGACTGACTACAGAAGAGTAGAAATCATATATCCATACAGAATTTTGTCTAGAGATATGCGCCTGCACATACACGTGCACATGCACATCCAAATGTGCACATACACATCCAAATGCGCACATACACATGCATGTGTCTGCTTATACACACACATGCATGCGCATACATACACATGCATGCGCATACATACGCATGTCTGCACATACATACACATGCACATACACATGAACACACGCCGATGCACAAGTGTAAACGTGTTTCTCTATCACCCGTATACATAGGCTATGGTTTTGATGATCCTGTTAATTTTTCAGTGAAATGATTGCATGGGATCATTCACAACCACTGTCTCTATATCTACATGTATGTATATTGTATAATGTATATAAAAATTATACGATTAATATATGATTAAATACATGTATGTGGGTGGATATTTTTCACAATTGCTCAATGTTCTCATAGATTAATTATTTGTCATTCGAAAGTGATTTTTAATTAATGCGTGATTATGATTTGGATGATGATAAATGTTTCTTTGGTAGCAAAAAAAATTATGATGATGTGATGGCGATGATTGTGATGATTATGATGGTGATGATGATTGTGATGGTGATGATGATTGTGATGATGATTGTGATGATGATTCTGATGATGATGACGATGATGATGATGACGATGATGTGGATCATGTTTTTGTTTTCAAGGTGAGACATCGGTCGACGAAACGAGTTTTTGCGATGAAGATGTTGAGCAAATTTGAAATGGTAAGAAGCGTTTCTTTTGAATTTGCATCATTTATGTGGACATTCAAACTGTAGCTTTTAATGCTATTGTTGTTAACGTACCACATGACTGTCTTTGACATTTTTAAGTCGTGTAATGCACCCTTTTTCAGACTTGGCTGTACTACAGCACTATATGAATTTTGTTGTATTTAATATTATTAATATTATTATTAATAATAATAATTATTATTATCAAGGCCAATACGTTGGGCATGGCTTGTTGGCTGCTTTTACTGACTCATTTGCTTGTAATCTCTTGAGCGAGAGTGCGAGGTACTTGAATTGAAGTGAGTTCCTCTCGCTTTGGCACTCTGGGAATGTCTGTTTAACTGCAGACACTCTGTGGTTAGAATGCTGATGGTCAACAATTGTCAGGTGACAAAGGAAAGAGTCCACGACCAAGTGGCTCAGTTGAGTCTTAGTTGAGTCTCAGAAGTCTTGGTTGAGTCTCAGAAGTCTTGATTGAGTCTCAGGAGTTTTGGTTGAGTCTCCAGAGTCTTAGAACTTGAATCTTGGTTGAGTCTTAACTCAGTTTCGTTTGAGTTTCCAGTGTAATTAGAAATGTATGTTATAAATGTGGCTGGTTAGTTGAGGCTATGCTTTGCTGTGCTTCAAATGTGATGTTGTTGGTCATGTGCTGTAGATCAAGCGATCGGATTCTGCGTTCTTCTGGGAGGAGCGTGAGATCATGGCCAACGCCAACAGTGAATGGATCGTCCAGGTAAATGATGCTGAGGCTGCTACTCATTATGCTGATGACGACGATGATGATGATGATGGTGAAGATGATGTCGATGATGATGACGACGAAATGATGAATGAAGATGATGTGCTGTTAGTGCTGTTAGTGCTGATGTTGCTCGTGATGATAAGCACATAGCTGTGAAATGAAATGATGATGAATGGTTAGTCCAGTGATGATGATGTTCTTCTTCTTCTTTCAGTTGCATTTCTCCTTCCAAGATGACAAGTACTTGTACATGGTGATGGATTACATGCCAGGCGGTGACCTCGTTAACCTCATGAGTAACTACGACATACCAGAGAAGTGGGCCAAGTTCTACTGCGCTGAGGTCGTACTTGCACTTGCAGCCATCCATGCCATGGGATTCATACACAGGTCTCTTCTTATCTTCATCTTATCCATATCTAATCTTTGTTAAAATCTGAATATGATTGTAATCTGATATATATAAAAGTAATCTCAATCTGATCTAACTATAATTGCAATCTAATTAAAATCTGATCTTAATCTTATCCCAAACTAATCTTAATCTAATCTTAATGTAACCTTAATCTAAATCTAATCATAATCTAATCTTAATCTAACCTTAATCAACTCTAATCCTAATCTAAATCTAATCTTCATCTTAGCCTAATCTTAATCCAAATCTGATATAATCGGCTGACTTTGTTATCGTAATATCCAACTCAGTCTTTATCTTTTTACTTCTCTTCCGTTGATTTCGCCTGAAATCCATTTGATTCATTGACATTGGTAAATTGTATGTGTTGTGTTTTTGTATTAAACGGATGTTTTGTGATCAATGTTTGATCATTGTGTGATCAATGTGTGATCATTGTGTGATTGATGTTTGATCGATGTTTGATCATTGTGTGATCAATGTTTGATCATTGTGTGATCATTGTGTGATCAATGTGTGATCGATGTTTGATCGATGTTTGATTGCTGTTTGATTGATGTGTGATTGCTGTGTGATTGATGTGTGATTGATGTGTGATTGACGTGTGATATGATGTCTGATTTTTCTTCGTTTATTCATAGAGATGTGAAGCCGGACAACATGCTTCTCGATGCGTCTGGTCATCTCAAGTTGGCTGACTTTGGTACCTGCATGAGAATGGATAAGGTTGTAGTCCACTGACTTCATTCAGTCGCATGCTATCAATCAATCAATCAATCAGGTTGTGAGTCAGCTGGTCAATCAGTCAATCAATCGACATCTCTCGTGATATGTAGTCCGGTGTTCCAACAGCTGTGTCCGATCCCACCATACCAAGCTCGTCAATCAATCAATCAATCAAACAATCAATCAATCAATCAATGGATGTTCTGTTGACAAACTGTCATTGGTTGCTCTTAATAAATGCGTGATAATATAAATTCAAAGAATAGTTTCATAAGCAAAAAAAACTAACCTGTCAAGCATGTGCTAAATTTATGAATGACTTAAAAACATTATACAATTTTGTGCAGTAATTAATTCCCTGTGATAATTTTTCCTCGTGATAACTGAGTTTCCCATAATAATGTCTGATTGTCCGTTGTGTGTTTTTTCCTCCGATGGTCAGGACGGTATGGTGCGATCGGACACGGCTGTTGGAACACCGGATTACATATCACCAGAGGTGTTGAAGTCGCAGGGTGGAGACGGTCACTACGGGAAGGAGTGCGATTGGTGGTCGGTTGGAGTCTTCCTCTATGAAATGCTCGTCGGTAAGACAGAACCCCACTCCCCCGGTGGGGGTGGAGGGGTATTTCTCTAATGAATGGAACTTTTGCTCACTTACTCACATATTTATTATATTTATTAAACTCAAAACTGTCCTTTTTTGCCATGCTAGGATCTGGAGCGCTTCTGAGTAGTCCTCTTTGAAGAAGCGCTATATAAATTCTTGAATGAATGAATGAATGAATATTGTGTTGTAGTTCTGGAAGAGCATGCGTGCGTGTAGCAGACTATTGTGCTTATTAGGGATGGTATTTGTCGCTCTATTGTGCTGTGTGTCTATGGATAATTTTATGATATCTGTGATCGCATCTGTTGTGTGGAACGACAATTATCTATCAACACAAGTCTCTCAATGCATTCAGTTGTGTTTTGATGAAATGTTGAAATGTTGTTTCAGAGACTTTTATGATTGGTGGTTTCATTGCTTACAATGTGCTTTCTTGGTTTTCGGATGTAGTTTCATGGCTTATGAAGTCTCAATTTTGATTTTAGTTGAACATTGACTTTACAATGATCGTGCATCATACATGTATATTATGATATCGTTTTTTAGTTATTTTCATGCGATATTAATGGTATTTTTCAGAGCATGGTTGATTAATGATTATGTTGCCAATCATAAAAAATAATGATCTGTGTATAATTAATCATGAGATGTCATTGCAGGTAACATCTCATGATTAATTAATGATTAATGACAATCATAAAATGATGATCTGTGTATACATGTAATCATGAGATGTCATCATTGCAGGTGACATCTCATGATTAATTAATGATTAATGATTATGTTGCCAATCATAAAAAATAATGATCTGTGTATAATTAATCATGAGATGTCATTGCAGGTAACATCTCATGATTAATTAATGATTAATGACAATCATAAAATGATGATCTGTGTATACATGTAATCATGAGATGTCATCATTGCAGGTGACATCTCATGATTAATTAATGATTAATGACAATCATAAAATGATGATCTGTGTATACATGTAATCATGAGATGTCATCATTGCAGGTGACATCTCATGATTAATTAATGATTAATGATTATGTTGCCAATCATAAAAAATAATGATCTGTGTATAATTAATCATGAGATGTTACCTGCAATGACATCTCATGATTAATTAATGATTAATGACAATCATAAAATGATGATCTGTGTATACATGTAATCATGAGATGTCATCATTGCAGGTGACATCTCATGATTAATTAATGATTAATGATTATGTTGCCAATCATAAAAAAGTATGATCTGTGTATACATGTAATCATGAGATCTGTCATCATTTCAGGTGACACTCCGTTCTATGCGGATTCTCTCGTTGGAACGTATGGCAAAATCATGGACCACAAGAACTCTCTGTCATTTCCGGAGGATGTCGAAATCTCACGCAACGCTAAAAGCCTCATCTGCGCTTTTCTTACAGACAGGTCGGTCACTCGATTCACGATTAAAATCTGACTTACTTACTAGTGTTGGTGATAGTGTAGAAGTTACAATTCATTGTTCTTATTTTGATCATTGAGTCTCAATTTTGTCTTGCTCCAAGGTATACATGTGAGATTGTTGTTCTTCTGGGCCGATATGCATAAGAGGGTATAACTCATACTCTTTAGCTTAAATGTGGCCTATGCGGGAGTAGTGGGTAATTTCCGTATGCATGGTTTGTGATTAGCGAATTACAATAGGTATAACGTTATTCTAACTCGGAGGCAGGTATAAGCCTGCTATTCCAATGGTGAACAATAGACAGCCGACTTTGCTGGACCGCGTGAACAATAGACGGCCGTTGAGATTTCCCTGTGGACCGTCTATAGGTCTTGATCTGTTCACCCCACGCTGGCAACGACCGCATATAAATATCTTTCACGCATGCGCGCTCAGCTCTAACCTATTGAATTGGGGGGAGAGCAAGCATCATGCATCGTCGGGTGCAAGGAATGTTTAGATTAGTTATTCACTTCCAATTCTATCTTCATGCATACCGCTACATTCCAACAGCTATGTCCGGATGAGTTATGTCTGGAGGAAGGTCTACCTTTAGCCTACCTTATTCCTGGTTATATGCATATCGGCCCTGTTGTTTTTTGACAGATCTGAGCGACTGGGTAAGAATGGTGTTGACGAGATTAGACGACATCCTTTCTTCGTCAATGAACAATGGAATTGGGATACGATACGAAACTGTGAGTTAATAATGGATGGTCGCCGTCCTCTATGCTCAGTGATCCTTCTGTGGCGTATAGCGTGTTAGATTGTCCATGTGTTAGAGAGTCCATTTATACATTTGATACGAAACTGTGAGTTAATAATGGATGGTCGAGTCCTCTATGCATAGCGTGTTAGATTGTCTATGTGTTAGAGAGTCCATTTATTCTACATGACCCAGTATGACATAGATTGTTTAGTATTTTAGATAGAGGTAACCAGTGTCTCGATAGCCAGCATAGTTGATAGCTCAGAAAATCAGCCCTGCATGGCAGATAGCCAAGTGTGTTAGATAGCCCTGTATGTTAGTTATCAATAGTACTTAATAATAACAATTATCTTCATTTATTATTTCAAACTGGCACAGCACAGTATGTTTATTCATTCATTGTATGAACGGATGATCAAAAGTTATTGCAGGAGTTGAATTTCAATGCATGGAAGGCCTTGGGAGGGTTGGGGGGGGGGGGGTGCGGTAGCTGGAAACTATCTCACATCCATGCACCCACCATGCCAGACTTGTTACCATTACCTTAAACCCCCCTTCTTCCCATAGTGTCATATGGTACCAGTTGTAAAGTTCTATTGTCTGTTCGTTTGTCATTGTTGTTCAGCCGTTCCTTTGTCATTGTTGTTCAGCCGTTCCTTTGTTATTGTTGTTCAGCTGTTCCGTTGTCATTGTTGTTCAGCTGTTCCTTTGTCATTGTTGTTCAGCTGTTCCTTTGTCATTGTTGTTCAGCTGTTCGTTTGTCATTGTTGTTCAGCCGTTCCTTTGTTATTGTTGTTCAGCTGTTCCGTTGTCATTGTTGTTCAGCTGTTCGTTTGTCATTGTTGTTCAGCTGTTCCTTTGTCATTGTTGTTCAGCCGTTCCTTTGTCATTGTTGTTCAGCTGTTCCTTTGTCATTGTTGTTCAGCCGTTCCTTTGTCATTGTTGTTCAGCTGTTCCTTTGTCATTGTTGTTCAGCTGTTCCTTTGTCATTGTTGTTCAGCTGTTCGTTTGTCATTGTTGTTCAGCTGTTCCTTTGTCATTGTTGTTCAGCTGTTCGTTTGTCATTGTTGTTCAGCTGTTCCTTTGTCATTGTTGTTCAGCTGTTCCTTTGTCATTGTTGTTCAGCTGTTCGTTTGTCATTGTTGTTCAGCTGTTCCTTTGTCATTGTTGTTCAGCTGTTCCTTTGTCGTTGTTGTTCAGCTGTTCCTTTGTCATTGTTGTTCAGCTGTTCGTTTGTCATTGTTGTTCAGCTGTTCCTTTGTCATTGTTGTTCAGCTGTTCGTTTGTCATTGTTGTTCAGCTGTTCCTTTGTCATTGTTGTTCAGCTGTTCCTTTGTCATTGTTGTTCAGCTGTTCCTTTGTCGTTGTTGTTCAGCTGTTCCTTTGTCATTGTTGTTCAGCTGTTCGTTTGTCATTGTTGTTCAGCTGTTCCTTTGTCATTGTTGTTCAGCTGTTCGTTTGTCATTGTTGTTCAGCTGTTCCTTTGTCATTGTTGTTCAGCTGTTCCTTTGTCATTGTTGTTCAGCTGTTCCTTTGTCGTTGTTGTTCAGCTGTTCCTTTGTCATTGTTGTTCAGCTGTTCGTTTGTCATTGTTGTTCAGCTGTTCCTTTGTCATTGTTGTTCAGCTGTTCGTTTGTCATTGTTGTTCAGCTGTTCGTTTGTCATTGTTGTTCAGCTGTTCCTTTGTCATTGTTGTTCAGCCGTTCCTTTGTCATTGTTGTTCAGCTGTTCCTTTGTCATTGTTGTTCAGCTGTTCGTTTGTCATTGTTGTTCAGCTGTTCGTTTGTCATTGTTGTTCAGCTGTTCCTTTGTCATTGTTGTTCAGCTGTTCCTTTGTCATTGTTGTTCAGCTGTTCCTTTGTCATTGTTGTTCAGCTGTTCGTTTGTCATTGTTGTTCAGCTGTTCCTTTGTCATTGTTGTTCAGCTGTTCCTTTGTCATTGTTGTTCAGCTGTTCGTTTGTCATTGTTGTTCAGCTGTTCGTTTGTCATTGTTGTTCAGCTGTTCCTTTGTCATTGTTGTTCAGCCGTTCCTTTGTCATTGTTGTTCAGCTGTTCCTTTGTTATTGTTGTTCAGCTGTTCGTTTGTCATTGTTGTTCAGCTGTTCCTTTGTCATTGTTGTTCAGCCGTTCCTTTGTCATTGTTGTTCAGCTGTTCGTTTGTCATTGTTGTTCAGCTGTTCCTCCGGTCGTTCCTGAGTTGTCGAGCGACACAGACACGAGTAACTTCGACGATCTCGATAAGGAGGAAGCGACGTTGGAGACATTCCCGATTCCAAAAGCGTTCGCTGGAAACCACCTGCCGTTCATCGGATTCACGTACAACCGTGATTTCCCGTGCGTACCTCCACTCTACCATCATCGTCATCATCATCATCATCATCATCATGGGGGTGATACAATCACTAGAGACATCATCATCATCATCATCATCATCATCATTTATTTTTGTTATTTATTTCTTAATATTGTATTGTTTGTGCTATTTACTTGTTATTTTTATTATTATTAAGATTATTGTTTTATTTCTGTTTATAATAAAAAATTTAAATATTATTAATTATCTTTATGATAGTATTCTCCTGTTAATAATTTGTGACCGCCTATACCAAAACCAGGCGTTTGTCGGTAACGTTAGTTTACGAGAAATAGACCAACAACTGCAATTTTTACTATTATACGCTAATTTCATTTTTATCAAATTCAATCATGAAAATATCTCTAAAACATCATAGGTACCAAGAAGAACACTAAAATTAATTATTTAACCACAAAACGGAGCGATTTAATGGGCACTGTGTATAAGAATCGCGCAAATAAGCATGATGTTGACCGCTTTTCAAGGGTTAGCATTTAGAGTCACCTCGGGAGAAACCATAGTTGTTATATATGTTTAGAAAGGCCAAGATCTGCTCTACACAGCGATACTATTTTCAGGATTGGTAGAAAATAAATTAACCTAGAACGGATGAATAAGTAAGGACCATAAAACAGCCTTTGCGCTGCCAAGCGCATCACGTTACGGCTTTCGAACGCGTTTTCTCCAAATGTTGGTTGTGTCACTGCTAAACTTTAAAAGCGCGCAACTCCAGTTAGGAACATCATAGATAAATAAATAACACCTCGTTTGAAAGGTCACATAGTGGAGAATCACATGGGCGAATAAAATAAATTTTTATTTCTACCGACAAAAGCCTGCTTTTGCCGTGCTGGGTCAAATTTAATTATTTTTTGTTATTTAAAAAGTTTTTTTAGTGATAGTATAATCCTTTTATTATTTTCAACAAACAACATCAGTAACAGGAAGTACAATAATTATATAATCAAGGGAAACGTTGTTCTAAATAATGAAAAAGTGCCAATCATTAGATTTCTTTATGGGTCACTTTGGTTTGTTGTTTTTTGTTTCAGACTGCTGAGTAAATGCGTAAAATCGAAGAATCCAGTGAGTAGAACTTCTATTTTAAGTGTGTCGCGTTTTAGAATTTCTCAGGAAGTACGACGAGTTTAATCAAAGATAAACCAACTGAAGAATTGGAGAACAGTTCTTAACGGTCTTAATAAATAGTAATGAATAGTTATTCTCTCTTTCGTTCTCTGCACTCATGAGGTTCATATGTTTTTTGTGTCTCTCTCTTTAGACCTGTGTAGCCATCCTTTGTAATCATCCAGTCCAGTAGCATTGTTCTTGGTCTTCCTCATGTCTTTTTCCCCTCTATGCTGCCCTCGATGATGTCTCTTACTATGATGTGGCCAATCCATTTGCTCTGCCATCCTCATTCTGTCTCCAGCATTGACCATTTCTTCATAAATTTGTCTTGGGCTCCTGCCAGCTGACTCTTTCCATTTTGCACCAAATCCACATTTCAGTGTCCTCAAGTCTTCTTATACCATCCTCCTTCATTCTCCATGTTTCCAATCCATACAAGACTACACACCAGATCAGCATCGTGAAGATTCTCTTTTCTGGTTCTTATTTAGTCTGCCTATGAGGAGCTACCCTCTTTTAGTAATAAATAGAACTTATTGAATAATAATGACAGGTGGTGGCGATGCTGTTTACTGATGTTTCATAGAAGCAGTCATCGTTCTATGGTTGTCTGTTGTCTGTTTGTAGAATGAAAATGTCAAAGCGAACGAACGTTGGGAGCAATTGTTGCAGGAAGAACGAATGCTACGAGAAAGCGCTGATACAAAGTTCAAGTAATGAATACTTCATAATACGTGGAAATACAGTAGAATGAAGTGCAGTTACTTATGGTTACAAGCGAACAGTACCTAGCTGTGCCTTATTATGTTTGGGTTACCATTGTGATTACATGTTTGCAGAGCTCTGTAGTTTGTGGGTCTATTACATGTTATATTATTGACCTATGTCATCATTTCCATCAATTTTAACTACATTGTATGGAAGGAGTATATTGTATTTCTACCACTAAATATATTATTATTATTATTATAAACTTTTTGACATGTGCAAAGTAACACAGAATCGAGAATAAGATTGCGTGGAGAAATGGATTGCAATTATCATTGGAAGTGCAAGCATATCCCGTTTGATTAAATTACCAACTTACCCATTTGTTTTTTTATGTTCACTCTTCCAGAGATCTGCAGAAAGAGTACGAGCGTGTGTCGGGCGAAGAGTCACGACTTCGACGCGACATCGTTGAAGTCGAACGGAGTGTCACTGTCGTAAGACACGACCTTCAGGGATCGCAACGGAAGCTGGAGTACGAGACAGAGCAGCGACAGAAGGCGGAGACGAAGCTAAGGGAAGTGGAGGAGGCGCTGAGGGTGCAGGTCGCGCACAACAACAACAGACCGCAGGTTTCCGACAAGTTTGAGAAACAGGTGGGAGTCGAATCCATTTGTCTTTGTATGGGGCATGGTTGTTTTTTGGTTAGAGTGCTCCCCTGTTATGTGGAAAATGTGGGAGCAGTGCTTGTAAATGTGGAAAACGTGGAATCAGGCCTCAGGCCCAGTTGCTGTGTTGGGTGCTCCACAGTTTCTCAACCGCCTGAAATCTATATTATTCGATAGTGATTTAACGGGTTTGGGTCAGGAGTGCCACTGCTGCGGTTTTTCTTGAAGTGGTCATCTATAAATGTCAGATTACAATTTTCAATTACAATGTCCAATATAGCTAGCAAAATGCTTTGGCTACAGTAAGTTAGATTATAATCTGATTTTTTTATTCAACTGCTTTGCAAGAAGATGTGCCGCCGCCATGTGATGGATTTAAGTGAACTGCTATTGACGTGATTGTGACTTGGTTTCGGTGTATTATCAGTTGGTGCCTGTGCATTGAACACCGACGGTACAGAAGTTTCTTTATAATTGCTGGGACTCTTACTGAAGCATTTTAAAAATTCAACTCAAATTTACTTTTTATCGGGAACACCTCTGAGTAGACCCCTTGAAGAGGTGCTGCGGAAATTCACGGAGAAATGAATTATATAATTATTAATTTATAGTATGGGATTGAAGACAGAATTTGTGTTTTCATTGCGGCTTTTCTTTTGTAGGTTTCTGAGTTAAACGAAAAGTTGAAAAGCGAAATGGAGTCGAGTAACAAATACAAAAAGTCGCTCGCGGAAGTCCAGCAGGTGAGACTTTGAACTTTTGTTTTGTTTGTTTAATCATAGTGGCTGCACAATTGTCATTAGATTTTTATTCTGTTCGATGTGCTTTTGTGTTATTGGTGAGGAAAAAAGCCTGTGATCAGTTTTCTTTGAAGAGCCATTTTACTTATTTTCTTCACAGATTGGTTTTGTCGTTGTGATTTTTCCAGCGTTGTTCAAACCTCGAGCAGAGTTTAATCGAATTTCAAAGTCACTGCGATGATCTCGAAAAGACGAAGACAACGCTTGAGAAGAAAGTCTCTCGATTGCAGACGGCTCTCGAGGAAGAAAGCAAATCGCTTTCGCAACATGCAGATTATGCAAGCGAATTGGAAGGTAGAGACCGAGGATTCATTTATTCGGACGTTCAAATTCTGCGTAATTTAGATGAAAAAAAAGATCAAAATGAGGCAGAGATTGGCCATTCAACCGACATGACCGATTTCATGCATGCGCAGATCTGATATTAATAGCATCTTATGCTGATAAATATTTACAATTTCGTATTGTATACCTTATGCTGATATTTGCACAAATACTTGTATGCCATATTCTGATAGATGCTGGAATGTTGCATGTGGTTGCGCTGCTCCTAACTTGTGCAGTTATTTCTGCCATCCTGTGTTCAACATTGCATCACGTCGCGCTCTTTGCTCTGTGATAAAGAGGAACTCCTAGTTCCAGCGCTCATTTGGCTGCTAGGCAATGCTGAGCTTTATCGGTTGCAACCCCCCTCTATCTGGAATGACCTCCCTTCACCAATCAAACCCTGTTTTAAAAATCGGTCAAGTCATGTTTAATTTAGCCAAGGTTGGGTCGGGAGCGCTTGAAGGAGTGCTATGCAAGTCCATCTATAGATGAATGGAAGGAATGGAATGTTATGCTGTCGATTGATACAAACATCGAAAACGTTTCTTTGTTTCGCTTTTCAAGGTCGTTGTCAAGCGTTGACTTCTGACGTCGACCGACAGAAAGAACGCGAAGTGACGATACAACGCGAGAATCAACGACTTCAACAGAATGTCATCGCACTTGAAAAGGTAAATATGCTATGTGCTAGAAACAAATTATAACGATTATTGTTATTACAGAATGGTACATGTAACTGTAAAATGCAATCATTGTGTAATTTGATTGTAATTTAAAATTTGCAATGTAGTATTTTTACTGTAATGGATTGTTATTGTAAAATTGTAGGTTTTTTTATACAGTTGTAGTCAGATTCTAGCGTTACATTATGTAAAATTTCGAGCATAATTTACTCGATGTGTAACTGTAACATCGTAAGTGCAATTGGGCTGTAATTTTGTAAGATTGTAAAATCTCAATCTGTACAATCTCATAAAATTTGTAAAGTTGTAAGAGATTGGAATTGAAGCACCTTTAGACTAAGGCACTACAATTACAATCTCAGTCAAACTTAAACTTTGCCTTTCGTTTTTATTGCACTCCGTAATGTGATTGGCAAAATTTTGTCTTATGATTTAAATTGGATTGTAACTAAGTTTGTGATCACGGATGTACATGTGATCATGCTCCAGTGTATACGTGACAGTGTTCCAGTGTACATGTGAAAATGTTCCTATGGACATATGACAATGTTTGTATGTGTGCACATGTTATAGCGCCCCTTCAAGCTCTCTCTACTCAGAGGCGCTCCCGAATGCAGAGCGGACACTGCATCGGAGTTTCACGTCAAAACGCTGAGCAATTGTAAGTGAAAGACTTGCCCAAGGTCTTTACGCGGCGAGATGGATTCGAACCTTGAACCTTCCGGCTCCAAGGCAACGACGCCACCACTACACCACTGTGCCCCAATATTCTAGTGTACATGTGACAATGCCTTCAACGTTCTTGATGCTGTTCTTTGCGCAGTTGAAAGCGAATCTGGAGTTGGAGTTGAAGAACATGACGATGAATTACGAACAAGAGAAGAATCGATTGGAGGAAGCGATCGTTAAACTACGCGCGAAACAGAAAGATTTAATCGTATCGAATGAAGAAGCCAACCAAGAAACACTCAGAGGTCTCTAATCTAATCACGTGCATTGCTCAAACTGTCGTCCACAGTCCAGTACAGATTCATGAGTAATAATTGGTTACCAGGCAATGGAATTATAGCTAGAATCACAGCTTTGATGAGGTTCAAATAAGGAATATTCTTACTTACTTACCTACTGAGATCTGAGATAAAATGTTGGGAAGTATACACTTTTAAAATTGTTTTAACAGTGGTTTAAAACGATCCTATTCAGTAATGCTTATGGAACTTAAATGTTCATGTAGAAAAGTCAGATTTAAATGTGCAGCAGTAGGAGAAATATAGTTGTATACTAAATGGTTGCAATATGAACACGAAATCTCGATTCTGATATGACGTGCGTGTGAATTTCATGTTGCTAGACTTGCAGACGAAGTTGGACAAGGAGCGAGAGGTGAGGCAGCGGTTAGAAAGAGCGTTGCTCGAGCAAGAGAAGAAGAACAACAACATGGTGCTTGATCTTGCGCAGATGGAAAAGGAGAAGGTCGTTGTGGATCAAGACAGGAGACAAGGCGTTGACAAGGTCAATGTGAACATCAAGTCACATCGTAGATTGTTCAAGAGATTCAATTTTATTATATTCTAAGAAATGTCATGTTCTTTTAATTATTACTATTATTACTTTTTCGCAACATACATGTTATTTATCAGGATTGCAGAAATTTAGGTAGCATTGTTATTTAACAGCATAGACATGTTACAGCGTCACAAATTGTTGTAATTATTTTTTATTTTTTATTATTATTTCCTTTATTTTATTTTGTTTCATAGGTTCTTTCCAATGATATCTGTGATCCTACTGGTTCTTAAAACAATGTCTGGCAGAAAAAAACCTTGTTGCATTGCAATTTTTTAAGTGTGCAAGGTCAGACGATGTGAATTGGAGGCATGATGCAACTTTACGAGAGAAGGACTTGAGCAAGGTCCATACATTGTAACCGTCGAGGAGGAGGAGTAGTAGTAGGAGGAGGAAGAGGATGAGAAGGAGGAGGAGGAGAAGGAGGAGGATTGAGTCCGCACTGTTTGTGTTGCTGTATGCCACGATTTATGTGATCTGTTGAATATTCATGAGGTGGTTGTTCTTGTTCGTTGTTCTTTCAGCTGACGCAGCAGATAGATCTTGAGAAGACGAAGCGAGTGTCGCTGCAGTCGGAACTGAAAGCAGTTCAGCAGCAAATCAGTCAGCTCAAGTCAACAAAGGAACAACTTGCAAAGGTTCCGTATCAACAACCAGACAATAATGCTGATCTATAATTCAATCTAAATATTTTCAATGTGGACGTTGTATCTGAATGGATGAAGCTCTTGATATGTAGTCTCTCTTCTTCCTTCTCTCTTCTCAAAATCTGATTCTTCTCACGAGTCTTTGCACACTATGAACATTTCGAAATGATTTACCCTACTAGAGGTGCTTTATGAATGCTTAAATACAATACATTAAAATACAAACCTTCGTTCACAATTGCTCAGCCACATTGCTGTTCAGCTGCATTGCTGATTCGACGTTTCTGAAGTTTGCGAGGATGTCATTTATTTCAAGTTAGAATAATTGTAATTAAGAATCAGAATTCATTTAGGTAAGTCAGTTTGAAATCCAATAGAGCATTAAAATGAGATATTCATAATTACTTTACGTCCAATGGCGTTGTTGTTTTTTATACGTAGGATCTTCGTGATGTGACGAACCAGAAGAGGATTCTACAGGACGAATGTCGAAAGCTTAAAGAGTATGTCCTACGTCCTAACAGATCACCTTCAATCTATCTGAACAGTGCAGTGATCATCACTGAAATGATGCATTTAAACTTCATCTATATAAATAAAAATCTAACCGCGTTTGGCACGGCTTCAAAGATCTCCGAACTTTCTTCATTGATTGCTTTCGAAACTTCACCAAAACGTTTAGTTCCAACACGGCCGGGTTTGCAGAATGATTTTTTGGGAAAAAGCGCAATGTTTTAAACAAAAAAAGCAACTTTGCAAATTCTACCGTTTTCAACACATACGCCTGTCGATGAGCCTTGCCTTCCGCATTTGAAATGGTTGTTCAAATGTGTTCCGTTTATGTAGCGCATTTCAACACATCCAATTGCGGCCTTCTTGCTGAAGAGTTTTATGGCGCTATCCGCGTCGCTATCGGAGAGGGGCGGTGTGAGGGAGGAAAGGAGGGGAGGGAGCGGGACGAACAGGGAGGGAGGGGGAGGGGAGAGGGGGCGGCGAAGAGGGATGCTCTTTTCAGCCACAGCAACGCGTGGCCGGGTACGCTAGTAATATATAAATCTATAGAGACGATGGTTGTGGCGCTTAATAGATTTCTCGTAATAAACGACGACATAAATCTGTTGCAAAAGAACCTTCGTTTCCATGCAGATGAGATTTTGCGTGGGCTAAACTGTAGATTAATTGTCTTCTTTTGATTGTAGTGAACTGAATTCAAACGAGCAACAGACGAAAGATTTGTCGGAGCAACTTGAAGCGGAAAACTACTTTTCGGTAAGTTATCTCTCGCAAGTTTTTGTAGACTGAAACTCACGTGGATGACTTTGTAGTAGATCTACTGATGATGCATTATGTGCCAACTGACAAGACTTTCAGAAGTGTCTTAAGTGTCAATGCAGGAAGGACATAGATAGTATTTGTAGTGGTAGTTGTAGTTTAGTATGGTATCGTATTAATAGCGATTATAATGATTACTAATTAATGTTTGATGCAAGCATACTTCAAATGCAATCATGATGATAGTTGATGTGAATTGGTGACAAGTACCGGTAATAGAATTGATGGATTTTGTTTTTTATGCATTGCTGATGCAGACGTTGTACAAGACTCAAGTGAAAGAACTGAAAGAAGAGTTGGACGATCGGTTGAAACAAGTTTCGGAGTTTGAGTCGAGATACACAGCGCTTGAATCAGACAGGTTAGTGTTGCTCACATCAGACATTCAATGTTTTCGTCATTGCCTGAATATGTCAATGCATTAAATGTAAGTTTCTAACTCTATTGTTCAATAATTGCCTATGAGGAACTGCCCATTCCTCCTATCTCAGAGCCTTGTGTGCCTCTGCTTCATGTATTGCTGTATTGATTATCCCTCTGGTTGACTGCACAGTGCACACTGTATCTTATTGCGCCATGGGCTAGGTCGGCTACTATCCAGTACAGAAGAAGCCTTGCCATTGTTGACCCTGTATACAGTATTGTATACAATCAAAAAACTATATTCTGTCTGATAGCTGTGCGTGCATGTGCGACCACAAAGTCGTCGTCCCAATGGCTGTCTCATGGCTAGTGTAAGGGACAGCTCTTCTCTTATGTTGTATGTCATGTACGTTGTTTGTATCCAACCAGGGATCAGTTGCACGCGTGTCTGTTGGACGCGCAGAAGAGGAGCGACATGGAGCAGTTGGCGCGTGGAGTCGCCGAGGACCAGCTGTCGCAGAGTGAGAAGGAAAAGACGATGCTACAGCTCGAAGTGAAGGATATGTTGAATCGACACAAGTCAGAAGTTGCGAGAAGAGAACTCACGATTAACAACGTAAGTGCAACAACAACGATAGCAACATGTTGTGCTTTCATGCTGAAAGTGTTGCTTTCGTTCGTTCATTTATTCATTCATTCATTCATTCATTCATTATGAGGATTTATATAGCGTTCCTTCAAGGCGACTACTCAGAAGCGCTCCTGACCTTGTATGGTTAATAGGGACAGTTTTGAGATGTGCATAGAAAAAGTTGAACCTGGGGAAGAAGCGCAGTTCCAAAGGAAGTCCATTCCAAAGCAAGTGGCCAACCATTCGTAATACTTGAACATGGTTTAACGTAGAATGCACTTCTGATCTGTTTTCATCTTCAAGCGATATAATTTGAATGCTCAATTCTAAAAAATCAATTGCAAGTGATCTGAATTATCGTTCTTTTTCGATTGTCGTTGAACAGCTTGAAGACCAGAACCGAAAAGTGATGAAGGATGTCGAGGAATCACTAAAGGAGAAAGACAACATGAACATTCAGATCAGAAAACTTCAGTCAGGTAACATTCTACCTTAATGTTCAATCAGTCTCATATATCTACATTACCACACGATACATATCTATGCAACTGTACCCTCAGTGTATGATTCATCGTATATACGATGATACAGTACGAGGTGATGCATAAATTATGCACATTTCATATTATGATAATTAGGTGAGCAGTCCTATAGCTGTCAACAACTTCATTTTTCTCAGCCTTAGTGGATGGTCAGCCCTTGATCGTTCGATCATTGTACTTTGGCCAGTGACATAGGTGCAGAGTGGGGATAAAAAATCTCAGAACAATTTCTTCTTTGATGGGATTTAAACCATGACTTCTTCTTCCACCTTCTTTTCCTACTCCTCTTCCTCCTTCCTTCTCCACTGTAGTGGTAGGTTTTGTTAGGAGAGTGACTATAAGTTCTGATTATTTCTGTAGACATGGAAGGGATGCAGTCAAGCGCCGAGATACAGCAGCTGAGGAAGAAACTTGAAGATGAACGAATGAAGAAAGAACAGGTGAAGAAGCGAATCGCATCTAAAGCGACGACAACTCTATGCTTTGCTATTCTTACTTGAAATAATAAAGTTTACTATTGCAATTGAACTTCTGTAGTGCCTGCCGTCTTTGCCTTTGCTCTATTCAGGATTGTAATATCGACAACTTCAGAAGCATTTTGGACGGTAAACTGAACTAATTTTGTTTTTCTTATTCTGCGATTGATAGCCGAGAAGTTTTTTTACCAAAGGGTTCATTCATTCGTTGTTTTTAGGCTGTCAACAAACTGGCGGAGATCTTGAATCGCAAGGACATGGCCGGTGGCAAAGGAATGTCGAAGAAAGTTTCGTCTGCTGAAGTGAAGAAGAAGGACAAAGAACTTCGTCGACTCGAACAAGAACTCAGACAGGTTCAACGAACATTAAAACAAGATTTTTAAATTTAAGCCATTCATTCATTCATTATGGAGATTTTTGTATAGCACCCCTTCAAGTTATTTTTACTCAGCAGCGCTCCCGACCTAACCTTGGCTGAAAATTATGGTTTTAAGGCTGTTATAAAACACATCTGGGTAAACCCTAGGCATAAGGCGTATAGACAGTGGAAGCCCATTCCATACCATGAGACAATAACAGAGAAAGCACTGTGCTGTTTAAGAGAAGTTCATGTTGGGGGGGAGGATGAGAAAGTTCACCATGAGTAGAGAAACTTAGAGCACACACAATGCCTCTGTACAAGTTGTCATTAGTAACGTCTCCTTGGTTGCTCACCTGGTGCTACATGTTTACTGGTCTCATTTGTTTTTAAATTTAATTGTCAGCATTAGTTGACCTCCTCATTTCTTAGCTTTGGATTGGCATTACAATTGCATCTTCTTTTGTTTTCAGGAGAAGGAGAATGCTGACAAGCGACTCGCCAAACTCCAGCACGACCTTCTCGAAACACAGGCGGCGTTGTATGAGGAAGGTCAGAAGGTCGTACGTTTACAGATGGAGCTTGATTCGAAGGAGAGTGAGATTGAACAGCTGCAGCAGCAGATGCAATTGCATGGAAGCGATTCAGCATCAAGTGACAATGAACCGAGCATCAGCAGCAGCTTCACCACCGAAGGTATCACTAGCCATCCATCCTATTTTAAATTCATTGTCTGCAATGCCTTTTGTTATTCGCTATCAGATTTATCAGATCTGCACTTTCCTCTATTTACGTTTATGTATTTCCTGTATCTATGTATGTCTTTCTTCTAGTTACGTGTGCTTGTATACATGTATCTTTCTATACACGTTGATTTCTCTGTATGTATGGTTAATTATATGTGTGTATGTTATTCAGCCTGAGAATTTTTATAGTACCTCTTCAAGATAGCTACTCATCAGAGGCGCCTCCATGCTGGCATATAATGTGATGTTTACGTTATTACAACGAATAATTTCATCATGTAATAAAACGATACACAGTAAGCTTGTCAGCATGTGTAATACTTGCGTATGCTTATCGATGTATTCGGGCGCATGTATACCGGGGCTTCTGTGCTGAAGTGCTGAAAGCGCCCTGAATAGTCTATGAGGTGTTCTATAAATTTCTAGAAATGATACGATATCTGTTTTGTGTACTTTATGTAAATTGTGGTTTTGCAGACGGTCGTCTGGAAGGTTGGTTGGCCATTCCCAACAAGCAGAACATCAAACGCTACGGATGGAGGAAGCAGTATGTCGTCGTCAGCAGCAAGAAGATTCTCTTCTACACTTCAGAGAGCAGCAAGATGAACGCCGACCCTGACTTAGTCCTCGACCTTGAGTCAGTTCTCTGCCTTTTTCCATCGTAAATGTAATCGTAACGTAATGTGGTTTAGTTACGAGGTTCTGTCTGTGTTGCTGGACATAATGGATGGAGCATTTCGTCACTCACAATTGTCACTCACAATTATCACTCACAATTATCACTCACAATTATCACTCACAATTATCACTCACAATTATCACTCACAATTATCACTCAAAGCCATCAGCTTAGTCATTACATAGTTTCAGAAATTCTTAATTACTATATTCGTAACATAACATTGATTGTAATAATGATAATAATAATAATTATTATTATTATTATTATTATAATAAAAAAGAACAAATAATAATAGGAACAAAACAACTTTTTTTAGTTTCTTGTAAAAAAACTGTTGCGTCTAATATATGATTGTAATATTATTCTAATAATCATAATAATATTAATAATAATTTTCAATTGGTAAGAGGCTGAAGTTTAAAGTGAAGCAAGAGACATTTATTTCTCTTTTTCCAGTAAGTTGTTTCACGTTCGACCCGTGACGCAGGGAGATGTGATACGCGCTGACGCCAAAGATATCCCACGAATTTTTCAGGTATTATGTCATCCATCATGTCTTCTGTCACCAACAGTTTGGTCTCATCACTCTCACTGGCCAGGCTGCAGTGCCTTTGCTTTGCTTTAGACCATGAGCTGGTTTAAGCGACTATTGCAAGTTTACGGTTTCTACTTTGAGAGCTCTGTGATCTTCGAGAAGTGATTCTCTCAAACTTTCCGATGCAGTCGACTGGTTTTTGTTTTGCCAGGTGATCACCAGCATCGGATTGCATATTTGAAGTGTTACATTCGAATTCAGGTCATGCGATGTTGTCATTGTTCATTGCGACTATATTTTTACCGTTGCATGTTTAAAGCTGATTATTTGTCAACAATGTATTCACTATTCAGTATACTACTTCACCATCATTAGCTTCATCCTGCATTAATACCTTCATCATTTACCGTCATTGCCTTCATCCTATGTAAATCCGTTTAGCATTTACCTTTATTACCTTCACCGTACGTAAATATCTTCAGCATTTACCGTCATTATCTTTGTTTTCCATCATTTGCCTTAATTACCTTCCACCTTCATAAATATGAACACTTGACGTTATTCTTCAGATTCTCTACGCGACGGAGGGTGAGAACAAGAAACCAGAGGAAAAGGATCTCGACGTTTTCCCGTCTAATTCAGACAAATCGGCCGGCGTCATCTCGTACAAAGGTCACGACTTCATGCCGATCAGCTATCGAATGCCGACAAACTGCGACTCCTGCAATAAATCCGTCTGGCATGTCATTCATCCGCCACCGGCTCTCGAGTGCATGCGTACGTCACCACTGTAATTGTAGCTGTAAAGGAGTAGGATTTATGTAGCACTAGTTTTGAGTGAGGCAGTCGATCCTCGTTTGGAGTTCGTTTTGTGGGTTTTTCTGCGGGAGTTGTGTTGATTTTGCGAGTGGAATTTTGATTTGGTGATGAATGGATGGATGAATGGAGAAAGCTGTGGGGTATGAGGAGTTGAATTTAAACTGATTTCTGAGGTGCCATATATATACCTATCTGTCGACTTTTTAAGTGAAGTGACAAAAGTGTATGCCTACGTAATGTTGGTGCTTAGGAGTTGGTTTTTTGTGTGTGATGATATTTCATGAATTTGTTGATGATGTCGGTTAACATTTCAATGGTTTGTTGCATTGTTTAGGATGCCATCAAAAGGTTCACAAAGAACATCACACAAGAGACGAAGATTTCATCGGATCCTGCAAAGGTTTGCTCAAACATTTCCACCTATGTCACAAGAAATTGGTGTTGACTATTGAGTGGCTGTAACTGGACACCATCATCACAATGCAAACTTAGGTTATGCTGTAATTCCACCTTAATTTGAAAGAAGCATGCTTTAAAAGATGGCTTTAAGGATAGAAGCAAATTCCATTGATTGCAGAACTTTAACAGACAAACGTGAATCAACAACCGAGATATGTTACAATGAAAAGTGTAATTCAGCCGACAACCGTAAAAGCAAAGTAGCAAAATATTTTTATATAGATGGCAAGAAAGGAATTTATGCTACAGTTACCGTATTTATTTATTTATCCTCTTTCTGTACTTATAGTAACGACAATTTATATGGCTCCGTTATGTGGGCGCCTCACTAGCAGCTGACTGTGGGATAAGTCTAAGCAAACAAATAAGATGTAAGCTTTGAGATGAAAGAGAGTCCGCTGAGTCACTGTTGTTGTTGTTGTCGTTCATTGCAGTCAATTCCAACCAGCAGTCGGCGAAGGAGCTTCTGGTTCTGGCGAATTCCAACGATGATCAGAAGATGTGGGTTCACAGGTTGAGCCAACGCGTCACGAGGAAAGGGTTCATCCAAAGGGCGTCTGTCAGTTCCATCTCCGATCGCGAGTCGGTTTCCGGGTAAGAGATCGGGGGCTCTCGTTTCCCACACCCACTCATATTTCTCGCTTCTCACATCATCATCAAATGCTTCAGATTGCAATCGATCGAATGTGATTTGCATTGCGTCGTCGTATTCTGGTGCTTTTGATCGTTTCCTTAATCAATTAATCCTCAATCATTGATCAATTAATTAATCATTGATCAATTAATCCAATCATTGATCAAATAAATAATCATTGATCAATTAATTTATCATTTATGAAATCATTTTTTGGTTTTTATTTACGAATGATTTAAAGGGAATTGTTTATTATACTTTTTAATTGTCGATTAGATTTTTAATTTGTTTATTGTGCCGTGGATTTAATTTATACATTGGAATTTTTTGAATATTGTCTATAAATTTATTTTTATTTTTCATCCTATGGTAGTTCTGTCATTAGGAGATTGAGAATGAGTTGAAAACAAGGATGTTAATGTTAATATGATTTAATATTTTTGTTAGTAAGGTATTATTAATTAATTAATATTATTAGTAATATATTGATTCATATTAATCACCTTTTAATATATATAACTGAAATTTTCACTGTGAATTAGGAGGTTATTTTTAAAATTCAACGTTAAAATGAAATTATTTAATTTTTTTTATATTTGTTCAAACAAAGCTTTTAAACGTAGCATTTAGTGATACATGCTATGATTTCTCTTTGCTTTTCAAAATAATTTTAGTTTCTTTGAGGAAGTCTTTGGTGCTTTTGCTTTTTTTTACTTGAAAAGGTGTCTCTCTTTTAAAATATTCTTCAGCTTTCTTGTATTATCTGAATTTCTTGATTTGGTTGTTGGAGCTTTTTTTTCCCTCACTTTCTTGTTTTGCAACAAACTCTGATTCTTAATGATTAACTGTTGGTTTTCCAGTAAAACTTTTTCTTCAATATGCTTTGCTGTTGCTTGCGCTTTGCGAGAAATCACAGTCGTGATTGCTTTTCGTAAATCTTGCCAGCGTTTGACATCATTTCTCGTCTGAACTTACAACTCACATTTGACCTTCACTTTTTCAGTGGATTATCAGTTAATGTCTTTGGCATTATGAAGCTGGTGCTATAGAAGTCATTAAGGATTAGATTAGATTTGTGATTTAATTGCATTGCATTTCTTTCCAGCGTTGGTCTGCCAATCCGAGGACACAAGCAGTACTCGAGCTTTGGCCAATCCCAGAATGCATCTGGCCAGCAGGCCAAGTCATTCACTCTCCCGCCGAACATGAAGCCACCAAAATAAACTTTTGCCATCGCTGTGTCTAACTTCCGTTTTTATTAACCGGAGAACATTGTTATGCCCGCAGAGAGCGTTGTATGCCAATGGAACAATTGTAATCCAACAGAACATTGTATGCCAGCAGAACATTGCATGCCCATAAAACGTTGCATGCCCATAAAGCATTGTATGCCTACAGAACGTTGTATGTCCAGAGAATATTGTATGCCAAAAGAACGTTGCATGTCCAAAGAACGTTGATAAGTTGCTGTTGAACTTTTTCCACTGGATCCTGTGTATTGTTCGCTGCGTTTTGGAGACGTTGGCAATTTTTTTTATTGAAGATGGTGCATTTGTTGCGAGTCCCATTTGAGACGCAATGCGTCACATCGGGGATGGCATTGTAAGAAAAGCAATGTGTCTGGTGTAGTTTTGAATTGGTGTCTGCCGAAGATCATGCTGATGGTGTGGATGGTGTTGGCGGTAATTTTGATTCGAACAGGAGTGACAATTTGGGTTGAAACTGGTTTTTGCAGATGTACAGCTCTGTTGAATTGTGATTGTAAAGTTCTGGTTGTCAGTGATAGACTTGAGTTTCTACTTGAGTTTTTCGGCGCATCTGAACTCTACTTGATTTTAACTTCTTTTAGTATCTTATTTTTTTCGTTAAGGTAACTGTTGGGGGGTAGGGGTGGAGCGGGGTGAAGCGGTGAGTCCAGGAAATTGGGGGGGGGGTTGTTTGGATGTGTGTGATTTCGTGGTCTAAGAAGCACTGCAGTTCTATGTAAAGTGGTGATGAAAATTATGTGTAGGAAGTTTAGAGTTTTTAGCATAAGTAGTTTTCTGTTACACAACGGATCGAATGGACCAATACAGTTTTTGATCTGCATATAATATGTACGTTTGTTTGTAGGTATGTATATATACATGTATGTATGCAATGCACGCATGTATGGAGATGTTCAATATGCAATATGTTTAGGACCTTTCAGCAAGGCTTTTAAGAACTTCACGGATCGGTGCAATGTCACTGCAATGGCAATACATTCAAACAGAGAACGATGGGAAAGCATCAATCACCAATCAGTTTATAGAAAAACCTGAACAGGGTTGAGGTGAAATGGTAAAAATGTGTCTACATTGATATTTTCTGTTGTTGGTGGGAAGTGTGATGTATGCCAATAGAACCACCTACTGTTGATCCTAAGTAACTATACTAAATGGTTGTTGGTTTCTAAAAAACACAGATTCTTTTTTTATCGAATAATTTCAAAACAATTTGAAATCTCTTCGAATACCTTTGACTATCTTTGGAAAATGGTGAACTTTGCTTTCTGACACTAAACTATCTTGCAGAAAGAAGAGTGTAAGGAAGATGAGTGTAAGGAAGATGGGTGTAAGGAAGTTAGTCTTAATGATTTCCAGCAAAAAACTTGATCATGTAGTGTTGAGGTTTTTGTAAGCTGCCAAAGAAGTAGAGTTGAAATGTTTCTTAACTTGAAAAAATGTCTTTTGTCTTCGTAGAGCTGGATAGATGCGAAAAATTGTTGGCCCCTTTAATGTTTGGCTTGAGGAAAATCTGGTCTTTGAAGGACGTGTTTTGGTGCTTGCAGTTTAGTGAACATTGTCGTTAGTTAAGTTTGATTTTGAACAGGAGAGGTAAGAGACAAAATGTGAAAAGTTCACGGTGGCATTGAATTGAATTAAATTTTGAATTTCAGAACAGTCGTGGCTTACTGTGGTTTGGTTTTGCTGTTTAAAAGCTGCCAATGTAGAGTTTTGCTTTTCTTACTTACTTAGAGTTCTGTAAACGTGGGTTCTGTGCAAATTGCAGCTTGAGCTTCTTCATTCTGTGCCTCTATTTTGCCATTCATCCATTCTTTTACATCAAGTTCTTGTTTAACCACGTCAGCAGTTGCTTAGATGGTTTTCATTAAGAGGTGCTATATAAATGAAGACTTACAATTACCAAGTTACAATCTGTAATTAGGATTTGAACTTTATGTATAACTGCTACCATAGGCGTCTGTATTCTTTTCTTGCCATCTATTAAAAAAGGTTTTCCTACTTTGCTTTTACGGTTGTCGACTGAATAATTATGCTTTTCATTGTAACATATCTCGGTTGTGTTGATTCACGTTTATCTGTTAAAGTTCTGCGATCAATAGAATTTGCTTCTATTTCTAAAGTCGTCTTTTAATATCTGCTTTTCAATTCAACGCTGAATTGCTGAGCACTTTTCAGTCTAGCATATCTATGTCATTCATGGTTTCTGCAATTTACTTAAATCTCCATAAAGAAAAGTTCTGTGTTTTGAAATGCACTTGTCGTCAATTCAAGACTTGGTGATGATTTTTTCTCTATTGTAACATCTAATTACTCAGTTTATGCTTTGCTGTCGAATACTTAATCACGGAAATCTTTGCTTTGCTTTCGGAAATCAGTGTTTCTTTAAAAACAACTGTTTTTCTTTTTAAAGCTACCAATGGATTTTCACGTCGCATGGTAAGAGTCACATTTCGGTTGCGGCTTTTTTTTCGGATCAGATATTTCAGTTCATCTATTTTTCATATCTGTTGTTTAACTGGAAGTGGAAAAGCTTTTTGTTGTGTTTTACGATTTCGTGTATAGCAACAGTTTGTGGTAAAGGACTTTTATTGTCAAACTTTGAAGTTGCTTCGTATGTGTTGGTATACAAGTCTGCTTTCCATATCTGACTACATTTCTCACAAGACGCAAACTCTGTAGACATTCTGTCAGTCACAATAAATCTATTTCTATTATCCAGCCACCAAAATCCAACAGCCTTTTGCAATCGTATTCTAAGCGGTAACTTATGTCGTGCTAATTGATTGTGTATCAGAATAAAGTTTTAATCATTTGTTAATCACTGATTTTGGGAGCCACACATGGATCACCCTTCTGATATGATGCAGCGCTCTTGAACAAGCTGGTGCCCTGCATTAGCTTTAGGCAGTGGGGTCTATAATATGATACTTTATGTGAAGTTTATCTGAAGACTGTCAGTTGGCGGAGGATCAAGTCGACTTTGACTTCTTGTAATAATTACGTTGATTGAGTCATGGGATCATTGCATTTAGCTGTTGTTCTTTAGACCTAGTTATGGCTTGCAGTGATATTTTCGTGAATAAGAATGGTAATTATTTGATTTTTATTCAGCAGAAGTAGAATAAAAATTATTTTAAGAATGAGAATATTAGAATAAGAATTGGAATTAACTACAATTAAGATCTTCAGAAATTTTTTGGGAGAACTAAAAGAAATTACTTCACGTCAACAGAAGTGAATAAGAACTAGAAGTAAAATAAATCAAAGAACTAAAATATCACGGGTGGCTATTTTAAACGGATATAGCTATTGAGTAGTTATTTATATTTAGATATCGATGGGATCTAGTTTTGATTTGAGTCTGACTAGGAGAAGCGTTTGTCGTCCATGTAATTAATTGGACAGCGATGACGACAAAAGGTGACGCACCGTCTTTGTTTTTTTGACGCAGGCTCATTCGAAGACAGTCGAAGAAACTTCTCTGAATCGTCCCAGAAACGACTCTGAATCTTCAAAGGACCAACTCTGTACCTTTGAAGTACCAACTGTGAATCTTCAAAGGACCGGATCTGAACCTTTGAATTATCAGCTGTGAAACTTCAAAGGACTAGCTCTGAACCTTTGAAGTACCAACTGTGAATCTTCAAAGAACTGGCTGTGAACCCTTCAAAGTATCAGCTGGGAATTTTCAAAGGACTAGCTCTGAACCTTTGAAGTATCAGCTGTGAAATTTCGATGAGCCAGCTGTGTTTGATCCCTGAAACACTCAGCTCTGATCTTTTGCGCAGAACTGACTCCAAACCTTCGCAGAATCAGTTGTGCACTTTCGACAAACACAGTCCTCATTCTTGGGTAATCATCATATCATCAGCGCAGACCGGTTTTGTGTCTTGAAGACTTAATAGATCGACCTCGATTCTTCAGATGGACCAGCCGACCTTACACACACACACACACACACACACACACGGACACACACACGGACACACACACCTTCGTAGTCTCGGCTGGAACTCTCCTGAATCGAATTGTTCAACTCTTCGGACTTTTTTAGATTCATGACGGGGTTTTCTACCCTTAAAATGAATCCGTGATATAGGCATAATTAATTTATAAGCAATGGTCTCATGTGTGGAACGCGGTTACTCCTGCGGTCTCTAGTTTGGTTCAGTTCGGTTTATCAGTTCGTATTTAGTGTAGCACTTCTTACTTACGCTCTGAAAATTGATATTCAGAGTGAAGAATGAAGAAGCACTTAGTCCGTTAATTTTCGTATCGTTTTCATGAAGGTATGTTGGGTGCGGTGCAGACATTCTACAAGAAAATAAAACCTGCTACAATGCATAATGATCAAAATTGTGTTCTGTGATATTCGAGAGAAGTGCAAGATCGTTGCTACATTGACTGTGGACTTATGTCTTATATCCAGAAGGGTGACAATGTGTAATGACACAGACAGAAAATCCCTAGACAAAAATCCCAGAATGAGACAAAAATCCCAGAATGAGACAAAAATCCCAGAATGAGAAAAAATCCAAGAATGAGACAAAAATCCAAGAATGAAATGTCCCTATCAAGGATATTCACAATTGCAAAAATATACACAGGTCATATTCTTTCCTTTAATTAACAGTAATTCTACTATGGTCATAATTTCGAGAACGCCTCTCAAATCGACTTCTACGATCTTTTCACGATATTAGATCTGAAAGGCCTCATGAACTGTTGCCATGGTAGACAATTCCCTAAAAGTTCTCTGCCTCTGTCTCTTTTTCTACATTTCGACATTCGGGACAGACAACGTAAAAATAATTAAGTGATCACATGACAAGACTTGTATCAACACTGAAAGAAGAAGAATCGAGGGACTTCACAAATGATGCAGGGACAATAATTATTATGATGTGCTATAATTGCTGACATTGCTTTAAATCAAGTCGAAATACAGATGTCTTTCGACGGCGAATCTGGCCTCATCGTCGTTCTTCAGATCTCCCTCGTCCGTTGCTTTGATTTCAGATTCGACTTTCATCTGAACGAACCATCGAACGAATTCCTCTCCAAGCGACTTCCTCATCCATTCATCCTCCTGCAGAGCTTCCAACGCTTCCTTTAAACTCCTCGGAAGGTCACACCCTGCATTGTCCTTCCCCCTTGGTGGTGGACACTCGAGACGGTTGATGACCCCATCCAGTCCAGCGGCCACAGTGGCTGCCAGCACCAAGTAGGGGTTTCCAGCGCCCGATGGGAGACGACTTTCGACGTGGCCGCCTTTCGACCCGTACGTCTTGACGCGGAATGAGGCGAGGCGGTCGTCTATGCCCCACGTGTTCTTCTCCGGAGCGAATGGAGTGAACAGCCGACGGTAGCAGTTGACTGTCGGGCAGCAGATGGCGGTCAGAGCCCTGCAGTGCTTGACGAGTCCTGCGACCCAGTGTCTGGCCACAGCGGACAGTCCATCTGGATCGGATGGATCAGAGAAGAGGTTGCGCTGCTGCTGCTGCTTTCCTCCGTCGTCGATCAACGACCAGAGCGAGTGGTTGAAGTGGAGACCGTTGTTGGAAGCGTCTGGGAACGGCTGTGCCATGAACGTCGCCTGCCATTCCCTCGCTGCCGGTGAGCCCCCCCTCTGCTGCTGTACGTCACCACCCTCACAGGAGGAGGAGGATGAAACCCGACGGATGTGTGGCTGGAGGGTGAGTTCCTTGACGTACTGCTTGAAGCAGAACAGCTGATCGGCTGCCTCTACTCCGAAGGACGGATCAAGGGCGAACTCCAGCTGACCAGCGCCGTGCTCGACGAGAAACCCACTCGACTTGACCTTACTCCTCACCAGGTTGTCGTCCACGGCGCATGCGTACTCCTCCACTTCCGCTAGCCTGAGACTGGTACAGACGTCCATTCCGTCTATGACTGGAACCAGCGTTCCTCGCTTGAAGACCATGAACTCCGGTTCGAAGGTGGAATACAGCGTGTACCCCTCTTCCTTCAGACGTTCCAGCTGCTTTCTGGCCACGTACCGAGGACACGCGTCCTGGTGGGCTCCGTTTCGGAAGGGACTTATCCAGTAGGTTTCGCAGAGTACCTCTCCCACCCGGTACTTTCCGCCTGCCGCCCATGGCAGTTCCCTCGCAGTTGCTGGCATGGCTCTTATGACGCAGTTCCCGTAGTTCAGCTCGATCAACTCATCCTGCGCGGGTGTTGCTTCACTTCTTGAGCTCGCAGCTATAGTTCCTATAATTATATGTAACGTAAATGACATTGTAATCGTATTGTAATTGGTTGTATGGCTGTGTAATGTTGTAGTGTTAAACTGTATAATTGTAAATGTACATGTTAATCTTAGATGTTTCTCATTGCCTCACAAAGTCATGTAACGAATTATATATAACGGTAGGCTATATCAAATGTTCAAGTCCGCAATAACCATGACCTTACTGTTCGTTCGGGTGCCACGTCAGAATCCGGGGAGGATATCAAGTACATGTATAGCAGTGTACCAGCATTTGATACTTAAGCGTATTATTGTGTCATGTGATACAAATGTGATTCATCGACGAATGACGACGACGTCGATGATGATGACGACGATGATGATGACGACGACGACGATGATGATGATGATGATGATGACGACGACGATGATGATGATGATGATGATGATGATGATGATGACGACGACGTCGATGATGATGATGATGATGATGATGATGATGCTGATGATGATGATGATGATGATGATGATGATGATGATGATGACGACGACGACGACGACGATGATGATGATGATGATGATGATGATGGTGATGAAGATGATGATGATGATGATGATGATGATGATGATGACGACGATGACGACGACGATGATGACGACGATGACGACGACGATGATGATGATGATGAATTGATGATGATGGTGATGATGACGACGACGATGATGATCTGAGCATATTCTAGATTTGCGCTGTCGACCTACTTTACGCATCTTGTACGCTGATAGAAATCTCTCTACGACAATTATAATATTCTAGGATAATTATAGGAAATTACTGGTTTCGCTTATTACCGGCAAACAGGAAGACGCCGTCCTTGACTTGATGCGCTAATCCTTTCTTCGATGTCATCTTCGTTCGTGCGATGCCGTTGATATCAGAGAATGTGAATCGAATGTAGTCGAGCGATTTGAAGATCGGATCAGTCGTCAATTCATCCGGTTGCATGTAATCCAGTTGAGGAAGTGAGGGATTCGGAGAGGGATGTCCTGGACCAGCAGAGGAAGAAGAAGGAACGGTAGATGAGGATGCCTTGGTCGCTGGTGATGAAGCGGGGTTGGTGGTCTTCGCAGACCCAGAAGAAGTTCTTCCAGCTTCTGAGGTCATCTTGTTGTATTCTCCTCCTCCTCCTCCTACGTCTCAGGATCTCTTCTTCTATCCCTAGAACCCACAGAAAAAATATTTCGTCACACTGTCAAACTTTACTTTGATAAAAAAATTTAATCGCCTTAAAGTGTAGTTCGCTAGAGCTAATAATCCTTCAAGAATTCATACTAGACAATATTATAAGCTCTGCAAATTCCTTCTCGCGCTGTCAAACGGTTTGTCTACTTGAACTGATAAGGAAACGCTGAGCCATTAGAATGAAATCGTTCTAATTGGCTGGAGCTAATCTCACAGGAATTCGTGATAGGCTCATGCTCCACAAAGGTCAATCGCACACACGAACACACACACACAGTCTCACAGACACACTCAACTGTGTCAAATGCTTAGTCTGAGTCCCTTCTTACACCATGGTCTGAGTCCAATAACAGGGCCCTGTGTGTGTATCTGTCACCGTTCGGTAGGCCTAGTGAAACGATAAACCAGGATTTGCATCGACTTGCACGAATAATAAGCCAGAATCTCATTCGTAGGCTTCGGCGGTTGCTACCAGCATACGCAGCTACAGCTGGCATTGTGTTAGGCTAATCATGTAGTCAATATCATTATTATCCCAATGCAATTAGGTCATGCGTAGGCTACAATATGAAATACAAGCGTATTATAAGGCTACGTCACTATTCAATGCTGGTCGGCAAACACAGGCAGCAGCGTACTTTGCACCCGACATGTGCCGACGAATCGTTCAGAGGGAATCATTGCAGACTTATGCAGAGGCATTCATTATATTCTGTGGTGTTGTGCCTTGTCGCTGCTCGTCTATTATGTCCTACTCCTAGCTGCTCGTACCTTTCTCTCCTTGCGCTCTTCCTCCTTCGGCTCCTATCCATTCGCAGGCGGCAGACCTGTATTAGGCAGTAGGCTAAGCCAAAGCCCCCCACAGACATAAATTTACATTAGGCTAATAGACCCTGTTATCTTAATTAACCCGTCCACTCAGTTATTCATTCATTCATGCATGCATTAATTTACCCATTCAATCATCCATCCATTCATTCATGAATCCATTCATGCATCCATCCGTTTATCCATTCATTTTTCATTAATGCATTCATCCATCTTCTCATTCATTCAACCTTTCATCCATCCCGGACCATCCATCTATTCATTCATCCGTTCATTCTTTAATTCATGCATTCATCCATCTACCCATTCATTCATCTATTCATCCATTCATACATCCATTTTTCCATTCATCTATTCATTCATCTATTCGTCCATCCATTCACCCATCCATTCATCCATTCATTCGTCCATTCATCTATTCATCCATCCACTCATCCATATGACCATTAATTCATCCATTCATCCATCCATTCATTCATTCATTTATTCATTCTCTTCTTACGTCGTGCATTCATTCATCCGTCATTCTATGTACTCGTTGATCCATTCAAACCTCCATAATTTCTTTCAAATTAGTTTAACTTCTATTATGACCATCAATTCACCACCGACCCTTGCAGGCTTCCACCCTCTCCGGACTGATCTACGCACGGCATAATATACGACCGTTGCATGCATTATGCCTTCGAAGGCCTTTCGTAGAGCAGGCAAAACCGAAAGCAGAGCAATCTAACACAACGTATTTAGTTAACCTTGTGTGATGTTATAAGCCTAACTTGTCTGCAGTGACCCGTGTGTGTATGGGCTATAGATATGAATCTCTTAGGCTATAGATTATTAGCTCAAGTCAATTACACACGAGATCTTACCCAATATTTTACTTACCTGCAGTTCAAGTAGGACAGTACTGCATGCCTTACATATTTATAAATAGGACTTGGTTTTTACCACATATATAGTAGCCTATATTAATATTAGCCTATAGTGCTTTTTACTTCCATAGACGCCCCTTGCACGAATAGCAAAGACTAAACTTTAGCAAATCAGTGAGCAGTGACGTCATGCGAGTGCGACCCTTGCGATACATAGATACCGGGCTCCGCTGCCTACGGGGTCTATGTCCAGTAGATTGGTGCAGGTCATCGTCGATGGTGCAGATCCCCTTTCCGACAGTTGAGAAGCAGGTCAAGTATAGCCTAATAGGCCTACGACAAGAGACACAATAATAAATATTAGATCACAACTTTTCGCCCCCAAAAAGTCGGGTTTTCTCCCGGTTAGCGTGTACTCACTCAAAATTTAATATTCGTAGCGTTGATAAAATTTGATACGCTGGCAACTTTCGCCTTCTGACGTCTGCAGCTGGTGTCACGTGAAACCATCAAGAGTCAAGACCGGCTGCTACTTGATAGATGTCGCTATCGACTGCGAAGAAACAGGAAGGCAAGTAAACCAGGATTGACTAACTAAACGGGCGGTTGGTTTATGTCAGTTGAAACGATCATTATTATTTTGTCTGCATATGATTTTGGTGACTACTATGAAAAAATTAATTTACTACTATAATTAAAATTTATGTTAATTTTAATGATAAAGCCAACGGAGTGCGGGATTTGTGTGTGTGTGTGTGTGTGTGTGTGCGTGTGTGCGCGTGCACATTCATCGAGGGGGACCGTCCCCCTCACCCCTAAGTCTCCGCCCATGTGTGTGCTTGCGCGAGAGAGAAACAGACAGACATACATACAGACATACAGACAGACAGACAGACAGACAGACAGACAGACAGACAGACACACTGAGAGAAACAGAGGCAGAGGCAGGCAGAGAAGCAGAGACAGACACAGTGATACAAAGAGACAGAGACAGAAAGACAGTGTGTAGCCTAAATGTCGCGAATCGAGAAGATAAAAACCGCATATCCATTTAGACGAGGAGACCGCGCTTTCTTTTCATGTCTGCCATTAGCGTTTGCAACGAATCGTTAGAAAATTATTAGTCGCTGGAGGGCAGCACCAGCAGCAGCAGCAGCAGTATCAGCAGCGGCAGCAGCAGCAGCAGCAGTAGTAGTCTGTGGTGGAGGAGGAGGGAGGAGGAGGAGGAGGAGGAGAGAGCGCTTTCGATGTAGGGCCTAAGTGAAAATCACGGACTGCATCGATCAACGACCTGAAAAGAGTGAATGTATTCATGGTCCAACGAAAACAAATCAAAACATAGGAGGAAGAGATGGAGGAGGAAAAGGTGGAAGGCGGTGGGAAAGAAGAGGAAGAGGGGGAAAGGTGGAATAGAGCAGGCATAGATTGAGTATTCGAATATTATGAATATTAAGATTTTCAAATATTCACGAATATTAACGAATATTAAAACTGCCAACTTAATATTCATAATATTAATTTTTTAAAATTTATTCTTGTTCTTTCAAGAAATTCTTAATTAATAATTCTTATTTTGTTATTTATGAAAATGTTTAACTTTTACTTAATGAATTGTACAAAATTGAGTTAGTCTACGCATAGACCTATACCAGTAAGTGACAATAACTTTAATAGATTTTATTGTAAAAAACCTTCAAGGTCTCTGCTGAGTCTGGTCAATGTGGCCATGCGGCATTCATATCACATTCAATACTTAATGTAAGTCACTTTGTCTGACTACTGACCCCCCTCCCGAACTGCCTCACCGATGGCAGTTGGAAAGACTAGTAGCAGCAATCTGCAATAGTAGACTAAATTATAAATAAACTTTAACTGCCTATTATGCCTATAAGCTTAATAGTAACTGTATATTGATAAAGTAGTTTTATATTAGTGTAGCAGTATGAGTAAATATAAATGCCAACGCAGAAAATAATAGTGCCAGATTACAAGCAAAATGTATCCTGATCTCAGCATATTAAGCGCAATGCATATTTTAATTCAACCGTGCCCTGGATGCGAGTGAATGTCATAGA
This sequence comes from Lumbricus rubellus, assembly GCA_945859605.1. Lineage (NCBI taxonomy): Eukaryota > Metazoa > Annelida > Clitellata > Crassiclitellata > Lumbricidae > Lumbricus > Lumbricus rubellus. The sequence continues at coordinate 55,314,918 of OX243813.1, read as the reverse complement.
GACAAAAAATCTGAGACATACAGAAGCTTAAACTGCTTAATACCGAGTAACATTGCGGTTTCGATCGTTCACCTTAATTCGTTAACGAATATTTACGAATATTTACGAATACTAAAAAATCTTAATATTCACGAATATTTACGAATATTAAAACCTAAAGTCTGAGCAGGCAGCCTGCAGGCCATCATCATCATCATCGTCGTCATCGTCATCATCATAATCGTCGTCATCATCGTCGTCGTCATCATCATCATCATCATCATCATCATCATCATCATCATCATCATCATCGTCGTCGTCATCGTCATCATCATAATCGTCGTCATCATCGTCGTCATCATCATCATCATCATCATCATCATCATCATCATCCATCGAGAGACGACGATGCATTGAAAGGAGGATCTCTGCTTGACCGATCGAGCGTAACCCGCTGCTGAGTGGTCGATTGAGAATCGTCGTTAGAAAAAAGAACCAATGAATCGCAGACATCGTTTGCTACTTAATGATCTACACACACTCGTACGCATGCACACGCACACACACGTACGCACGCACGCGCACACACACGCACGCACACACACAAGGGCGGATACAGAAATTTTGGACGGGGGGGCCAAAATTTCTTGGTCTTGGGTCCGGGAAAAAATTTAGGCCTTCTTTGTCGTATCTGCCAAAAAGTTGATGACCTTTTTTTTTAGTCATCCGGCCAAATTTTCGGGAGAATAATACCATTTTGTCCGCCAAAAAAGTTGATGCCCTTTTTTTTTTTAGTCATCCGGCCAAATTTTTTGAGGGGTGCTGCAATGCACGGGTATTTCTTAATAGGGGGGGGGGCCAAATTGTACAATATATACATTGTTCCACAGCATGTTCAATCCAATTGGGGGGGCCACGATACATGGGAATTCTAAATGGGGGGGGCCATGGCCGGATAAGCCCCCCACCCCTGGATCCGCCCCTGCACACACACACAGACAGAGAGAGACAGACGGATTCAAAAGGTTAAGAATTATCGGTCGATTGAAGTGAAAGCAATCTGTAGGCCTAAGAATCCATGTGAAATCAATCCATTAGTCCATCATCAGTCAGAGAAAGACAGACAGACAGAAAGACAGACAGACAGACAGACAGACAGACAGACAGACAGAGTATCCGTCTGTCCGTACGTCCGTCCGTCTTTTTGTCTGTCCGTCTGTCTGTATGTCCGTCCGTCCGTCTGTCTGTCTGTCTGTCTGTCTGTCTGTCTGTCTGTCTGTCTGTCTGTCTGTCTGTCTGTCTGTCTGTTTCATTCGCTCACTCTCTTTTTCTCCATCTGAGATAAAAATCGATACCATCCTTTTTGCTACTAGCCACAGTCGCCTTCTTCCATCTCCTCACTCTCCTCCTCCTCCTCCTCCTCCTCCTCATCCTCATCCTTCTCCTCATCGTCGTCGTCTACTTCGTCCGTCGTTCGCCAAAGACTATAAAATATGACACACGAGAACTGACGACGATTCAAAGACGACGTTGACGACATTCCCTGCAGGTGAGTTCAAACCACGCAGATATGGAATTCTGACGATGGTGATGATGACGACGACGACAACGACGATGACGACGACGATGATGATGACTACGACAACGACGATGACGACAACAACGATGATGATGACTACGACAACGACGACGATGATGATGACGACGACGAATTTACTGTCGGCATGACTGCCAACAGTTAAATTCGACTCCTCTTATAACTTGTGATCATCCACTCGTAGGCCTATAGATAGGCCTACACTATGAATTGTAATCGTAGTCATAGGCGCAACCACCCTATGGGACCCACGGGACGCGTCCCCCAACTTTTGAGTGGTCCCATAACTTTATTACTATGGTCCCCCCAACTTTTAGGACGTGACTCATTATGGTCCCCCCCCCCAACTTTTAGGACGTGATTGCACCTATGATCGTAGTAGGTTATTACAGCGGCTTGTCATGAGATTGAAAATGAAGATGAAGTTCATTATTCGTCATAATGTCTACTATACCCCCATAATATTATAGTCTAGTGTTAGTAGTGACGGGCAGTAACATTTAGGCTATAGTCTGGCTTATGCCATCATAATTATAATATCGTACACCCAGTGTTGTCTTATTCTGCCTTTGTTAATTTTTTCTTTGAGTTATCGTTTTCTCCATTATTTGCAGCTACAGGTTAACCTTTAGAAAGGCAGCTTTCAACGACGCTCTTGGTAGCTGAGCCACCTCCCCCCAGACGAGGTCCTGGCTAACCGTTCTGCAGTCCTTCAGAGAATGAGGAGCATCATCAGCAGCAGCAGCAGCAGCAGCAGCAGCAGCAGAGTGAGGAGCGACACGACTGGAGCAGATCATCAGATGGTCGATCACGAGGAGAAGGAGAGGGAGATGAAGGAGAAGAAGGAGGAGAAGAAGGAGGAGAAGGATGAAGACGAGGTGACCTTGATGACGTCATCTTCCTCCTGCTTCGACCGTTTCGATTACCTGAGGTTCACTGTTGCTGATATACATGGCATCGCTCGATCAAAGTCAGTGTCACGAAGACATTTCAAGTCTCAACTCAGAGATGGAATCACCATGTATGCAGGTATACACGTGTATCAACATACTATATGTATATTATGTTTTTGTTTATATAAATATCGGTTTTCATATAAAATATTTTATACGAACACACACACACACACACACACACACACACACACACACACAATAATAACATATATGCGTGGGTGGTGTGTGCATGGGTATGGACTATGGATGTGTGGGTGGTGTGGAACTGTGGATGTGTGTGGGCGTTCCTACGGTCCTCTGTCATCGTGTCTCCACAGGGTCATGCCATAGCTATTTAGTGAGGAGGTTAAGGTCCAAAAAAGCAGTGCATTGTGCATCTTGTGGATAAAAGCAACAAATTTTTATAGCTTCAAGACAAACATATTTTAAAACTTTTCAGCTAGAGGCATCAAAAAATTCAGACGGGAACATACTTAAACAGAAGGTTGAAAGTATGCTAAAAATGCACATGGTCCAGAGTTGATATGCAGCTCTAAACTGCACTTGGATGCAGAATATGTGGTCTTTTGATAACATGAAACATTACTAATCTGATTTAAACATTACACAGTGTGTGACAATTGATACAGAACAAGTATACTATTAAAGTATGCTAAAATTCACATTTCCAGAGCTGATACGCAACTCTTTATGTACATAGATGCAGAATATGTGGTCTTTTGACAACATGAAACATTACTAACCTAATTAAAACATTACACATATGCATACATGTGTGAGACAATTGATAGAGCACAAGTATACTATGAAAGTATCTAAAAATTAACATTTTAAGAGACGATATGCAACTCTTTATGCACTTAGATGCAGAATATGTGATGTTTTGACAACAGGAAAGATTACTAACCTAATTAAAACATTACACATACCGTAAGCATACATGTGTGGTACAGTTGTTATAGTGCCAGTATGCTGTGGAAGTATGCTAAATATTCAAAATTTAAGAGCCAACACACAACTCTTTATGCACTTATATGCAGAATATGTTGTCTTTTAACAACATGACACATTACTAATCTAATTCAAACATTACAGATGTGCATACATATGTGGGACAATTTATATGGCTCCAGTATATTAGGAAAGTATGCTAAAACTGCCCATTTCCGGAGCCAATATGCAACTCCATATTGCACTTTGATGCAGAAGATGGTATTCTTTAGAGAACAAGAAGTATTACTAATCTGATTCAAAGAATACACATAATGCATACATGTGTGGGACAATTGATTTAGCTCCAGTATACTAGGAAAGTATGCTAAAACTGCACATTTCCAGAACTGATATGCAACTTCATATTGCACTTCGATGCAGAATATGGTATTCTTTAGAGAACAAGAAGTGTTACTAATCTGATTCAAAGAATACACATAATGCATACATGTGTGGGACAATTGATATAGCTCCAGTGTACTATGAAAATATGTTAAAACTGCACATTTCCAGAACTGATATGCAACTCCATATTGCACTTCGATGCAGAATATGTGGTCTTTTGACAACATGAACATTACAATTTCCTGTTGCAATATGGTCATGTGGGGTAGCAAAATGTTTTGGACACCCATACAAAGGATTTCACGAGTACTTTCAGCAGATACCAAATTCGTTGTATTTCGTATGAGGAATAAAGCAGAGTTGCTGAAAAGTGTAATCAATCAACTTTATTGAAAACCACCACAAAGTAATACAAAGCTCACAGTTTACAAATTTGTGTGCAGGTTGTCAATAGGTAAATGTCAAAACATTTCTTGTCAAACCTATTTTTGTCAAACTTGCTGAGACATTATACCTGCAGTATAATAAAATTTGAGATAATTTTTGAGTGGTTTAATTTAGCTGCAGCTAGAGTATTAAATGTGTAATTTATTTGTCTGGCTGACAGGAACTGTTGTAGCAGTTAGCCAAAAACCTTTCATTTCCATGAGCTGACCAAATGGGTATGTGGGACACCTGATAAATAAGTCAAACACATGTCATTGGAGAAATTGAGGAAAAACCTTTTTATTGACACCAAACTTTAAGTGCCAGTGGCCCAGTACGTAATCCTTAAAGCAGCGAATTTTTTTGTAGAACAGCTTGCAGGAATTGGTAAGAGAGACAGTTGTCACCAAGGATTTGTGACACAATATTTTCTCTGCTGGAAGCAACAGCCAGAACAACATCGGTATCATAGTCTCGAGCAAGACACACATGGCTGTGATTCCCAGCTTGAAATAAAGCCCTACATTCATGATTTAATAGCTTTACTAGATCCCTCTCTCTGATCGTATACAATTCCATGGCGGTTTAACCTGTCTTAAGAAATTTTTAGAACAGCACAACCCCTTCTTTCCTTTCCCATCCTCCATGGTAAATTACTTCCAATCGGAGGACAATGACCTTTTTTGCTAGCTTTAATTGTAACAGAAGTGCTTCTACAACTGCACAAATCCATTTAGAATTGCACATTTTGTGTACAACTGCACGTTCAAAAATTCCCTGTAGAATTCAAAGTACTTGTTTTTATGTCTCAATTGGGTCTTTCTTCTATTAGCATCTCTGTGATCTGATGCTTCGTCTCCTCTCTGCCACATCACTGCGTCCTCTAATATCCTCTGATCGGCTTGTTTCTCATGTCTGCCTTGGCTCAATCCAGTTGCTTTGACTGCAAAGGTGCCTCTCTATGGAATGGAATTCCACCATCAGTTCGCTCCACCTTTCTCTCTGGTAATCTTTCCTCATCTTTCTCTCATCTCAAATCTGCTTTTTCTCTCAGGGTCCATCACACTGGTAGAGAGTAGCGCTATAATGGTCATATGCAAAAAAATAATGTCATCAATACATCCAACGTTTAAGGAAAACATTTTTATCAGAAGAAATTACGTTCATAGGAAGAATTATCTTCATCAATCAATTTTTTAATCAAGTTCTTTTCATCAATCTAAATTCCCTTTAAGGCAAAAAACTTCATCGATCTAGCAAAGATTTAGTTTTTGACTTCAACTTTAACCTGCCAGCTTAACATAATTTAGCACCATAAACTACGGTTTTACCAATTCTTGTCAATGACAACTGAATTAGCTGGACACTGCAGTTTCTCATGTGCTTTATTCTGGCACACACAAACACACAAGGTAATCTATTGCTTTAAAGTTCTAAAAATTATTCATCGTTGAGTGGATTGTAGCGTTGGATCAGACAAGTAGGATTGACAAAAAATTTGTCGCTGAACAGAAGTTGGACTGATAAAAAATGTTTGCTTACATAGAAGTGAGATCGATGAAGGAAATTCTTACTTAAATGAACGCTGGATTGATGAACAATATATTTCATTTAAATATAGAACGACAAGAAATAGTTGTTGTTGCTCAATTAGAAGCAACACTGATTAAATAAATTCTTGCCTTAATGGAACTTATGGAAGCAAGATTGATGAAAAGGGTAATCGTGCAGACAATGGCCCTGTTTCTGTAAGGCTGTAAGCAGTATTGCCACCGAAGAAATTGCTAAAATAGAGTGCTGTGACCTATCAGCCCTATCCTGTGATGGAATGCACTCAGTAAGTATGTAATCAACACAACAAATTAACACAATTTCTAAGTATGCAAATAGGACAATACTGTCCATCGGCATATAGGCCTACAGTCATGGACAGTATCTAATGACAACACTAATACTAGCCCAAACCAAACATCATGACGCCTAACCTGATCCTAACCGAAACTCACGATGCTCAACCAGACGTGCTTAAAAGCGTCCAATCAGTTTTAGAAGCGCAGGTCACTTCACTTTCTATTTAGTATTTACTGAATATTATTTACTTAATATTTTCATTTATAATTATTAACTTAACCATTTTACTTGGGATCTCCCGTTGATTACTTACTGAGAGCACTGCATCATGGGATGCGTCTGATAAGTCACAGCGCTCTATTTGTGCGATTTCTTGGACGGCCATACCGCTTACATTGACAGAAGCATAGTCTGCAAAATTACCATGAAAAGGATTCATGCCAAAGCAGATGTAGGACTTAGGGGAAACACTAATGCTGCAATAGGCGAATAATTTAGAACGCTAAAGCGATAAATCACCCGCACACTGCGTTCAATTAACTGGCAAGTACTGATCAGACGGCCGAGTCGATTAAAAGCACTGCTTAGACATCGCTACATTATTCAAATTCTAACCTTCCAAACACAAATGATCAAATGCATGCAAATTTACATAATCCTTGTTTAAAATATTAATGTTCTTGTGCACAATACAAGCTAAAAACAACTTTAATTAAATTTGTAATATTTGTAATTCCCAAACATCGCTCACGACACTAAGTGTACAAGCCAAGCTCTCGCACAAGGTTGGCCCTGTAGAGCGAAAATAGCCCAATAAATTAGCCCAAATGGTCGATCTAACAGCAAAAGTAACCGAATTTTCCACACATTTCACTAATTTTTTTAGTTATGTTCCGGATCGAATTTTTTTATGCCTCTAGCTGAAAAGTCTTAAAATATGTTTTTCTTCAATACAAAAAAGTTTGTTGCTTTTATCCACAGTTTGCACAATGCAAGAGCTTAACGTCCTCACTAATTGTCCTTGTCTGTCTTTATCCTCGTCATTGTATACGCTGAAAGGTGGTCCGCGAAGAGAGCGATAAATGACCACTGACCACGGTTATCCCGAGGCTGACCAAACGTTCGGAAGCAAATGGGCGGAAATGTCTTTGAAGTCTTTCGGTGACCATCCTCACAGGAAGTGCACTGGTTGACCCGTTGCCATAGGAATGCGATCAGTTGAAGTATACAAGATGAGGATGCAGCAGCTGGACTTTGCATGGGCGTCTCTGCTCTGTCTAGACATCACGATGATCTATCTGCTGGACGATGCGAATGATAATAATGTGGTCACAGGCTTTGAAGTATATGTGACAACTCACAACATGAATTGAATCAAACACCAAATTAATATCAATAGTCGAATATTTCGAGTGGGTTGGAACAACACGAATAATTATACATCGAACGTTGGCGTATGCAGGGTGGGTGGGTGAGTGGGGGTCTGGGGAGGATATGGATCCATTGGATCGGACACGAAACCATTTCGAAAAATCACTTCTATAATTTCCCAGACATGACACACCAATGATCATATCAGGATATCGATACATATGTTAATTAGCAAACAAGGCTACAGGTCGAATTATTAATTATTATAATTAATATTGTAGCGGACCAGGGGTTGGGCGAAAACACCAGGAGCCGAGTACCAACCCCAGTCGTCAAGGTACCCTCAGTCAGTCCGCGCAGTACGGCCTTGGCTGTAGACCAAGGACTAGCCGGCTAGGCTTAAACACGTTTATTGAAGAAACCACGATGATCATGTAGAGTTCACAGCACAAGTAATTTATTGCGTCACAATCGCTATAGCACTTCGAGAACGAACTGTTTGTGTCAATTTCTACAACGCCGGAATCAGAGTTCGTGCGCCGATGCAACAGTTTAGGTAGCGCCAGAGTTCGTGCGTCGATGCAGCAGTTTATGTAGCGCCAGAGTTCGTGCGTCGTTGCGGCAGTTTATGTAGCGCCAGAGTGAATGCGAAGCGTTCAGGAATCGAGTCGGCGTCGTCGAGCACAGCAGGCAATAGAGCCTGCGTGAATGGTCGGAGCAGATTCGCGGTGGTCAGGATTCGAACCGGCGTCGTCAAGCAGGACGGACCGTCGTCTGCACCTCTGCAGCACCCGGAGTAGAACCGTCGTCGTAGCAGCTTCGTCCGTCAGCTAGGTTGCGGTAGTCGGAAACCGAACCCCAGTCCCGTGGAGGAGCACCTGAAGAGGCCGATGTTCGAGCTCGAGGCACAGATTCAGGGTTTTACCTCTCTCCACAATAGTATCACTCAACAAACGTTTTACCGCTCGTCAAGCCAGATCATCAGCCAGCTACTACGCGTTTTACCGCGTTGTTCACCAGGCCATTCGTCTGCACTGAGCAAGAGCAGCAACCTTCCTTATATACACTACCAGCGCAGGCTGGGCAGAGGTTAAGCCAGCCGGCTGGGCTAGAGAGGCGGAGCCCGAGCCGGCTGGGCCAAACCGGCTAGGCCAAACCGGCTACGCCAAACCGGCTAGGCCAGAGAGGCGGGGCCTAGATTGAGCCGGCTGGGCTGAACCAGCCAGGCTCAGCCAGCTGGGCTAGAGAGGCGGAGCGTAGGCTGAGCCGGCTGGGCTGAACCAGCTAGGCCCAGCCAGCTGGGCGGAACCAGCTAGGCTGGGCCGGCCAGGCCAGCAGGCTGAGCCGGCCAAGCCAGCAGGCAGCAAGCAGCAGCAGCAGCAACAGCAAATTGCAGCAGCAAATAATTGGGGCAAGCAAATAATGAGGGAAAGCCATCCCTCAGTGCAAAAATCTTAACACGTCCCCCCCACGAATGATCCGAGGCCCCCTCGGAAAGGACGTGCTCCGCACTGAGGGAGGAAAGAGCCATGCCAAAAAAAATAAACGGCCCATATTGGCCCCTATGCCCATAATTAAAGTCCGTCAAAATTTGACCTGAAGCGCACAACATTACAGCATGAAACATATTAGACGCTTAAATCTGGCAAGCGAGACAGTTAAAAATGTACATTTACGTAGCGCACTTTAATGTTCGCTGCGCCACGTAAACAAATAATAACAATCAATGGTTAATCACAGGGCAGGTAATGAACATTACAGGGACGATACACCTTTAAAACCGTCACATGTAAAATAGTGCATTCCCTGATAGAAACAACGTAATAACAGATAACGCTGGTCACTATATAAACAAGCGTGCGTAAACATCAGTGACAATCTTGACAACTGTCGATAACAGTACTGAAAATGTTACAACGGTTAAGCACCGTGCAATTGTTGAACATTACAGGTATGACCCGTTAACACACCTGTAAGCCTGCAAATGTAAAATAACATAGGCCCTAATGGAAACACGTAATAACAGACAACTCTGTTCGCTATATAAACAAACAGCAGGTTGGCGAAACTTTACAGAACCACGTGACCCAACGTGCACATCAAACAATAAGTCGGGCTGCGATATCATGCCTACGTAACGAAATGGCTAATTATTACAACGCATACAACATTTGCCAGTCACAAATAATACGCCTAACGTTATAGCATCACAGCGCGTATAATATTTTCAAGTAACATATAATTCAGACTAAGTTATCAAAATAAACCAAAAAAAATACCCTATTGCTCTCACAAAGCCTGACAATCAAGTCCCAGAACCGCCTGAACAAATAAATCAGACAGCGACATAATAACTCAGACTGCATGACAAAATAACTGAGACACACGTGATCAAAATAAAACAGAAAAATACCCTTTTGGATTGCATAAATCCGGACAATTAAGTCCCATAACAGTATAATATGTAACAGGCCTTACTTAGGTCCATACGGCAACAGTTACAAGCAAACGCCACGACGTGTACTATACATTCAGTGACAAAAAATAATTCCGACTAAACAAGATCACAGACGATTTATCAAAACAAAACAGAAAATACCCGATTGGGTTTCGCAAACCCGGACAATTAAGTCCCTGCAGCGCCTATAATTATATAACGCCAGGCAATGCAACGCAATAGTACAGTTAGCAGCTCAGTACACGTATCAGCGCAAAATACGGTTACGACACAGTAGCCTATACATGTATGTAAATAAAACTCATTGATCAAAACTAAACAGAAAAGTACCCTTTTGGAGTCGGCCAAACCTGGACAATTAAGTCCTAGATTAAATTGTGCCACAAGTGGTCCACAATTTCTCTTATTTCAATTGGGTGCGGAGTGCCGTTTCGTGCACAACCCCCTTTCTCTTTTTTTTTCTTCTTTTTATTGCTCTCTTTTTTTCTGTTTCGGGTACGATGTGCCGGTTGTGGCAACAACCCCCTTCTTTCTCTCTTTTTTTTTTTTTTTTTTTTTAGAGCAGCGATGTCCATAATTGCGAGCTATTACAATCAATATAAAAGAATAAAAATAGTAGCCAGAGACGGCTTACGAAATAATTACAATAAAAGCAGAGGCCAGGCACGGCTTGCATAATTACAAAAAAAATTACAGCTTATAATTACAAATTACGGCTAACAAAAACTTCTACCCGACGTTTACACTTAATCGTCGATGCAAATGATCTCCGGTGGGGATGCATCCTCCGGAAGGCATCCGTCGAAAATTCCTTTCAGGATTTTGATAGGCCAGGCCAGCAGGCTGAGCTAGAGAGGCGGAGCCTGAGCCGGCTGAGCTAGAGAGGCGGAGCCTGAGCCGGCTGAGCTAAACCGGCTGGGCTAAGCCGGCCAGCCAGCTAGCAGAAAACAGCAACAGCCGCAGCAGCGCAGGTAGTAAACAACAGAATATACGTCACCCGAGCAACAGCAGCAGCAGCGGCAAGCGGCCGTACGTCATCGCAAAAACAAACGCGCCCATTACAAATGAATTCCACATAAGAATTTTAAGCGCAATTTCAGCGTACGAAATAAACATACAATCTTAAACCATCAATATGCACAGAGCCACCTACGAGAGACTGTCCTCTATACACATAAAATCATGCTCTGGCACCAATATCAAAAACGATGAAAATGTGAATTTAGCGTGTCCTACTTACTGATTCATCAAAGCAAAGCTTGCATGCAAATAATCGCAAATAATTGTGCGATTAATTAAGCGATTAACAACAGAATCTCATGCAGCTAACCACGAATACCCACACGATTAATCAACCGATTTACACGAAGCATTAGGCCTATAACAGTCCATCTGGGGGCAGGTAAAAATTAATAATAATACTGCATTTCTGCTCATAAAAATGGTGCTTTTCGCAAGGAAAATGTTTCTTTTTCACAAAATAATACTTTCCACAATAAGAAAAATGCTTCTTTTTCCAATAAAAACGAAATGGTTCCTGTTTACCAAAGAAAAGAAAAGAGTTCTTTTCACAATTTGAAATAAAGCGCCCTTCTCTTGCTGCAAAAATGATACTCTCGCAATAAAATTTTGCCTCGTTAAAGAATAAAAAGAACTCCCCCCTCTTTTTGGCGATAAAAGAAAAGGCCTTTAGCCAAAAATGGGGATCTTTTAACGTCGTTCACTCACAACATCCTGTGTTGTCGTGCGCGGAACCTGCACGCCGTCTACTGGAACCGGACTGGTCGACGAGTGGTACGGTGAGGTCGACCGGCTCCCGCTTCGTCGGAGTTTCCGTCGTACGAATTTCCTTCCGTTTCAGGCGTTCTGTTCCTTGGCTGATTGACAACCGGCATGGCTGCGCCGTCGTCGTCGGGACCATGTCGATCCCCAGAAGTCGCTCCTTCCGCTGCAAGCGTTCCTTTCCGGCGACGCGACCGACAATCGTATGAGGCCGTGGCGCTTCCGGTCACTTCAGGATGTGACCTTCCTGTCGCTTCCGCGGTCGGCTCGCTCCATTCCCCTTTCGTCCTCCCGTAGCAGTGGCGAAGTTTATCGACGTGCGATACGAAGGGCTTGGACTTCAGCGACTTTTGGAGAAGGTAGTTGACGGGACCGCACGCCCGCACAATCCGGAATGGACCCGTGAAGTTACGTTGAAACTTCGGGCTGCGTCCGACGAACTTCCGTGGGCTGAAGTAGTAGACCCAGTCACCCTCCTCAAACTTTGCAGGGCGCACTCGCAAGTCGTAGTTGTGCTTGCGTCTCTCGGCGCTCTTCTTGAGGCTTTTCCGCGCAGTGCCGTACGCCTTCTCGAATTTCTCCGCCAGGTCGGCCACGTAGGTTGAATAGGTGAGTTCACCCTCGTCGGTTCCTTCGGGCGGTCCATAAACGAGGTCCAGCGGGGCCCGGTTCTCTTTTCCGAAGACCAGGTAGTTTGGCGAGAAACCCGTCACGTCGTGGATCGAGGCGCGGTAGGCTGCCGCCACGTATGGGAGATGCTCGTCCCAGTCTCGCTGATTTTCGCTCACCACCTTTCCCAACATCGAGTTGAGCGTGCGGTGGTACCTCTCAATCATGCCGTTGCTTTGCGGTCGATAGCTGGACGTCCGGACTTTGTCCACCTCCAGGAGCCGACACATTTCTTGGAACACATGTCCCTCGAAGTTCCTCCCTTGGTCCGTCAGAATCTGGAGCGGTGCCCCATAACGGACGACGATCGTTTCCACTAACGCCTTGGCCACCGTGGTTGCCTCCTGATTGGCCATCGGAACAGCTTCGGCGAACTTCGAGAAGTTGTCCATCATGGTCAGAATGTAGACGTTCCCCTTCTTGCTTCTCGGATGCGGGCCCGTAACGTCCACGCTCACTCGCTCCCACTGCTCCCCACAGGTCACGGGCTGCAGAGGACCTTGTCTTTGCAGCGCGCCCCGTCGGTACCGGCAACATCCGTCGCAGTGTCGACAGAACCTCTTTACGTCCCCGGACCATCCGACCCAATAGGCACGTCTTCGAACCTGCCATCGAGTACGACGAATGCCCAGATGTCCACCGGTCACGCCAGTATGCGCCAGCCTCAAGTAGTCTTCTCGAAGGTCCTTTGGCACGAGTACTTGTTCCAGTTCGTCTGGCGTCCGTCGGTAGATCACATCGTCCTTCAGGTACAACGCGTCCCGCTGGTGCCAATAGACCTTAACGGCCTCTCCCTCCTGCAGAATTTCCTGCAGACTCGGCATCCCTTCGCTCAGCCAGGATCTCACCAGGCTTAAGACGGAGTCTTCTTTCTGCGATCTTACTATGTCGGTCGTACTGTCGCTTTCTGTCGTCACTTCCGTTACCTCCCGCACGAAGTGATCCGTAGCATCAGCTTCCTCCCAATGACACTGTCGGCACGGCTTTCTGGACAAAGCATCGGCGTTTCCGTGTTTGCGTCCAGGACGATGCTGTATTTCGAAGTCAAACTCGGCCAACTTCTCCAACCATCGTCCTTGTTGCCCGATCGGGTCAGGAGTGTGCTGTAACCATCGCAGCGCAGCATGGTCCGTTCTGAGGGTAAACCGCCTACCCAGCAGGTACTGACGAAAGACCTGGGTGAAGTTTACCACGGCCAGCAATTCCTTTCGAGTAACGCAGTAATTGCGCTCGGCCGCAGTAAAAAAACAACCGACTACCATATGCAATCACCCGTTCTTCGCCGTCGATATTCTGGGAAAGTACCCCACCAATTCCGACGTCAGAGGCATCGCAGTCCAAAGTGTAAGCGGCATCATCCACTGGTAAGCTGAGTAAGCTTCCTGGCATTCATCCCCCCACAGGAACGGTTGGTCCTTCCTCGTCAAAGCAAACAAAGGAGCGGCGACCAAAGAGAAACCCCGAATGAACTTACGGTAATAGGAGCACAATCCTACAAAAGCCCGTACCTCCTTTAAGCATCTGGGCGTAAGCCACTCGGTTACTGCCTGTACTTTGGATGGATCAACAGATATCCCGTCAGCAGTCACAATATGTCCAAGAAAGGATACCGTGCGTCTGAACAGATGGCATTTGCTAGGCTTCAGTTTCAAGTTAGCATCTTTAAGCCTCCCAAAAACTTGACCCAATCTGTCCAAGTGTTGCTCCGCAGTACTGCTGAAGATTATTACATCGTCCAAGTACACCAGACATAATTCAAAGTTCAACCCAGAGAAAACGATATCCATAAGCCGCTGGAAGGTAGCCGGTGCGTTACATAAGCCGAAGGGCATGACCCGCCACCGAAAAGTCCCTCGCCGAGTGATGAAAGCAGTCTTATCAGAGTCACCTGGATTCATCATGACCTGATGGTACCCGCTGCGCAAATCCAAAGTACTGAACCACCCAGCGCCCGACAAAGCATCAAGACAAGCATCAATTTTAAGAAGAGGATAAGAATCCTTCCGAGTCTGGTTGTTCAGTTTCCGGTAGTCAATACAAAATCTCAGGGAACCATCCTTTTTCTTGGCGAGGACCACGTTTGCCGCCCACTCGCTAACAGCTGGTTCAACCACCCCAGTAGCCAACATCTGGTCCAGTTGTGCGTCAATAGCAGCCTGATACGGAAGCGGTTGTCTACGCAAAGATTGTCTCACCGGACGAGAGTCTCCAGTATCGATTCTATGCTGGGAAATCATAGTCCTACCCAAGTCATGGTCAGTGGTCGAGAAAATACTTTCATATTCGACCAGTAACTCCTTCAGTCGCTCCTTCACATCAGACGGGACGTCCTCAGAGATTTCGTCCATTAGTTTCCCGATCAAAGAGTTGTCGTCGGCAGTACCCGTCTGTCTCTCATTGTCTTCCTCAACCTTTACGGGGTGCAAGTCGCCCAACATTTGGTTAGCCGTCAACAGGGCAGGCTGTTCATTCAAATTCACCACACGAATACAAGCATCATCAGCATCATCACCCAACACAACTCTGGCTACATGCAATCCAGGCTGGATTTCTTTAGACTCAGTCATCCAGGCTTGTCCGGAGGTCGTCAAATCACGATACTGAGTTTTACACGGAATATCACACTGAGAACGAGGAAGGACAGTTGTTTCCTCGGTAACCATAACCCTGCGACACCAAAGCGCTCCATTGCCCTTAACCAAAGGAATGCGGCGTCGACCAATGAACAATGCACCCTGTCCAAAACCCAAGCGACAACGATGCTGCCTCAACCAATCCATGCCAAGCATTGGTTCACCAATTTGATCAGAGACAAGAAAACTAGTGTCGATAATAAACCCTCTAGAAATCTTAATCGGAACATCAAGCTGGCCCAAAACTCTAATCTGCGTCCCATTAGCAGCCAAAAGAATGCGCGTGCTAGGCTGGAGCGTCAAACCATCAACATCAGCAGAGGGAACTAGGCTTACCTCCGACCCAGTGTCCACTAGGCAAGTTCTTTGTTGTCCGTTGATCGTTCCACGGATGTAGATCGCGTTGTTTGTCACACCCGATGCTCGGTCTCTCGTTGTATGGTTCGTGACTGTTGTTCCATTCTGTCCCGACGTCGGTGGGTCCAAGGTGCGTGCGTCGTCACTTCGGTTGGAGAACTGCTGACGCTGGCGACACCGGCGAGCCATGTGGCCCACCTGTCCACAGCTGAAGCAGGTTATCCCGCGTCCGGGACCACCTGAAGCGTTTCCTCGAGGCGGAGACGGAGGAGTAGGAACGGTAGATGGAACCGTCCGTGAAGCAGTCGGTTCAGCGCCGAAACTCGTCCGATGCGAGCTTCGGAGTTCGTCCAGCTGTCGGCAGATCCTCCCTTCCATGTCCTGTTGCCACTTGCGTTGCAAAGCGAAGAAGCTGTCCAATTGAGACTGGAGCTGTCCACCGGCGTCGACTTCTTGAGACCCTCGCACTCGGTTGGCAGGTCTCCGACGATCCTCCAAGTCTGACGTCTGTTGGTACGCGGACAGGCGAAGAGCGGTTCGGTACGCCTCGTCGATGGTTTTCGGCTCTCGTTCTCTCACCTTGAGAGACAGATCCCGGTCGCGGATCGCTTCAAGGAAGGCGTCCTTCGCAAGGATTTCCGTCGTTTCATTGGACGGAACCGGGTAGGCAAGAACGACGAGTCTTCGGATGTCGTGCAGCAAGTCGCCAAGGGTTTCATCTGCTCGCTGTCGGCGATAATAGAGTTGAGCTCGGAAAGTCTCAGCTTGACCCTCCGACCCGTAGCGTTGGCGTAGTCTGACGACGAGCTGTTCGTACGTGACCTCGGTGCTGGCTCCGAAGTCCCACAGCAGCTGCGTTGCCGCCTTTTCCAAGGAGCAGCGGAGGAAGTCGACTTTATCGGCTGCAGTCCATCGGTTGTGTCTTGCGCAGACGTCGAATTGTGCCAGAAATGACTCGAGGGATCCCGTTCCGTCGAATTTTCCGGGCTTCATAGGGCTCTTCTTTTCACCGACCATGCGACCGACGTTTTCCAGGACTTTTGATTCCAGTCTGCTCGCGTCCCTTTCCGAAATCAGCACGGTTTTTCGGTCCTTCTTCGGTGCGTCCTCGAAGTCGATTTTCTCAAGGAATCGGCTGGACTCGACCTCGTAGTCAACCAGGAGATCCCTTCCTCGTCCTGTGGCGGGTGACGACGTCGTTGGGAAGCCAGCGGCGTTTCCGTCCATGTCTCCGATCAGAGGACTCCACATTGTCGTCGTTCCGTCGAAATTCTCACCAATTCGTAGAAGTGCAGCGAATCTTTCAAAACCACTTCCGCGGAATCAGCTTGAAGCGGTGCAGAGTTTTTCCAGTCACCCCACTTCGCGGGACCAGTTTGTAGCGGACCAGGGGTTGGGCGAAAACACCAGGAGCCGAGTACCAACCCCAGTCGTCAAGGTACCCTCAGTCAGTCCGCGCAGTACGGCCTTGGCTGTAGACCAAGGACTAGCCGGCTAGGCTTAAACACGTTTATTGAAGAAACCACGATGATCATGTAGAGTTCACAGCACAAGTAATTTATTGCGTCACAATCGCTATAGCACTTCGAGAACGAACTGTTTGTGTCAATTTCTACAACGCCGGAATCAGAGTTCGTGCGCCGATGCAACAGTTTAGGTAGCGCCAGAGTTCGTGCGTCGATGCAGCAGTTTATGTAGCGCCAGAGTTCGTGCGTCGTTGCGGCAGTTTATGTAGCGCCAGAGTGAATGCGAAGCGTTCAGGAATCGAGTCGGCGTCGTCGAGCACAGCAGGCAATAGAGCCTGCGTGAATGGTCGGAGCAGATTCGCGGTGGTCAGGATTCGAACCGGCGTCGTCAAGCAGGACGGACCGTCGTCTGCACCTCTGCAGCACCCGGAGTAGAACCGTCGTCGTAGCAGCTTCGTCCGTCAGCTAGGTTGCGGTAGTCGGAAACCGAACCCCAGTCCCGTGAAGGAGCACCTGAAGAGGCCGATGTTCGAGCTCGAGGCACAGATTCAGGGTTTTACCTCTCTCCACAATAGTATCACTCAACAAACGTTTTACCGCTCGTCAAGCCAGATCATCAGCCAGCTACTACGCGTTTTACCGCGTTCTTCACCAGGCCATTCGTCTACACTGAGCAAGAGCAGCAACCTTCCTTATATACACTACCAGCGCAGGCTGGGCAGAGGTTAAGCCAGCCGGCTGGGCTAGAGAGGCGGAGCCCGAGCCGGCTGGGCCAAACCGGCTAGGCCAAACCGGCTACGCCAAACCGGCTAGGCCAGAGAGGCGGGGCCTAGATTGAGCCGGCTGGGCTGAACCAGCCAGGCTCAGCCAGCTGGGCTAGAGAGGCGGAGCGTAGGCTGAGCCGGCTGGGCTGAACCAGCTAGGCCCAGCCAGCTGGGCGGAACCAGCTAGGCTGGGCCGGCCAGGCCAGCAGGCTGAGCCGGCCAAGCCAGCAGGCAGCAAGCAGCAGCAGCAGCAACAGCAAATTGCAGCAGCAAATAATTGGGGCAAGCAAATAATGAGGGCAAGCCATCCCTCAGTGCAAAAATCTTAACAATATTCTAGTCAAAACTAAAATGAGAAACAAATATGTTAAGGTCGACCTTCGTACAGAACGGCCAGATAAAAAGTTGGTCAAGTGCAGGAACGATGTTTATCTAAAAGACCCGCGAATTGCCGGTTCAAAGGTTCTGGGGTCGGATCCAACCCGCGGGCCGTATGTTGCCAGTTGACCCCTCTGATGTATGTTAGCCTAATTGAAGTATCCGAAAGGCCTGAATCTTTTTTTGATTTCTTTCAGGATTCCTTGCGATTGGCACAAGAGCCGGATTGGCTCCATTGGATGAAATCTGTGCCATGAACTTCGGAAACTGTGCGGTGCGTCCCATGCCTGGCACCTTGAGGGACCTACCGTGGGCGGCAGGGGGCAAGCACCGGGTGGGAGAGGTTCTATGCGAAACCTTCTGGATGAAGCCGTATCGTGACGGAGTGCAGCAGGACGCCTGTCCACGCTACATGGCCAGGAAGCAGCTGGAACGTCTGAAGGAAGCGGGGTACACAATGTTTTCATCATTCGAGGCGGAATTCATGGTCTTCAAGAGAGGAACGCTGGATCCCATCTACGAAGGAATGGACGTCAACTCTAATCTGCGCATGTCCGAACTGGAGGAATACGTCTACGGATTGGACGAGAAGCTGGGTCAGGTCGGGGTTCACACGGTGACCTTTCAGACGGAGCACGGGTCGGGTCAGTTTGAGTTCGCGTTGGAGCCGACGTATGGAATGGAAGCGGTCGACCGGATGTTCCGGTTCAAGGAAGTCGTCAAGGAATTGTCTCTTCTAAGAGGGTGGCAGGCGACGTTCATGGCACAGCCGTTCCCTGACGCTTCCAACAACGGTCTGCACTTCAACCACTCGCTCTGGTCGTTGATCGACGACGGAAAGCAGCAGCAGCGGAACCTCTTCTCCGATCCATCCGATCCAGATGGACTGTCCGCTGTGGCCAGACACTGGGTCGCAGGACTTGTGAAGCACTGCAGGGCTCTCACTGCCATCTGTTGCCCCACCGTCAACTGCTACCGTCGGCTGTTCACACCATGGGCGCCGGAGAAGAACACGTGGGGCATAGACGATCGATTCGCTTCATTCCGTGTTAAGAGCCAGGATGAGTCGTCCACATACGCTGAGAACCGTCTTCCATCAGGAGCCGCAAATCCCTACCTCGTGCTGGCCGCCACTGTGGCCGCTGGACTGGACGGAGTGACGAGTCGATTGGAGTGTCCACCGCAGAGACTGGAGCACACGGACGCCGTGGACCTGCCAAGGACTCTGGCGGAAGCGTTGAAGGCTCTGCAGGAAGACAAGGTGATCGTGAAAGCGTTGAGTGAGGAGTTTGTGAATTGGTTTGTGAAGTCGAAGGTGGATCTGGAAGTTGTTCCAACCGACGGACTGGAGAGAGACAGCGATGCGAGGTTGGAGATGGAAAGGGAATTGTACTTTGAGCTGCTCTAGACATTGCTGCTGTTCCAGAGAAGCCTTTCCATCTACATGTATATGGGAAGTGTGAGGACTGGTTTCATGATGGAAGAGCTTTAGTTCAATGTCTGCTCATAGCATAACACTAGAAAGAAGCGAATGTGATTAGTGTTGTAGCAGGATGTATCTGTGGACATATTGAACTTTTGATACTTGTACTCGATTACAAAACTTGAGTAAAATTGCTAAGTGTATACTTGTATTCGTAGGCTACTTGAAACCTATACGTACTTGTACGTGAAACCTGAGTATTTGGCACATCTCTGAATATTTGGTGCAATGTTTAGTCTGCGTAGATGTTTGCATACAAGTCGATGTTTCTGAATAATTCACAACATGTCTTGATTTGATCTCAGACATAATAGGCTATAGAACACTTCATTAAGGCTGCAGACGATGATGTTGTGGGTGAGTGTCTGAGAAAAATCTAATGTCTGCTGGAATTCACCGTTTAAATAATTAAGGACTTATCATTTTAAATCACGATTCAACTGCCATTGGTTTAGACCGGAACGAACAAGACACTGGGGGAACAGGAAGCTGAGGAGGCTATACACATTGCAATTTGCATATAATTATTATAAGGTCGATTTATGGGGTAATCAGACGCGGGGGCGGTTGGGGGCAGAGAGGACGTGAGAGGAAATACTAATGATCTGTGGGGTAACGTAGAAAAAGTATGAAGCGAGTTACATGGATGTCTGTCAAAGGTAAGCTAACGTCATCGCTAACAACGAACGGATGTCTATAGACTAAGACTGACTTGAATTACCTTAGCACTGCAGGATAGGTGGTCTGCAGAATGTAGATGTTATGTGAGAAAAAGATGTTGATCCATGATCATAGTCTGTCCGACAACTTTCAGTTTGAAGTGCTTTTCAAATTGAAATACCGGTATTCAACTTTTCGGTTTGAAGTACCTTTCAACTTCAAGTAGGACTATGTCTACTTGATCTGAAACGTGGGCGTATAAAAAAATTTAGGCACGATTTTGATATGCTGCATTAATTGCCTGTATATATTTTTTACAGAATAGCACTTAGGTCTACATTGAATGACAACTACGGTTTTTATTCGAATTCCTAGACGGCTTAAGCCAGAGTGTATTAATACACTTTGGGCTTAAGCTAATAGTCTATCATGAAGTAACCACTCGGGCCTAAGCTTAAGACTCATAGGCCTATAGGCCTATCTCTTTTGACTTGCAAAACAACCATTAACCTACCTGTCTCATGAGGCTGTGTGCAGTAGACTGTAATGGTTTCGCATAGCTATAGGTCTATTCACATTCCGACCTGCGGTGCTCTTTTCGATCTTGGGCCCAACTAGGAATTTTTATTTTGAGTTCAGTTCTAACAATCGAATAGGCCTAGGTCTATCCGAAATTTTTATAACGGCATTCTAACATGATTAGAACAGATTGACTTATGATTTTTTAAATTACGGTACATTATGAGTTTGTGTTTAGGCCTACGTCGTCGCTTTTAGCGATAGGCCTATAGGCTAATTAAACTTTTTTTTCTCGTTTTCTCGCTATTTAGTCGATGTGATACAAATATGTTCTTATTGTTAGCCGAACTTATTGAGCGATTGTGCGTCTAGGATAGGCCTGCATGTATAGAATATAAGTCTTATGGTTGGTTTATAAAATTTCCGGCTTATTAGTCACCGCATCATAGCTTAGAATTTACAAACCGAACGCGATGCTTGGAAAACAACCTGCTTGCAGCCTGCAGCGTATTGATGAAGAAGTCTTTCAATTCATAATATGTAGCAATAGAGACGCGCTTTGCAACAAATGCAGGAAGGCATTGAATGAATGAATGAACGATTCAATGAATGAAGGAAAGAATGAATGAATGAACGAATTAATGAATGAATGAATGAATGAATGAACGAATTAATGAATGAAAGAAAGAATAATAGATGATCAGATGAAGGAATGCAAATAGAATAACTCAGTGGGCTGTGCAAAGCGTGCGTTATCAGCAATAGCGTATACGTATAATAGTTCCTTGAATGACGTGCCTATGATCGCTAGCGCAGCCGTGGTCAGAGTTCGACATGACCAAAATCAGGGTATAACAGGCCTACGTTCACCCAAAGACTCCTAGACTCAAGGCCAGATATTTATGGTTCAGCACAGAGGCCCCAGACCCCCTAAGTCGCCACCGACCGCCGAAATCGCCGCCAATTTTTGGTGACGCCGAAAATATTTCAGCGTCAGCCATCAGCCGTAAAAATTCATTTAATCATTTAATTAGCCGCGGAACATTTCTTAGCAAACAGTCAAGCTTATCGGTCCACCAATTCCACAAGATTTGTTTTGTAGCCTACACGACAATAGTTATAAACTGATAGAAATGTAGGCCTATTTAATTGAGAGGAAAACTGCATGCAGCCTATTTTGCCTTATTTCTAAAGATATAAAATGTAGTTTATTTAAGTGTTCAAGTTTTGTTGGAAGTTGGCCGCGATACTGTAAGTTATGTTCTCAAAATGCTGAGTCTTAATTAAGCCAAAGTTTTTATTTACGGTTAGCCGAATAATATTCCAGCCGTAGATTTATTATATTTATTTGAATTTTGAAGACAAAAACTTTAAAAGGTCATCAAAAAACTATGACCGAACAAAGGGTGTCGCCCGTTTCCCCCCCTTCAAACTCTTATTTTTCCCCGTCACCACTGCAGGAGAAGACTAGATTAAGCACTGAATGGGAAGTGGCTGGTCTATATAGAGTCTAGACACAGAAATGACACCATCCACCTCCCCATAGTAGCCTGTGTCCACACAGACAGTCGGAGAATCTCTACAGTGAGGTCAGAATGATAACTTCCCACCTACATGTACTGACCGCCGCCTCTCAAACGCAGGCCACAGACCTGCAGGGACTCAGAGAGACCTCCATGGCTATATAGACAGACTGCACGTCTTCGTACAATCATCCAGCAGCTGTCTTCATAGATCGCTAGCTATAATAGTCCTCCTTCTTCGCCCACGCATTGACTCCCATCCCCTATCCATGACCACCCATGCACTCACTACTACCGACTGACACAATCATGCGAAGAGTATCCGACATGCCTCAGTTACAGTAGGATAGACAGATAGACATGCAGGCACTGCCAGCCAGGCAGACAGACAGACAAACAGACAGACGGACGGACGGACAGACAGACTGATATAGAGACAGACACACAGACAGACAGGGATAAATATATATATATAGAGAGAGACAGACAGACAGACAGACAGAGAGACAGACAGACAGACAGACAGAGAGCTATCAGTGCATGTCAGGTTGTATGGAATGCTTTTGAAGACATTCGTTCGTCCGAAGTGTGTGCTTCACAAGATTTACAACTACACCCACGACAACAACATGGGAGGCATCTTACTCCTGCTCCAATCAACTATTGTGAATGCTCGTCATTGAGAGCATGATTACGAATCCATGCAACCACTTCTCTCAAGTTCTCAACCCTCTCCTCTTCCCTCTTCCACCCTTAACACTTCCTCCCTTCCATTCTCTTCCCACCCATGCATCAACTCACCGCTAAAACTTGCGAATCACTGTCATCATTCATCACTGTCATGCAAGGCTGTTCCGCATATCTGGAACATACTCCCACCGAATTGCGACAATTCTCTCATCCGCCCTGCGAATAATCAACAAAGCTGCTGTCATCTCTCCATGCAGAACTATATAGGCTAGGCTATTACACTTAAAACGTTGGGTTTTCATAAAAATGCTACCCCATTGATCATCTTCTATAATGAACTTGGAACTGATTCTGACCTTGCCTGCCTACTGGTCTTGTTTTGACTGAGCACCTGCCAATAAGTTAATTTCCGCGACAAATTTTTCACGGTCGTGATAGAAACTCTGTATTAAGATTACGATTTGGCGGCGCTCTCCAAATCTATAATACACCGTGGTTCAAAAAAAACTAAGCCAAATTATTTTTCATATATCTCTAATGCCTGATAACATATCACGCTAAAATTTTCCAAATATATAGAGAACTGGACCAAGAATATGATTCCAAAATTTCAAGAGATAAAATTGAACGGATAAAAAGATATGAATCTTCCAACTTCATATGCCGAAATTGCAGTTTACAAGCAATTTTCTTCCAGATTCAGTCAAAAGTAAGCTAAACTGTTTTTCTTATATCTCCAATGCCTGATAATTAATCATACCAAACTTTTCCAAATATTTAGAGGATTGAACCAAGAATAGGATTCCAAAATATCATGTCATAAATTTGAACGGATAGAAAGATATGAATATTTAAACTTCATCTCCAGAAATGTCGGTTTTCAGCAAGTCTGTTATGGTGTTCGTTGCGGTTTCGATGCTTGATAGTTTCCAATTTTGGTCTTCAGGGATCCTGGAGTAAAACTAATGGAGTATATTATCGCAATATTCTGCTGTCACAACATCTTCCACCTGTTATCAGAAATCTATAGCCCCAGAAGGCTGCTTTCTTTTTCAACAGAACAGCGCCAGCCCACAGAGCCAAGGAAATCATCGAAATGCTGAAAAGAGAGACCCCAGACTTCATTTCTCCCACATTATGGCCCAGATTTGAATCCTGTCGACTATAAAGTGTGGAACGTTATGCAAGACCGAGTCTACCAGACAACAATCCATGATATAAACAATCTGAAGCAGCCAACGCTTGTTGGAAGTGTGGGAAGGCCTGGACCAGAGGATAATTGACGATGCTGTTGCGTAATGCATGGCGCCAGCGCTTTCAGGCTTGCGTGCAAGCAGGAGGAGGACATTTTGAGCATCTTAATAATTAAATAATAAAACCATACTGTTGGAATCATATTGTTGATTCAATTCTCAACATATCTGGAAAATTTTAGAATAATTAATCATCAGGCATTAAAGATATAAGGAAACATTTTATTGAATCTGACAGAAAATTGCTTGTAAACTGAAATTTCCGCATATGAAGTTTAAATACTCATATCTTTTTATCCGTTCAACTTTGATTCATGAAATTTTGGAATCATATTCTTGGTCTACTTCTCTAAATATTTGGAAAATTTTAGCTTGATATGTCATCAGGTATTAGAGATATATGCAAAACAATTTGGCTTAGTTTTTTTTTAACCACGGTGTATGTTCATCTGGCGAATCCATGAATTGAATAGACACACAATTCGGGAAAACATTCTGTAATTTTATTGAATAAGCTAATATTTCTATAGCGTCGTTGTGAGTTGTACGGTAAGGTAGCCTATTAGGCCTACAGGGTGAAAGAGTCACCGATGTAGGTCCATCGCATAATGTACACGTATATATAAATGCATGAATATAATTAGCCTATAGCACCATGGCCTATAGTAACCTATTATAGGCCTATGAATTAAATGTGTTTAGGTTTCACACGTAGGCTAGTGTTGATTCCAGAATCCAGATATCCATATAATATGCCTATAGGCTATATGGTTTAACTTTAGCCCAGGGTGAGAATTGCCGAGGGGGTTGGGGGGTTCAACCCCCCCAGTCATTTTTAGAGCCCCATGTTAACGTATGTTTTTCATACCCTAATTTCAAGTTTATCATAGGCCAACCCCCCAGTTATTTTTCCACAATTCTCATACTGCTTTAGCCACTTTTCGCCTAACCGCAGAATGTGTGCGCGCGTGCATAATGCCGTGCATGCGTGCATGAGACGTGATGACTAAACCGTGTGAACAAACGAAATATTTATCCATCCCATTATCTCAATGAATCCCTTCTTCCATTTCTTCTTATCCTGTTATGCAAATCTGCCCATCGGTGGCTGCAGAGGCTGATGCTGCTGCTGTTGATGCATACGTCGTTGTGTTTCCGCATCCCACATCGCTTGCTCATCATCTGACCAACTATACAGACCTGCTGCTGCAGTAACCGATATAGGGATGTGACTCGTTGGCGCTTTACGTACATCATGCATGTATACGCTCCTCACTCAGGCCTTATTATAATTTGCATCAGCGTGGTTAGACTGGGTGGGAGCACCTCTGAGTAGCCTCTTTGAAGGGGTGCTATGTAAAATATTGAAACGAATGAATGAACCACGTATACGTCATCAACCTGTCTCCAAATTCCTATAATAGTTCTGGATATTGTCACAAGACATTAGTTGCTCTTGCGTTACTAAATAACACTGATATTGCTGCTATAAAATTATGCTACTAGCAATAGTAGTACTGCTGGTACTGCCCCTGCTACTGCCTCTGCTGGCTGCTGCTGCTGATACCGCCGCCGCCGCCGCCGACAACCACCACCACCAACACCACTACTACGATACTACTATTAGTACTATCATTAGCATACACAGAGCAAAAGCAACAACAACCACCACTGTCACCACTTTGCAAACGCAATCAGTACAACCACTACTACTTACAAGCATAGAGCCTAGGCTACTTACAATGTATACATACCATACATGCCACACATACCATAAGTACCATACATACCATACATACCTTGCGTAGAGACATGAGTAGTATTGATATTGACACAATATAAATTATTGCTTACTGCATGAAAAGGTCAACAAGAGAAGAACACCTTGCAAGCTAAAGAAAACTCAACCACTTTACACGAACTTCTTATTTAATCAGCTGCACTTCTTCTCTCTAGAGCTTGGCCTATCTGGACCAGTCTCTGTCCCTGTCTCTCTGTCTCTATATCTGTCCCTGTCTGCCTCTGTCCCTGTCTCTCTGTCTCTATATCTGTCCATGTCTGTCTCTGTCTGTCTCTATTTGTTATCTGTCTTTATCTCTCTGCCTCTCTATGCCTGTCTCTGTTTCTTTGTTGCTGTATGTCTGTCTGTCTGTCTGCCTGTCTGCATGTGTTTGAGTTCAAAATACCTTCCATTGACAACTTCAGTGGGCCGAACACTCCACTCTCACGTTCGATGACATTCAGCAGACATGACACCGGTGCATGCAAATTATAACCCCATGCAATGGCCATGTATGCATTATGATTTCTACTATAATTATATATACATAGTCCATACACGACTGCATCTAAAGGCACTCGACTTGACTTAAGGCGATGTGAACAAAATTAAGATCGTACGACTTTGAAACACCTGGACGATGCTTAGAGCAACGATTTAAGTAATGATTTGAGCAATGATTTGGGACCGATAGCAAGAATGATTAGAACCGTAACACCGTTCTTACTCGCAAAAGGTAACGCTAGGCTATAGATTATTGAAACTAATTGTAAGCTAGGCTATTATTAGGCTATAGTTGTGAAAATGTTAAGTGGCAATAAATATTGGTTGATAAATAATTAGGCTATCAATGGACGATTGTTTGTTATTGTTAGGCCTATTCATTTGAAGTTAACGCATTCAAACTAATACATTGCTCTGCAGAATCCTGATCATCGTTTCGAGTTATGTCGCTATGCGGTTGACGTCTTAGGCGATTACGATTAGCAGTAGGCTAATTGCTATTTCAGAACTAAAATTAATTGGACTAATTGTTACGACCGTGCCCAGCAGGCAAAACGCTTAATTAGGCCTAGGCTGCAAGCCTCAGGCTTCTTAACTAGTTACAAAGGTCAGAGGCATCTTAACTGGTATTTCGGCGCTGAACCAACAGGATTATAACGCCTATTTATAGCTTCATGTAGGTCTATTTTCTTTATTATTATTATTATTGCTAAGGCTTGAAATATAGCCTACGCGGGCTTTGGCGGGCGGACACTTGTAACCGCTGCCATAATATATTATATTTTATGTGGAATGACGTAGGCATGCGCCTACCACGCCTGTCCTCCAAGCACTTGACCACTTAGAAAGGGTTAGGCGTAAGTAGGTTACTCTTGGGAAATACGTTTTGGCAATGCAATGCCTTTGATGGAGGCGATATATTCGTGTGGGTGGTGACAAGTTATTCTCGGTTATATGTCTTCAGGCTGAGCCCAGGGTGTAAATGGACACCCGTTGGCCCGCCTTAAAGCGACGCCCAGCGCCAGCGAGTCGCATGAAGCCGACGAGCAAATTAGATAGCAACGCGCAACGGACTTAGAAGTCAAACAAATCGACTTGAAAGGCATCTTTAGGACGAAGAGATCTATCACTGCTCTCGCCCCAGACGACCGATCATCAATGACGTCAACGGAAGTCTCCTTCAAGTGTCTCTGCTTCTATTAAAGCACGCGATGCTGTAACGATTGATCCATTCAGCTTTATGTCAGCGCCTACTGCTTCTTCGTGAGTTTTATTTACGACTTTTGTCGACAGATTATCCTGCGATAATAGAATTTTATGTGTCTTCAGTTTATAGTGGAGTATATTAATTTTTAGCGACTATGCGTGGAAGTGGAGATATGATCTTAACAATGGCGTTGATCGTTATTCTAAATAAACTCTGTCGCTCGTGTTCAACGGGCGAGACTCGATTTGCAGACGTAGCGTCTCGGACTGTGCTTTCGAGTGTTGTCTTTGAAGGAAAGATGTTGCATCGAGTTGAGGTTTCAAATCCATCAAAATTAAGTGCAGTCAAGTTTCAGGTGACGAGACTTCTGAAAGGCGATCTGCCGAAAGACTCGTCAGAGTCGGTTGTTGTTGGAACACGGATCGCAGACGGGCAATTGGACTGTTTAGAAAATCTGAGACCCAAACGACGCTACATTGTATTTCTGAGTTCGACCACCGAGATGGTGGGAGACGAGGTGGCTGCCTACAAGGTGTCCGGACCACCGGAGGAATATTCTGGCCGAGCTGCGAAGGATGTTGAAGCGCACAGTTGCAGAAATTGTGGTAAGTGTCGATTATGTTATCTGATTATTTAGAGTGAAAACCGCTTTTACCGAAAAGTGGTTTAAAGTAACCAGTTTTGGAAAGTGAACTTGCCAAATATTGTAAAATTTCGAAGATATGTTATCGACAGATTTAGTAATAAGTTGAGAGTAGTTTTCATTCAACTGTATATAGGTAAGTGGTGTGTATATCTTAATTATATAAGTACTTTTAATGTTTTAGATTTTTAATGGATTCTATTATTTTTAATGTATAGCCACACACATTTAGGATATTATCACATGAAATCAGGTTAAGGTGCGAATTATACTTTAAAATGTCCCTCTTGTTCTCTCTGTTTTTGTCCGTCTGTGTTTATCTGTGTTTGTGCCTTCCTGCCTGTTTGCCTGTCTAAATAATTTATGTCACACTATTTTTTCCTTTCTCTCTTCGTCAGGTGCTTTCCTAAATAGCATGACTCTCCCATGTAGTCACATGGAGTTATAGGCAGAAACTTTAATGATTCTCACCGGCGGGACCTCAAGGTCAGGTAGTGAACAACGTAAAAAATTACAACCACTATAATAGGATGTGTTTCGTGATTTAAAAATTTACACCAAGTTGAACTATACAGTTGAACAAAATTTTTTGTAAACGTCAGAAAGTGCATAGCGTTGGACTAAACCAAACACATATAATTATCAGATATCAGAGCTGACAATCACCAAAAATTAAACTTTGGTCATTGTTTTTGTACGCATACTAACTCTTTCGTTGAAACTCATTGTGACATTGTAATTGTAGCTCAATTTATATAGGCTGTTAACGGAAGGCTGCTTCTCTAACACTGTTAGCAAATAAATGTTTTATTGTAATAAATGATTTATTAGGTTTTATTAGTTTATAATTTTATCTGGTTAGTTATGATTACTAGTAAAATTTATGTTAAATTATTTAATATGTATTTACCATTAATATTTGTTACATTTAGTGTATTAATATTGCTAGCACTGCTAAGTTCTTGTATTGCTATACTTCTACTGCTACTTGTTAATTTTCTAATCAGTCTGCAATCCTGCAATCATGATACTATGAGAAGTATCCGATGGCAAATAAAAGGGGGAAAATAGAAATGGGTGCATGAACGGTTTAACCTTAGGGGTCAGTATAAGGTCATCACGATAAAAGGGAACTTAAAATGGCTGCACTATAGCATGTACTTCCTGCCAGAATGCTTTTCCCCTGCAAATCGCCCTCCAGGCCATGGATGTCTAACCCAGGGTGACTAAGGGTCGGAAGCATGCATACATGGAACAATAACCAGACATATACATGTATGCTTGGATGTATGCATGGCTTGTTTTGATGTGTCAAACACTTTTAAAGAGAAGTAAAGCATCAAGGGAATGAACATTTTCACCAACAGCATTGTATACCTTAGAGAATGCTTGTGAGCAATCTACTGTAGTTATCACTTTGAGGCTATGTATGTATAGTATATACCACTAGATTCCCGATTTTTAAGCACTGCGACGGCCACGGCCACCATGGACGACCATCCAACCACAGTGAGTGTGAGTCTTTGTTAGAGGAAGTGCCATATAGCATCCAATTTTCCATGACTCAGTTCCGCCATGATTCCCTGCATTCATTCAATCTGTGTGTGTTCCTCTTATCTGAACATTTGATCCCCAATTATTAAGCAATCAAATGACCATCAGCTGAAATCTATTATAACAGAACCGCATTCAGTGCCAGAATTAATATTATACCAAAGTTTGATAGGCACTGAATCTTTCAGACTTTTATTTAACGCCAGTGCATATAATATATATATATATATATATATATATATTTATATGGAGGTGCAACAGCTTATGTTAAGCAAGTAAAGTAGTAAATTACTAAGCTATAAGTTAATTCCAAGCTATAAGTTAATTCTGCCTTTAATATTCAATGAAGTGGTTCCATGGTGTACTCAAGAAGCTGGGTTTATGTATCTACCGGGGCAGATTTCATTTTTATAGAGTAGTAGTAAGAGTGGAGGGAAGGGAATTCCATACGGAGGGACCATGTATATGTATAGCATACATTCTGAACAAATCTAAATATACGCGGTTGGCTATTTATAGCGACCATAATTAAACAACCTCTATACCCCCTCCTCTACCCCGCTAAGTTTTCAGGACTTTCAGTGAATTGATTACCAGTGACATCCTTCACCACCACCAAAGCTGTTCCTTTTAATGGACGACACGCCCTCAATTAAGGTTCAGAGTAAAGGGCGCATTATATATTAGTATATATAATATATATTATATATATAATATGCATATATATAATATGTGTACTTGGAAAGTTTTTCTGCATTCCATTGACTTTTCTCCAGTTTGCAAATTCTGCTGTTGAGGATAAATGTGAATATGTTCTGTTGAAGATTCATTGCTTCTGTAATAGACGACATCT
>OX243813.1:55261724-55281724 GCA_945859605.1 Lumbricus rubellus | reverse complement strand
ATATATATAATATATATATATAATTTGTATATACGTTGCATTCTGTGATTTTTCATTTTGGCTCAGAAGATAAAAGCATAGCATTGAGTAGAGACTGACAGACGCTGTACAGACCAACTGCCTGTCTGTCTGTGTCTGTCTGTGTATGTGTGTGTATGTATATGTCTGTGTATGTCTGTGTATGTCTGTCTGCCTGGAACTGATGCTTGAGAGCAATGCATCCATTATCTGGGTGCATTTTTCTCTGAATTCCATCTTGCTTTGCAATATTACGTTTCACACGTTTCGTCCTATTCACCATTTCTTCATTATTATCCAACTACTTTTTCCATGCCTAATTATTCTTCAGAAATTATTTACTTAAATTGGATTGTGCTTTCAAGTTGATGGTCTTGAAGTTTTTCTCATCAGACTACACATTTGGAATTCTTGAGCTGCACATGTTCACTTATGTATGTCTCCTTTTGTTTGTCTCTGTCTCTCTCTGTCTGTCTCTGTGTCTGTCTGTCTGTCTGTCTGTCTGTCTGTCTGTCTGTCTGTCTGTCTGTCTGTCTGTCTGTCTGTTTGTCTGACGTAATTTATTCTGATGGACTGTGTAGACCTCTCTGAATTCCTCCCAAAAGTAAACAAACCTTATAGCCATGTTTACTCCTTCAGCATACCTTCACATAGTCCCTCATGCTGCCCATAATTAATTATGGATAACGGAGCTAATAATATTCTGCGTCCCACATCAGATGACAGGGTAAAGTCTACCCAGAACATGCCACACAAGTACACTCTACCCAAACAAACTGCAAAAAATTGCATTTCGGTTACATACATTACCGCTTTGCTGAGAAATAGCAAATGATGGACGTGTCCGTGGCCCAAGGTATAATCGTGGAGGATCCTGATTTGACGATGGTCTAGCACTTTAGCATCTGAAAAAATTTGTTCGGCATATTAAACGTATAATCGTGGTGGAGTAATTGCAGATTTATATATAGTGCCACCACTTAAAAGAGAGAGAGAGTTTGTCTGTCTGTCTATGGAATAGAAAGGGATCATTGTTATCATCATCGTCATCAGAGGTCATAGATCTGTCAACTATTAAGAGACTCTTGACGAAATCACCGACTCGAGAGAGAAGAGATTCGCATTGAACGCAGATCACCATTCATAAGTTGATCGGTCACAGGTCACCAACTCTAACCTTTGACCCGTATACTCTTTGGTATTACCGCCCCATTGAGGTCGTCAACAGACCACACTGCTGCTGCTGCGAGGAATTCCGAGCATCACGGTGGCAGCGCGGCAGGGGGCCAGCTGTGTAAGTGTAATTGTGCACGTTTTCGTATAATGATAATGGCCTACCCTGTCAATGAATTGTTCGGGTGAGGTCCATTACCTCTGCTGCTCGTTTGGGTGGCTACCACACCCCGTTGAAATTAAGGCTCCCGTGTAGGCGTGTACGGACGCTACTATATCACGGCCTGTCTTGTGTCTTGCTTTGTGCGGAGTCGGGAATTTTATTTGCAAATTGTTTAGATTCCATTGCAAGCTATTCGTCACGTCATTCAGACTTTGATTGATTGATATACTTTTCTTGATTGAATCCAGCTTCAAGTTCTTCTCAGCTTTTTCCTTATAACTGTTGGAAGTTGTGAATTAGTTTGGTAAGAGCAGGCTGATGTTTTGTTGAGACTTAATAAAAATATGTTGGTTATCTGTTCTGGTTATTGTTGTCTATCGCAGTTTGTTTTATTCCCACATTTGTATCTCGACCATGTATACTTCAAGTTCAGCCTCTTCTCTTCATCCACTATGTGCTTATTTATGTGACAGACATGATCTCCTTGTTCCCGCAAGCATGCAAGGACAGCTGTGGCCAAAACTTGAGATTTTGCCTTCATTGGACCTGCGCTTTGGAATCCTTTGACACTTTCTTTGTTATTAACTGGTAGGCATTTACTCATTTACCCGAAGCACATCTTTTCCGCTGTCTCAATGCTCCTTACTTTTTTTCTGTGTCTTTCGCACTGGTAGCGCCTCTGATTGTGTGCACTTTGAGAGGTTATTCATAAATTTATAGATAGTCTATACTTACTATACAATAGGCTACGTGCTAATAGCGTTGGTGACCTTACGGTCCTTACCATACAAAATATAGAGACGTATCAAACATAACAGTAGTTAGTAGTACATGTATACGTTACTAATGAGCATGCATTGTTCTTAATTGCCTCGTTTGTTTCATTGTTGATTGCAGTGCAGAAAGCAAGCGTGAGATTATCACCACGAAAGCTGTCACCATTGAAGACCGGTGCGAACGTAAGCATCAAATGCGTGGCGAAGGGTCGACCGTTTCCGATGATATCGTGGTACAAAAACGACCAACCATTGCTGCTGCTGTTGAGCTCAATGAATTCCGAACATCTTCTCATTAAAAGGTAGAAACATTAAAAGGTAGAAAGGAGGAATGAAGGGAGAAATGCTGCTCTTCTCAAACCTTTGTTCATCTTGTCATATGATATAAACATAATCCTACTGCTATATTGCCTGTGCTGCTACTGCTACTACTGCTGAAGGACTTGTTCCACAGTGGTACACAGTAACTGTCTCGGGGGGGGGGATGAAGGGGGAGAATTTAGCCTCATGAACCCTCCACCTTACTTTGTCTAATTATAGGTTCGTTGTCCCACATAGAAATGAAAATATTTACTGCGCTGAACGATGTGTATCATCATCTATCATGTAGTCGTTAAGAGTCTCAAAAGCAGACACTGCGAGCCAGATTGGGACGGTAAACTTGCCACCAGTGGGACAACGTGGCCCACATACACGTGTATGCATATGGGAAGTTATACAGAAGCTTTGTTGTGCGAAAACAATACCAGAGAATACCAGTTCAGTGTAATGAATATTCAGCATTTCGTTGCATATTCATGAGCATTGAGATAATTAAGTCTGCCAATATTGCTCTAGGGTAGGCAGAACGTTGGAGTGCAAGATCTTTCCACTAGTAGCCTATGTCGAGGAATCTTGCATGGTTTAAGATGTCTGACATCATAATGTGGTCTTACGCTAGACAATTGTGCTGTCTTCTTTCAACCACTGACTGACTGAAGTATTGTCAACATTCTATTGTTCATGTCCTTGTCTGTTTCCTTGTTTGCCTGCTTGTCTGTGTGTCTGCCTCCTGCTGTCTGCTCCTCTGTCTGCGTCTCTATGCTCCGTCAGCATGGATGGAATGTCGTGTGAAAGTAATCTTAATGTGACCAATTCTTCTTATTCTTATCTCACTGATCATTCATTCGACTTAAATTTCATCTGCCTCTGCCCCGCATGGAACAACACCTTCCTCAAAGTAATGCAACACTAATGAATATTCAGCAACTACTCTATATTCATGAGCACTGAAATTCATTAATAATTATAATCCTAACGGATGCATAAAATTAATTGTAGTGCGAAGGTGTTCACTGTAGACTCCTGCGTAACACCCAACACAACACTGCACGGTGTAATTAGCAAGTGTTAATTCTATAGTGCTCACCAGAACCTATGATAATTATATAAGGTATCCACCAAGTGCACACCAAAAACAACAGTGCCAATGTTCGTAAGTACTCTGAAAGTGCCAGTTCCAAGAATGGATAAAGGAGGAGGGCGACGCTATAATGATCTTTTTTTATCACAAGTGTCATTAAACTGTAACAAGTAGCAACCAGCAACAAAATCCGAGCCGTAATGGTTACACGTTGAGCTTGTAATCATCTGTAAAGAGTAAACAAAGGCGTAAACTCTTGTAATGCATGCTTTGTTTTTGCTCTTTATTTCAAACAGTAAGAAGACTAATTCAGTTCTGTTGATAAGAAATCTGACATCTGAAGATGAAGCCGTCTACTGGTGCCAGGCAGAAAACGTTCTTACAACAGCGAACAGTTCAACAGTTTCACTGGTACTACGCAAAGGTAAGAAAGTGGTTGCTATAATAGTGTGCTGGTAGGTATGATAATAATGGTGGTTGTGGTGGTAGGAATGTTGGTAGTGTGGTGATAGTTGTAGTGTGGTAACGATGGTAGTGGTAGTGATGGTGGTGGTAGTAGTTTTGATGGTGGTGGTAGTAGTTTTGATGGTGTTACTAGTAGTTTTGATGGCGGTGGTGTAGTGGTGGTAGTAATAGTGACGGCGGTGATAGTAATGGTGGTGGTTATGGTGATGCCATGATGGATGATGGTTGTATTACTGGTAATGATGGTGCACCATATCTGAGTCTACACTATAATTCCAAGTTATAACTCCCAAGTTATAATTCTAACTTTTATCCTAAATTAGAATTCTAACTTAGAATTCTAACTTAGAATTCTGACTTATATCCTAGCTTAATTCCAACTTAGAATTCTAATTTAGAATTCTAACTTAGAATTCTAACTTAGAATTCTGACTTGTATCCTAGCTTAATTCCAACTTAGAATTCTAATTTAGAATTCTAACTTAGAATTCTGACTTATATCCTAGCTTAATTCCAACTTAGAATTCTAATTTAACTTAGAATTCTAACTTAGAATTCTGACTTATATCCTAGCTTAATTCCAACTTAGAATTCTAATTTAGAATTCTAACTTAGAATTCTGACTTATATCCTAGCTTATTTCCAACTTAGAATTCTAATTTAGAATTCTAGTTAATTGTAATATAGTGATTTACTTCAATGTGGAAATGCGTGAAATCTGTTCTGTGTAAGTTTAGCCATTGAGTCTGCCATACATGTATGTTCTGACTGTTGATGCGTTTCTTCTTATTCTGTGGTGCAGGTGTAGAGATAGGAACTGGTCCACCAGACGATCTGAAGACGCCTGTGAGAGGAAATCCTTGTCCTGAACAGAACAAGAAGTATTGTCTCAACGGTGGAGAATGCTACTTGCTGCCTGACAATCGATCGAAATACTGCATGTAAGTTCAACTCATCATCATCATCAGATGCAATCTCATTGTTGCAATCTCATTGTTGCAATCTCATCAGATGCAATCATGTTGTTGCTATCTCCAGACTTTTCACCAGGGCACCAGCTTATTCATGAGTGCTACGTCGTGTCAGAAGAGTTGTCCAACAAGTAGTCGGAAGGAAGAAATTTGTTACCATTGTTGTTCTTGCACATAAACAATGTTATTATCTTTATTATAAGGACTTTAAAAGTCGTTATAACGAGATTAATCTCGTTATAACGACTTTAAAGTCGTTATTACGACTTTTTAATTTTTTTACCCGATGGCCCAAACGGAGCGCTGTATTCTGACAAACAAACGACTTTATTACCTTTATCAGTTCATCAGCTAAGCAAGAGGATTTCTGTTACTGTTATCCTTATCTGTGTAGTGTAGTTGTTGTGTTGTTGGTGCAGATGTGCTGAAGGTTTCACTGGACCACGATGTCAAGACAGAGGAGATGAATTGGAAACGAGCAAGATTGATGGTAACTACCTCCTTCATTTGCACTCACAATGGTTTCTACCACAACCAATGTCTGGCAAGACCAGACATTGGTATGGCTAAGAATGCATGTAGACATATTTAATGGGTAATGTAACACTTTCGCTGTGGCCTTCAGCCAGCCACTGAGTGTGCTAGATGTCTGTGTGTATGCCAGAGAGCATTCTATCTGAAAAGACGTTTAAGAATGATATCAACCATACCTGCCTGTTGATTTTGTGTTGACTGAGCTCTCTGAATAGCCTGGTTGTCACAACTTCGTGTTTTCGGCACTGTTCTTGGTGTGTCTAATCCATATTTGCAGCTATGTGCTGCTGGGGTATTGAAGGTTAGATGGCATATGGAAGTAGCATTTTGCCTCAAGTGGTCTTTGGTCTGTGCTAGTTTTGATTATGGTCTTGAAAGTTTTGATGTGTACACTGGGTTCATATTTTGGCTGAGGTTTACATCCTAC
Organism: Lumbricus rubellus; assembly: GCA_945859605.1. Taxonomy (NCBI): domain Eukaryota; kingdom Metazoa; phylum Annelida; class Clitellata; order Crassiclitellata; family Lumbricidae; genus Lumbricus; species Lumbricus rubellus. Next base: position 55,275,795 of record OX243813.1, on the reverse strand, counting down.
ACAGCCAATCACGACAATTTGTCTTTATTACAAATATATCTCCTTTAGCTTAAAGTATTATTTTAAAAATTGGTCTTGTAACATTTCTTACCCGAGATACAGTTTATCCCTCAGCTGTACAAAATTTAAATGGATCATTTTTGGAATCGCTACTAATTTCATTAAATGAGGAGGTGTTTTCCTTCTTTTTTATTTAGCTCTGCTCAAATTTCTCACCCGGCCTGGATTTGAACCCAGAATGGGGACAAATTGATGAGTTCGCTTAAGCACACCAACCCCTGCAACTCTGGGCAGGCTCAGGTTGGTTCTCTGGTCCTTTAAAATTAATTACTCTTTATGGCCTTGTGTTTGTCTCTTCTTATTTGTTTATGGCTTTTGATATGGTTTTGACATCGTTGATCATGGTCTTTTTTGTTGCTAAGAAATCCTAATGTTTTGATGATTCAAGTGTTCAAGATGCCCAGTCCAAGGGTTAAAATGACAAATGACAGTTCATGAATTAGTAACTTGTTGTTGGTTGTGACTTGTTTGTACAATGGTTTTTTATGCGGTCTGGCCATGGTCTCTTATGCAACAAGTCCTATCGTTTTATAGTTTACAAGTTTATTGTTTCCAAGATATTGATTGGTCCTAAAAATTTTATGGACTTTCAGCTAGATTTTGACACTCTTGACCATAGTCCTTTTTGCTAAAAGGTTTTGGGAATGAAATGGCTTTAAAATAAACAAAGCAACGTTGAAAGTTGCATTGTGATGTACATGTAGCTGCAAGATAAACCTGTCATTAGCAGATGATGGTAAAATTGGATGTTTGTAGATTTTCTTGTTCGTTTGTTCTAATGTTGTTGTTTTTGTTTGTCATTTCAGTTCGAGCGAGCAACACAGACAAAGCTCTCGTGTTTGTTGGACTCTTTCTGACAATGCTCGTGCTCTTCGTTCTCGTCGCCATACTCTACTGCGTTGCAAAGTAAGGAAACTGTTCACACATCTATACGGTTTGGATGAGCAAGAGTGAGTTAATGCGTGAGCAGAACATTGAGTGAGTGAGCAAGTGGGTCAATAGGTGAGTTAGTAAATGAGTAAGTGAGCGAGTGAGTGCATTATGAGCAGTGAGTCAGCGAGTCGGTATATAAGTGAATGAGCAAGCTGGTTACTTGGTGAGTGGGTCAGTGTGTGTGAGCGAGTTGTGGAGCATGGGTATACATGTGAGTGAATGGATGAGTGATTGACCAAGTGTTCAAGATGACCAATGCAGGGGTAACGAACTTACAATGATAAATAACAGTTCATGGTTTAGTTGTGGTTTGTAGTATAGATGCATTTTTATACGGTTTTGATACCGTTGACCAACTCATCTTTGTCTTACTTACATTACATTGGTGAGATAAAGGTGAATTGGTCAGTGACTTGTGAGCAAGTGGGTGAGAGCCAGTGAGCGAGTAGGTGGTTGAGTTTGTGATTGAGTGGGTGAGCAAGTGGATTTGATGATATTAGTCTAGAAGAAGTTTATTGTGTGACAATTATTGTTCATTATTTACGTTTTAGAATGCGATATGAATTCAGTTCACGCAAGCATCAGATGGTGAACGAAATGACAACCACGAGTCCAGTAAGTGTCTTTCTCTGCTTTGACGATAAGAAGTTGATGTGCATACTTATCAATCATGTTGATAGGGTCGCAAGTCATGCTTCAGTCGAGTGATTAAGTGTTCTTATCGGTGTCGCTACGTACATTTCGAGTTGTTAACTTGCTTCACATTTTTATCGTAGCTATGCGAGTAGACAGTGAAGTATTTTCAGAATGCGTAGTTGCGTACATGTATATAGTCGAAGGTTTGAGAGATCCTGTGGAGTGTGGTTGGGAACTTGAAACACAATCTGCCCGTAGACATTAGACATTCATTCATTTCAAGAATTTATGTAGTGCCACTTAAAGAAGCCCACTCAAAGGACAACCTTCTTCCTTCCATGATGGCTATGCGCTCATGAATAAGCCAGTGCCCTCAACCTAGGACTCAAGTAGTGCGTTGGAAATTGTCAAATTATTGAGATAAGCGCAAAGACATTTTCTTTCGCCTGTTTTCTTCCTGTACATATTCACTTTCTGTGTCCTCTCTCCTTTGTATCAGCCACTTTTCCTTGTCCTGTTTTCCTTCTTCAGCCGCTTTTCTTGAGTTGTGTTCCACTTCCTTTCGTTAATTCTCTGTCGTTGTTCCTTCTAGTTCCAACCGCCGTACGTCAACCATAAAGTCCAACCGACGACGACGTTCCACATGACGGAAGTCGAAGACGCGAAGTCGTGCAGCAACATCCTCGCGCGTCGACCACGACTTAGCGCCGTGTCGAGCGCCGTCGAAGCTGACCCCGACTTCGACGGGAACTTCACGAAAGCAAGTCGCGACGAGACTTCACGTCCCAACAACAAGCGGACGACATCGAGTCGCCATTCGACATCGAGCAGCAACCAGGGTCTTCTTTTGGTGGATGACGATGTCGTGGATGGTGGTAGTGGTGGTGGAGGTGGTGGTGGTGGTGGTGGTGGAGGTGGTGGTGGTGGTGGTGGTGGTGGTGGTGGCGCACCTGGAAAGTGCAACTCACATCTAGCGATGCCACAGCATCAACCGATTCACTCTGCTCTTGATGCTTGTTCTTCGACTGCGACTTCGTCCGACGCTGATTCATCTCGACCGCTCAGCAGTCGCTCAAAGTATGAGAACGAGAGATTATGCGGCGCAAGTCGCAATCCTCCTAACTCACCGCGATGTAGGACGGCAGAACTTGCAACGTGTGACGATCTGATGAAATCGCCAAAGTCGTGGTCGTTGGACAAACGTCAGCCGGATGCGAGCGACAAATCAACGGAGGAAATGAATAACTTACTCAAGGAACTCGGTGTATACCTTCCAGAAGACAACATCGACTAACGATGAATTATTCTCAACGTCACCTGCATTGTCTGGTGACGCAAAAAGACGATGGTCGCGCTTCGTGCACAGAAGAAATCTCGTCATGACTCCATCTTTCTTTCAGGGGTCGTCCATTAAGCACATCTACAAAAGATTACCGTACACTTTTCGTCCTGTTTTGGGTCAGACCGCATCTGACTTTGCCATTCCTCATACACCCCCCACCCCCACGGACACCCGCAATTCAGCGGTGTACTATAGAACTATGTTTAGCGATTATTTAAAAAAAATTATGGTACATTATTCCGAATGGTGCTGTAGTTTGGAAAGAACTTGTTATATATTCTGCCATCTGAATTCTATTTATGTGAAAGTGAGACATGAGAGTGACACGACTATTATTCCTCTGTGTGATCATCACATGCGCTATTTAATAGCCTGGCATTAAGAAGACTTGCATGCATATAAGAGAGGAACTGTTCAAACTGCCAACGGTGTGCACACAGATCTGATGACCTGTATTTATACACACCAGAGGTCACTAAAATGTGGTCTCTGTAAGAACTGCCATGTAAAAGGGTTGTGTAAAGAAGAGCTCAGTTTCATACGCTCAACTAAATTCTCTGCATTATATCGGAATTTCTGTTATGGCGATGCGCATTATTTGTATTGTATTTATAAATTTATAGAGCGCATCTCACAGTGCACACCAATCAGAGGTGCTCCCAGCGCCAAAGACCGAGACAAAGGTTTTTCGAGGAAGTTGATAGATGCACTTGGGATAACAGCAGTTAAGAGAATGTGTCAATGTAGAGAGCTGATTAGAAATGAGGCGCCAGTTGTGTGACTCGTGAAGGGTACATTCGTGTTGTTTACAAACTAAACAAGCACTTTTGTGTAAATAATCTTAAGTGGCGCTATATAAATGTTCGATTACATTACACATCAATCATGTGATGCCTGGGAAAATGTTTCACATCATGAGACACCCCCTACCACATAAACGCTTTATCGTGCTGTACTATTTGAAGCGCGAAAGAGGAACCTATGTATACAACGCATCATCACGTGATTGTGAATTTCAATGGAACGGGATACAATGCAGGGTGTACTTTACATCAGCATTTGCAGAGGCTCCAGTGTAGCTAGCCACCACTGGAGTTTAGTTAGCAAAGAGAAACTCTGCACTATGTGGCTACATATTTATTTCTGTAAATCAGGATTATTTATTTGTAAAACGTTATATTAATACGACGCTTATTTATTTGTACGAATTTAACCGAAATGTATTTATTAATAAATTGTGTAAACAATTCGTGTTTTATCTTAGTATTTTATTTACGCTTCTAACATGCTCTGAATAATTGTTCGTTTTATGGGTAAGAAGAGAGCAAATGAAAACAAACTCTGGAGGGTTTTATTACCATACATCTCTTTACCCCACAACGTTTTAACTGCATGATATAGTTTACACATAGTGGTAAAAAACCAATTCATTTTGAACAAATGCAGATTTGACAATCTTACATCGAGCACTGATGAGTTTGAATGAACAATGTACAGTTTAAAATACAAATGACAGTTCTTGAGGGGTGCATTATCAATGATCAGAGACCCACACACACATACCTACACACACACACACACACACACACACACACACACACACACACACACACACACATACTCACACATACTCACACGCATGCACAAGAGCAGCACAGGCAGATCAGGCATGGCAGAGATTCAAAACAGAGAAATACAGATTGATGTTTTCACAACATGACTTCACTTCACTATATATTAGACTTCACACTATTCATTAGACTTCATATAATATTGCACTGAGTTAAGTAAAGCATTGCTACCTGAAAAATGATGTTCACTGGCTTGCAAAACACACGAAAAACGTGAAAACATTTGCAAGTCACACAATTAAAGTTGAGATTATCATAACGCTGACCCATGTTTTTCGTAGTTTTTTCTGCAGAAGACTAAAGTGTTCTAAGCAGTTCATACATAGAACACATTGCTACAAAACATCTGCGTCAGGACAACATTCTGATCAAGCTCACGTTCCAGAGAAATGGGTCAGGTTAAATTTCGAAAGAATTAGGTCAGGATCAAGTGTTAAAATTGGGTCAGGTCGCAGTTTCTGCAAAGCAGGTCAGATTTAATTTCCAGAGAAGTTAAGGAAACCAGAGAAAATCGAGTTGATTTGTAACACTGACGATATCAGTAAACTATTGAACAACGAATTCTAACCACTGGAACACAGCGACAATAACAAACTCACATCGAAATTATCTTAATATCAATCAAACCTAATCTTGATTTGTGTTGCATATGATTTGAACATACCACATATAAAACCTTTGTAAAACTAGTCAAATCTAACAACAGGATGTGCCTCAAGTTTTGAATTGGAATATAAACGAAATTTGAATTGAATTGAACTAAGAAACCCTGTGAGCATAATGGCAAAGATTGCAATAGAGAGAAGTTGACCAAGTTTGTTCCCAGTTTAGCGGGAAAGGCATAAAAGAAAAAAACATAATTCAGTGGCGACAGAGTTCACTCTGCAACATATATTATAGAGTTCTCCTGAAGGAAGAAAATGTGCATGAAGTTTTGGCGACTTCATTTTCTTAGCCTCAGCATATGAATGAGGATAGGTGGCCAGTCTTCTCCCTCACCGTCTCATCTTCCCACCGACAAGTGTACAGTCAATGTACTCATTAAAGTTGGCCACATCAAAAAACAAATGATCCCCAAATGAAAAAATTACAATATTTGTTCCCAATAATAACAACTGTTGGGTTGATAAATTTTTTAGTAACAATAATTTATTATTTACAAATTCCAATAATAAAAGCATTAATAGCTATAAACCTGACTTCTAACTGAGATCTAACTGCAAACGTAATCTGAAATAAATAATTATAATTGAAATCAAATAGTTAAAAAAATTAGTAAAAAATTTAAAATAGTAAACCTAATGAAATGGTAGTGTCAGTCCCAAGCCTGGATAAAGGAGGAGGGCGACATCAACGATCCTGGAAGCCACATGATGTTGTCAAATACTGGAAAGTACCACCGTAAAAAGTTCTATGCGTAGAGACATGATTGACTGAACTTAACAACAGAGAGCGGGTTGAACAGTTGAAATTTTAAATGGACAAAGAAAGAGGAACGAATTACGCTTAATCGTTTGTCATCAGATCAGTTGCTATAGTTACGAACAAACGCGACACTCATCCCATAAAACAATTCATTGACCGTGACGATGAAATCGGTTGCTATGGCTACGAATTAGTTCACATCCGAAAAATTATCTCAAATTCCGACGAATCGTTAATCGTTACATTTTGGTTCGTGATTTTTTCCTACGATAAATAGATTAATTGTATTAAAACGAAAATGTTACGATAAAATACAATCAGCACCACGCATCAATGTGACAAGTTAACATAAAATACACAGGACATGTTAAAACAATACTAGTACATTCGGCATCACATGCCACGTAAACACGAATAGTGCAATGCGAACAAGTTAACGGAAATACAATTGGCATTGCACGTTAAAAAATCCACAATTTTATCCACCGTGTATAATATCCATCTAAATAGTTTGAAAAGATTCATGCACAGTTGCCCACAAGCGATAGTACACTTCAACATCACCATGACCATCATAACACATCACTGTAACATTACTGGCAACATTAATGTTAAATATAACATTACCGGCAACATTAACGTTAAATGTAACATTACCAGCAACATTAACGTTAAACGTACCATTACCGGTGCTAAACAATAACGCATAACACACCAGTACGACGCAATGAACACGATAAATGTTGCAACTTGCCAGCCGTTACACCACCATCAATCAAAGTTAACGTTATGTGTCGTGTGCATTTGCAAACATTGAATCGTTTTTTCAGATACAAAAAATTCCACGACGCATTGCGCAAGAAAATCGTTCGACGCAAAACTACTCGAAACGAAACGCATTAAAAAGCGTCAAAGACCAATACCGTCGGCGCATTTCAGCCATCAATATCATATCATTCACGGCACACAACAGAATTCCCTAAAATCCGAAATCGCGTGACTACAACGACGACGATCTCCAGAAACAAAGCTGTCGATATTGCCGCTTGTTGCGCTCATTGCGACATATCATCGTAGAAAAACCGGAACTCGAGCAGCGACTCGAACAAAAACCTCCGTCTCTGAAAAACCCGAAGCGAGTGCGAGCGAAATTCGGATTGGTGGTTTGCATAATTGACGCATTTCGCTGTGATGCAGAGTAGCAAGGCACCAGTCTGCAAATGAGACGTAGCGCGAACGACAAAGTGCACGTTACGTCTTGTGGCTTTCTGACGTCGTCGGTTTCGTTTCAATGTCGGCAGGAACGATGCTGACGCTTGCAGTCGTCATGGCGACGGTGGGAATACTGTCAATGTCGCGATGGACTGACGATGACGATGACGTGGAAGGAATCAGAAGAAGCGATGATGATGACGCAGTGGATGCAGCAGCCGGAGTCGTCGTCGTTTGTTGCTGCGGAATTATCGTCTCGACTTCGATGACTTCGACGTGTTCCATGACAACGGGGAATGTGACGAGAGAAGACGACGACGTTGACGACATTTTGACGCAGCCTGGAATATTAAGCAAACAAAGAAATGAAAAACTGATGAAGAAGAAGATGAAGTCCCTGAAGTATGAAGTATTGATGATGATGATGATGATGATGGTTCTCTGCCCGAAGGCAGGTCCTATGGCTTGCGCCACCTGGGGATGAGACGAGTGAGGTGGTTTCCCGTTGCCTTCCTCACAGACAATGATGGGTAAGCAACTTGCCCGAGGTCGCTCTGCAGCAGCTTGCGCCACCGCGTCCCACACGTGCTAGCCCGAAATATCTAAATCTCTGAATGTCAACTTCCAGCCCGGGGCTTGAACCGCAGTCCGTTGTTACCAACAGACGTATGCTGCTCTCGCTTACCGGTGCAGCTAACTAGGCCAGTTATGAAGTATTAGCGAGCCCTTCATTTTCTTAGCCTCGGCATATGACAGTCCTCTCCCTCGCCATCTCATCTTCTTGCTTTAAGAGACTCATCATAGTTACGCTGGCCAGAGGTGGAAGCCCAGTTAAAAACAAACGCACTCAAGTAAGTCAGACTTAGGGATGTGCTGTTGTGATTCTAAATAAATTAATGTATGGGAACAGTCCTAACCAATTATTTGAATTATTTAAATAATTTAAAATCAGAAAATTAAGTCATACACGGTCAATTAATTAATTGTGCCTTCTCATGTGTCTTAATAAACAAATTTAATCCTTTAAATCAGCAAATAATCAGTACACGACCACTTTGGTTTTTCAGGTGATTTGGTAAATTGGCTAAAATTCACAAAAAAATAGATTGATTTAGAAGAATGAACAGACGTGGTTGGTCTGGCGTTGTCTGCACCAGCTCCTCAGTTGGTTGAACTGCTGAGGAGCAGACGACGAGATGACTGGTGCTTGCATCGTGCTGAGATGATGGCAAGACTCGTTGAGTTGCAAGTCGCAAGGACTTCGACCGGTCAATTGCAGCCAGCGCCCGTGAATCTTTCTCCAGATCTTGTTTTAATATCACGTCCTACGCACCATCATGAGAAATCACAGCAGATGATAAAATTATGACAAGATCAACAGAACCTAAAGTTGACAGATTCATGAAAGAACATGCAGTGTAAGTGATTAAATTTAAGTCTTGCATGCATGCGACTCTTGCTTTTACCTATATACCACGTTATACCTCTAAAAATGGGTCTCTAAAGAGGTAAGCATACAAGTCTAGCCTTTACCTATTATGCCTCTCATGAGTCTCTAAGGAGGTAAGTATACACGCCTTGAATTTACTTTTATGCTTGCAATAAGTTTCTAAAGAGGCAAGTGAACAAGACTCTAGCCTTTATTTGTATGACTTCATTGAGTTTCCAAAGAGGTGCACACACAAGCCTTGCTTCTTGACCTTTATATGACATTTTACCATTTTATAAACACACTAAGACATGCTTCAGCACACAATTCAACATACCACAATCTGGACAAGATGCCTCTGCAGTTGACCGGTGATCGAGATGAGTCGTGAACTTGGCAAGACGATAGTTGGACCGGCAGCTGCACTGGGTCCCTGGCTCCCAGTCTCGGACTGTGTCATCTCGTGAGTCAGTTGAGAACACGTTGCAAGACCCGACGACAACGCCGTTGTCACGTTGTCTTCCGTTTCTTCGTCGGTCCCTGATCTTTGAGACACTACTGAAATTTTTTTACGTGAGTTAAAAAAAACATAATGGAATTTAAAACATGAAAAATGTGTCTTTAGAAAAATAGATTGCAAAAAGAAAGTTAAATAGCACCCAGAATGAAATTTCCTACAATGCAAATAAATTAACGCTATTACTGTTCCGAAGGTAACTTTCTTAGCTCTTAGCATTAAAGGGTACACAATAATAATAGCAAAAATAACAAAACAAATAATCATGGAACCATCTTAAACCTCATTACTACGAAATTAAATAGCAAACAATAATAACAGTAAAAATACTAAAAGTAATAATCACAGACACAATGATCTAAAAGTTTACTAACACAGCATTAAACAATAATAATGGTGAAAATAATAATAATAAACCTTTCCAGACATCCATTTTACCGCCTCAAGTCATTTTTTTAAAGAGCCTGAGTGATCATTGCCACCTTATAACCACAATCATAACTATTTTGTGGGGCGTGGTGGACTGGTGGTGTAGCGGGTATGTTCGTCGACTTTCAGCCGGAGGATTGCAGGTTCGAATCCACCTCAAGTCACTGCGTACCGACCTTTGGAAAGTCCTTCACTCGCAATTGCTCAGCACTTTGGCGTGAAACTCTGATTCTGCGCTGTAGTCGGGAGCGCCTCTGAGTAGCGAGAGCTTGAAGGGGTGCTATAACAAGTACGCATAAAAACAACAAAGGAACAAATGAATCAACATTGGCCAATCATAGCAGAGGTCACAACCTTTAATGCTGTGTCGTGATTCGCTGGGTGAATCGTTCTGCAATCGAAGCGATTCATCGAGTCCTTCATTGATTAGAACGGTCAGTTCGTCGGCTTTTGCGAGCGATCCAAACAGCAATTCCTTCACGTCTTGACTCTCAAACACATCGCCCGCAATCTACATACGTTAAACATACACAAATATATACAATACACACTCAAACACGTTAAACATGTATCATACTAATTATCAGTCCAACATGCAGAAGATCAGTCTGTATGACAAAGAGAGGCAGCAGCAGCAGAGACAATGCGTTTGACAAGGTTTACCACATGAACATGGCAGTCCATCAATCCTACGATGATAAAGCAGATGTTGGCAACACAGTAATTGACAGAAGTGATGCTCTACGAGATGCGTTGCTTAGCAACAACCTCTGCGATGTGGTCGTAGTCATGGAGAGGAATATTCAGCATCCTGGCGACCAGCTGCTTCTTCTCCAACATCGTCTTCTCTATCAAACGATTCTTCTCCCGTAAGAAATCTTAAAACAATCAAACACAAAAATAAATGAATAAAATTACAATTTAAGGCAAAGAAGACCTCAAGAGACGCAATTCTTCTCAGCATGTGCATTGTGCAATATGTATTTCTGCTTCTTGGCTTCAAATATACATGCTATTGATTGCCAGCAATTATTGTTCATCAGTTGAAATAGAAAAACGAAAGTCTTCTCATATCTGCATTATGCATATGCATCTAGACCATACAGAATTCTCACTTGACCTGGGCACTGAGTTGAATTCAGAAAACTGGACCATAGATGACATTCTGACTTAACATCATCGAACGGCATTGTTTGGATGATGTTTACATCTGAAGCAATGTCATCAAATGACACCTTGATGACATCATGAGAACATAACTGAAAAGTCATTCGTCTATGATAGGTAATGTTCTGGTATCAGAGATTCAGATGTAAGTTGACCAAGAACAATGCGGTTCTAGCATGAACAATAACTTTCCATTAGCACAATCACCCAATTTCCACTTCTATTTACAGTTACAGCTACAATTACAACTACAAGTACAATTACAATAACAATTACAATAACACTTACAATTACAACTACAAAAACGTTACAATTACGCTTACAGTTACAATTACAATTAACATTTACTATCATAGATATGTAATCATTAATTATCGAAAAAGAAGACTGTCAGACCTAGTGGAGTCTTGATGGGTTCCAGCTTCTCCATGACCTCCATTCGCGACACTTTCACCTCGTTTGGTTGGACGAGCTGTGGTGGTTCAAAGTTCAAGACCTCGACTCGACCCACACTCTCCATGCTGTCCGCTCGCTCTCTCTTGTCGTCGTCTGCCTCGTTAAAATCGGCGCCATACTGATGACTGCAATTTAATTCAAGAGATAAGAATAAGATCATTACCATAGGAAGCAATTAGTATAGAGACGTTCAAAGGAAAGAGTGGGCATACAGGGCGATTAAATAAACCCCCCTCCACCCTTGGAGAGGGAGGGTGGGTGGCGGTAGCGCAATTCGTTATCATAATTGGTCTCTTATGATCACTGTCAATATTATCGTTCTCCGTTACATCCTATGATTGTCATCTGTTATTATTCGCTACATTGAACTAAACATATAATCATCATCATCGTCGTCATCATCATAATCCACATCCTCCTCTTCCTCCGCATCCTCTCCCACCCTCCTCCCTCCATTCACTGCTCTTATCTCACTCTCCTTTCCAGCCCTCCTCCTATTTCCTCCTCTCTATTCTTCCTGCCTTTCTCCTCCTTCTCCTTTCACTCTTAATACCCATTCAATCTGTCTCTGCTTTCATCCACCCAATATGAGAACTGTGGACAAATAACTGATGGGAGAGGGTCAGCCTATGATCCACGCGGAGTTGGGGTGTAAAAAAGGACTTTATTATGTGTCCCTAAGAAGGACTGGAGGGGGGATGAAACCCCCTTAATCTCCCGGAAATTCTCACCCTATCTTCACTTGCTCTTTCTACTTCTTATTATCCATTTCTCTTCTCTTCCTCTTCTCCTCCTTCTCTGCTCCTCTAACCCCTCTGCTTCTCATTCCTTCCTCCTTCTTCAAATTCCCTTCTCCTCCTACTCTGTCCCCTCCTCTCACCCATCTACTCCTCTTTCCTCCTCTCCTCCTGCCAATTCTCCTCACAACCACTCCTCCTCCTCTTAATTCTCTTCTCAACCTATTTCCCCCTCCCATTCTATTTCTCCTCTCTTACTACCCCATCCAGTCCATTCCCCTCACGATCGCCCATCCTAAACACCCACAACCCTGCGTGAGCAGTGAGCACTTACTCGTCGCTGTCAGCTGATCCCATGGCCGTCGCTCCCTTCCCCATCATACCCGCCTCCTTCATCCCTCCTCCTCCTCCTCCTCCTCCTCCCGCTGCCTCCTCCTCATCGTGGTCGTCGATGGATGCCGATGCCACCGATGACGACCCGTCTTGACTCAGGTCGGACAGATGATGCTGATGATGCTGATGCTGATGATGAGATGAAGATGAATCTCCTCCTCCTCCGCTGCTTCCAATCGACCCGGTCGTCGTTGTCGTCTGTCTCTTGCCTCCTCCCTTCCCTCCTCCTCCTCCGTCCTTTGCTTTGTACGCCTCTGCTGCATCCGTTATGTACTTAAACCACCTGTCAATCAACACACACACACGAACACACATGAACACACGTACACACACGTAAACATAATATACTATACTGGCAGAGTCGTAGGTAATGGTAAGGTCAGATCGGGAATCATTATTATTGATTTCTTAATAGCCCACCTTCAAGGTAAGCTACACAGAAGCAATCCCAGTCCAACCACCCTAATAATGTAGTTTCTACAGTCGAAAGGGACTGTGACCTCTAGGCACCAAGAGCAGCGTAACAGGGACTCCATTAATCCAAGTTCTAAGGCTAGCCACCTAGAAAGAGCGCCACTGTATTATAGCAGTCCACAAGCGAGGGGCTAAGAGTTCAACAGTTTGATAAGGTAAGATAAGTTAACGCACATACAGAAAGATAGGGTGATGTGATGTATGGTAGAGTATATTTAAAAGTCGATTAAATTACGAATTTTTATAAAGTGCACAATCTAAGCAGAGGTGCTGCCACTGTGGAAAACCCATGGAAAAAGAAGACTCAAGACAATGGACAGAAATGTTCAGTAGTGCCTGAAGATAAGATCTGCTGAGCGCAAACTGTTGTAGCAGGAAGGTCATTTCACGGCAAAGAGCCAACAGAGGCACAGGAATGAAGCTGGACTGTGGCAGCCCGAGACCAAGGTGGTACAAGAAGGTCCTGACGGTCTAAGAAGCGGAGTGAACACCCAGAGGCATCTGAGATAGGTCGCCTAATAAGATCGCAAAGTTAGCGATGAGCTTAACACAAAAACATGTTAGAAGCAGGCTTAGGAAAGAGGTTATATACTGAATCCGAGCTGTTAAGGAAAGAGAATGAAAATGTTAGGCCGTAAAAGCAAAAATATGAACGAAACGAGGAAGGCGGCCAATCAAAACCACCAGCTGCATGCACTGAGCACTGATTGGAGCGATGGTCACGTGATACGACCACATGACGACAAGATCATGTGACAACATAGATTTGCATAATTCAACGTCTTCCCTGCTGATGCCGTGATACGTACCTAACGACCCCGCTCATGCTCTGCCGTCTCCTCGGCGAACTTCCCCCGCTGTCCGAACCCCTCGATCCCCCGTCCGCCGCCGCCTTGCCCTTGTCACCCCTCTTACCCCTGCTGCTGCCAGTCGGTGACCCCGGCCCTGACTCTGGCAATGACCCGGATGCAGTCAGAGACCTCGGCCTTTGACTCTTATCCATTTCAATGCTTCAATGCTTCAACAGCCAGTCGCAAAAATTACACACACGCTCATCACCCACTTCGATTCGACACAGTACTAAAAACGACTGCGATGATGATCAATGTTCATAGCGTGTAACGTAGTGGTCACAGATACGATGAGAAAAACACTTAAATTCCTTTGGCGTTGAAAAGAATGAACGAATCAAGAAATCCTTTAAATTCTTCCAACAACCAAATTACGAGT
>OX243813.1:55189224-55256724 GCA_945859605.1 Lumbricus rubellus | reverse complement strand
TTGTCAATATGCCTCTAGAGAAACACCTCAGAAGCATACCATTACAGGTAAAGCCTACACTTGTCAAAATGTCTTTGTAGAAGTTTCTCATAAAGCACAAAACTATTGTATTGTACTAAAACATTTATAAAGCGCCTCTACTAGGGTGAACCGTTCAGAGGCGCTCCCAGTGCGCAAGGCCACGAGAGAAGAAATAAGTTTTGAGGAAAGAAAATGAGGAGGGATTACCAGTTAGAAGTTGAGATCGAGTAGATGGAGACAGAGTATTCCACAGAAAGAAAGTAAGGCTCAAAATTGTCTAAAATTTTCTAAATGCTGATGGAGAAAACACTTCAGAAGCAAGAATGAAAAGTCTACACATGTCTATTGTCTACATGTCTATATGTCTCGTAGACGTAGATGCTCCTCATAAGCATGATGCTTCAAGAGAAACTCAACAGAAACATGCAAGTAAAGGTTATGTTTACAATTTTGTCTATTATGCTTTTAGAGAGAAGCTGAGAAGCATAAAAGTGCACCTGTCCATGCGCTTTGATAGAAACACCTTAGAAGCATGTAAAGGGTAAAGATAGCACAGCTATGAGTACAAAATGTTATCAACTTCATATTCCAAGCCACAGCATATAAGGACACAGGGTCAGTCCTCTCCCTCGCTGTCAGATCTTCACAGTGCTGACATTAGCAAACTCATTACAGCAGAGCGACTGGGTTCTAATCACACAGCCATTGAATAAATTCTGATGCAAGACATAAGACCAGGGTTGAAAGTGGTTTGACAAAGGAGCCAGGTCTGAGGCAAACAGCGGTCACGGTGAGACGTTTTGCCGAAAAAATTTCCTGACAACCTTTTCTTTTTTCTGATGACCTTTTTAAGCTTTTGCTTTGAAACTGCGAATAAATTTCGTCAATAGATCTTTTAAATCTGATGACCTTTTTTAGTATTCCTTGACTAGATTTTTAAAAATTGGTAATAATTGGTATCAAGTTTATGATGAATGCATACGTCTAAATGTTAAACATGAGACCCGTGGCTTAGACCCGGCAAAGGCAGGTTCCGAAAATGAATGCTGGGCCGCAGACCTAGACAGACGTGGTTCATTTTCAGTCGTGCATAAGAGAAGCAGAGAGAGAATGGAAAGACGACCTACTTGTTTCTTTCGTCCTTTGTGCTTGCTGCGAGTTCGTAGATCTGTGGACCAATTGTTTCTGAGATGCTGACGAGAAAGAAGGCGCGCTTATCTACAAACACACGAACGACACAACGTTGCAGCGTCACATATGACAGTCATTGTAAACACATCACAAAGGATGAAATCAAGTTTCAAATTCATTTCCTCAATATATGAACACAAACGTTGTTGCATACACACTGGTAACTAACTGTCAGACTTTCCTATTAAAAAGGAATGAAGTGAAGGGAAGAATAAGGAACAGAAGGAAAAGGAAGAGGAGTAGGAGGAGAAGAAGAAGATGATGATGATGAAGGAGGATGAGAAAAAGAAGAGAATATGGGGGAGATGAAGATAAGGGTTGAGAAGAAGGACTAGATGATGAAGGAGGATGAGAAGGAGAAGCAGAAGAGGGAGGAGTAGAAGGGAGTGGAGCAGAATGAAAAAGAAGGCTGATGAGAATATGGAGCAGGAGGAGAAGAAGCTGGTGGGTGTAAGAGAAGAAAGGCATCTGTAGCAGTACATGTACGACGGACAATCAGTAGTCCATGTATGCATGTATTGAATATATTGTATGCATGCATAGATGCAAGTGTGTATACAAACTACGCATGTATGCCCGCATTCATGTACATATGCATGCGCACACACATATGCATCCTCCATATTCTGCATATTATGTTTGTATGTATATATCCAATCATGTAGCTCCCCCTTATAACCCAAATGATGTGATTGTAATCGTAATCGAGTGCACACATTGAGCGCGTCACTCACCAACTGCAACGTTGCGTGTGAGAACGTTGTTGAGCTTGACGATTGGACTGTGCGTGAGTTTCGAGTCGTCCTTTCCTGGTTCCTTGTTTCCGCTCTGGCAACGTAGGACGAGTCGATCGTCCTGCTTCTGAAGAAGGACGAGGATGTCTTCGAACAAGATGACGTGATGATCGAGTTGCTTCGATCGGTTGATTCGCCACGTCAAGATGCCATCGTGAATCATCTTGTGACGAGTCAGATCGAGTTTCTGCAGATGAGAATAGATCAATCAGTCAATCAATCAATCAATCAATCAATCAATCAATCAATCAATCAAACCAATCAATCAGTCAATCAATCAATCAATCAATCAATCAATCAAACCAATCAATCAGTCAATCAATCAATCAATTAATCAATTAATTAATCAATCAATCAATCAATCAGTCAATCAAACAATCAATCAATCAGTCAATCAGTCAATCAAACCAATTAATAAATAAATCAAACCAATCAATCAATAAATCAAACCAATCAATCAATCAGTCAATCAATCAATCAATAAATAAATCAAACCAATCAATCAAATCAATCAATCAAAAAATCAATGAAGCAATCAATCAGTCAGTCAATCAATCAATCATCTATTCCAGTATTAATTTAAATTAACAAATTTAATTAATTAATTAAAGTATTTTTGCACTAACAAAGCACTCTTTATATAGAAACATGTCAGCATAACAGTATCACCTTCATCTTTGAACTTTCTAACCTAAGTGGGTCATGGTGGTGTAGGGGCAAGTTCAGTGACTTGGAGCTGGAAGGCAGTGCGTTCAAATCCACCTCAAGCCGCTGCAAATACAGACCCTGAGCAAGTCCTTCACTCGCAATTGATCATGCACTTCGGCATGAAACTCTGATACAGTGCTCGCGATGTAATTGGGAGTGCCTCAGAGTACTACAATCTTGAAGGGACGTTTTAACAAGTGCTCATACGTACATACGTAACCTGCAACCTTCACTCTGCTTCAAACATCCTGGCTTCTTTCTCTCTCAAAGTGGTGCTATATAAGTGATTGTGATTCGACCTGACCTTGTATTCGGAGACGACCAGATGGGTTGAGTTTTCGATTGGTCGTCGGTCGAGTTTCTTTTGTAGTTCGGTCAGCTTCTGTTGGTTCTCGCAATCCTCCACGCGTTGGTTGACGTGGTTGAGAAGGTTCTTGCTGAAGTCATGCGCCTTCAACAGCTCGTCATACTCTTCCGTATTCGCTGCAAATCACACATCGCATGCATTCGTCAGTCTAGATGCACATGCATGTGTACGCGTATGTAGACATGCATGTATATTGTGTATCTGTATGCATGGATGAGATTGCAATCGTAATAAAGAATTTATATAGCACCACTTCAAGAGAAACTCCTCAGATGCACTAATGGCCTGACAGAGCAAACCACAATCAAAGAGATTGGTTTTCAAATGCTTGCGGAAAGGAAGAAAGAAAGACGAAGAAGTTCATTTACGAAACTGTGATAGGCAACTTATGACATGTCACGTATGTAGTATGTGTGCATGCATTGTGTACATGCATTAATGTATGCATGTGTATGTAGGTGTGAGCATGCATGTATACATTTATGTATAATTATGTATAATTATGTGCACATTTCTATGTGTAGTCTCCTCCACAGCAACGGTTATTGTGCCGGGACCTTCAGACTGAAGTCCTTCACTCACAATTGCTCAGCACCTCAGTTTATGCATATTCATTAGATAATGCATATTCATTAGATAATGCATATTCATTAGATAGTGATGCTGAATAAATACATAATTATTACATAAAATTATATCGGACAGCTTTACAGTCGCTCAAAAACCATTGTACTACCAAAACTGAAAAGACGCTACATAAATGTCCAGGTATTTTCGTGCATTCATGTGCAAAACAGAGATGCGAGTGTGTGATAGAATGACGATGACGACGACGATGACTTACAGACGGTGTATTTGAGGAGACTTTCGATGAGCAGCGGATATTTGGTGAGACGTTGTAGCTCCGTCAGAATGAGATCCTTCAACTCCAAGCGACGACACAACGTGTTACTTGATGCCTCCTGAATGAATGTGATGTGGAAGAAGAGACATTCATTGGTCTGTACAGTCGGATGAGGTGGAGTGGATGAAGGAATGAATGGATAAATGGGTGGATGGACGAATGAATGGATAAATGGGTGGATGGATGAATGAATGGATGAATGGGTGGGTGAATAGATGGATGAGTAGATGGATGGAAGAAATGATATGTAGATGGATCATGGGTAGATAGATGAATGTAAACAGGATACAAAGAATGAAACGATAAAAGATTATGATGAAAATAAACTGAATGAATTATAAAATAAATGAATTATAAAATAAAAGAATTATTTACTGAATGAATTATGAAATAAATGAATTATGAAATAAATGAATTATAATATAAAAGAATTATGAAACGAATGAATTAAAAATTAAATTAATTATAAAGCAACTGAATTACAAAATGAACTTTGAAAACTTTTAATAAGGATTCCAGCATATACCTACCATCTTCTTATATGCACATAAAATTAAAATAAATACATGCAAATAAGCCAGATATAATCAGAGTGTAGCCACTGAAAGACAGCAAAAACCTTCTGAAATTTTAATAAATCAACGAATAAATGTAAAACTAACTAATACTAAGAATAGATAGCAAGTAAATAAAAATCCATAAACAAATAAATTAGAAAATAAAGCAATGTGGGAGCGGCGGGCATACCTGTAGAAAAGTGGCCATCTTCTGGTCCTTGCGTTGTCTCTGTCTAAGTACCTCCAGTGCGTGTGATTGATGCTCACAGAACCGAGCAGCCGCCATCTTGAACTTCTCGCCCTCCTCACCAGAAAACTAAACCAAACATGACATCAGTTGCCATTCATTCATTCATTGCCAGTCTCAAATGTAATCGTAATTGTAAACTTTAAGGAGCTTTTCTTGCATCACTGTAATAATAATAATGTTCAAGGCAGCAATCAATACTTGCCAAATTTCTAAAGTTGCTACTAAGAGACAACATAATCATAGTCATACTTCAAAAGACTCCTGCAATACATTATCACTGCATTGCAGTGCATTGGTTTGACAATGTCAGTATATTTGTAACTGGCTGCGGTCAGTCAGCAAGAACTCAATATATAATCATTCAGCTTGGATTTGCCCCAGACCAACCTGTGAGAGCTCTGCTGCACCACGAGTATCCAAGGCCACCGATCATCCGCTCTTCACAGAACGGAGTGCTCTTGATTCCAATCGCACAAACTGCAACTATTCGAATTTCAACTCATAACTGTGTTTCTTCGCCGTGTTAGAATTGGGAGCGCTTCTGAGCAGCCCCCTTGAAGAGGCGCTATAGAAAGTAATGAATGAATGAATACATGTGTGTGTATGTGGACACTGACCCTTCGAACCAGAATTTCTGCAAAGTCACCGACGACTGGACTCTCCTGCCTTCGTGCTTTCAATTCGTTGTTCAAAGCACCTGTAATACAAACACAAACATCATCAGTTGGTGACTTGTGTGTTAGTAAATGGTGCCATAGAAGTTGATAATCAACAATCTATAGCACAATAATACACAAAAACTGGGAGCACCCCTGAGTATGTCTCTTGAAGAGAAGGAGCTATATAAATTCTCAGAATGAATGAATCAGAGGCATTGACTTGTTCAAGGGTGACACAGCACCATCCGCTAAAGACACTCACGCTGTAGAAGTTAAAAACAAAAAAATACTATCCTACCAGCAAATGAAAACCTCTGCGCATTAGCTCCACTGATTCTGTGTAAAAGAGATATAAATGGAAGCATAAGAATGCACGAAAGACAGTTTTTAAAGTTCATTTTGTAATTCAGTTGCTTTATAATTAATTTATTTTATTTATTTATTTAAATTATTTTATTTCATTATTATTGACTCACAGTGTATTTCTGAGATTTCGTCGAGATTCGGAAAGAGAATAAGCGTGAGAGGATCGTCTGCCATCGGAAGATAGAAGATACGATGGAGAACCTTGAGGTTGCGTACGTGCGTCCTCTCCGTGTAGAACAGCTCTGTACATATAATTAAAAGGCACGTACAATGGTACATACCGTTAGCATGCATGCATATTCATTCATTCACTCATTAATTCATTCAAATGTTTATATAGCACCTCTTCAAGAAAACTACTCAGAGGTGCTCCCGACGCCAGCACGAGCAAAAAGGAGTTTCCCATGGTCATAGAATGTAGAATGTGTCAGAGAGTGACCTAGGAAACACGCACGGCTAAAGAGGAAGGCCATTCTATGCTGCTAGGTCTACCACAGGAAAAGCATGACTTTGCATGAAGGAGGTACGAGCAAACGGGACTGAGAGTATTCCCTTTGTGACGAAAGAATGAACAATGTAGATGTATGTTTGCATAATAGTAATAATAAAAATGATTTTTTTAATGAAATGCCTGCAAATGCACAGTGCCGCACATGAACAAGTTATTCAATTCAAACAATTCACAAGAACGCAAATTACAGCAGAAGACATAAATCAAAAAATTATTGTTATAAATCACAATGTTGTTCATCTGCAACATAGAGAATGAAGGAAGAGCTAAACCCATGGGGTCTATGGGATTCGAACCGTGCGCCATAAGCACTTCAAGCGAGAGCGCAATCCATTATACCACCCACTCTCACAAATATGTGTATTGTGTATGTATGTATGTATGTATGTATGTATGTATGTATGTGTGTGTGTGTGTGTGTGTGTGTGTGTGTGTGTGCGTGTGTGTGTGTGCGTACGTGTGTACGTATGTATGAGTGTATGTGTGTGCGTATATATATATACAGAATAGATCTGGATTAGATGAGTTCACATAGAAGTGAGGTTGAAAGCAACATTGCAGAACTTCCATTCACCATTGATCACATCCTGTCTCTTCTTTTCCTTCGGCTTCAGCTTCCGGAAAAGTTCTTTCGGAATGACGGACTCGAGAAGCGGAAGTTCAGTCTCGACATCAAAGTCCGAGTCGCTGAACTGCGACTTCTGACCGATGACTGAAGTCTGAGTCGTCGTCGTCGTGCCTGATGATATGTCGTTAAGACCTTCGCTCGAGTCGCTGGCCCTACAGGAATACATTATAAAAACATCACTAAAAATGCATTACTAAAAATACATTACTAAGAATGCATTACTAAAAATACATTACTAAAAATACATTACTAAGAATGCATTACCAAGATAACATTAATCAAAAAGGCATTCTAGACTTACACCTCCAAGAGTGCATTATTAGGAATGCAGTACCAAGAATGCATTAAAAAATTACATGTACAAGAATGTATTACTGAGAACACATTACAAAGAAGGCACTGGCATAAAGTCACATTTTCAAGAATGCATCACCAAGAATACACTAAAAACTTACATTGCCAAGAATACATAAGATCCACCAAGAATAAAATTTACTAATTATATGAAACACCTACCAATAATTTTTTATTATAACATGTACTGCCACATACATGCACAAATAATAATAGTTGGCCCTGCGGTCTGGAATGGGCCGTGTACTTTTGTAACCATCGCCATTATTTATAGAAAACCCCAAAATGAAAATTCCTTGAAATTGTCATCTGGCTAGCAGCTACACCCCGCGAACAAATAATACACGATGACCTGAAGATAATATTCTAACCTAATACTTTGCGACAATTAGAAGATGACCTGACTGACCTTGCCGAAAGACTAGAGTTCGATGAGCTGCCAGAGTTGTTGTTGGCTGGTTGCGGAGGAGTCTGGATCTGGTTGTCAGGGGAAACATCACTGTATACAAGTTCAATAAGAAAAGTAACTTCAGATCAGACATCAGATCAGACATTAGATCGAATACATGAGGTCAAAAGAAGTATGTGTATGTATTGGAATGCATGTATATATGTGTACAACTGTGCAGTGTGCATGTATTTATGTGATATAATTTTTGATTATAATGAAGAGTTCAAAATGAAGGCTTTTAAAATCCTAATCTGACTATTCGTATTACAAAAAATGACCCATTTAAGCCTTAGTTAAATTGCAAAAACCTTCATATGATGGGTTTAACAAGCCTTGGCTACTATCCAGATTTTGCTCAGGTGCCTTCTGCACCCTGGCCCACCATTCACTCAGAAAAATTGCCACTGGCCAAATGTTAAAGATGTAATACAGATCTCTGTTCTATACGAAACCAGTGATGTTATCTTGATTTATGCAGCCTGCCCCAAAACAGGTGGAAGTGAAATGGCACGAAATGCCGTTGTAAGCTGGAGGTAATCATGGACTGGTTTTCTGTTTGAGACTGACCTGTGTGTCCTGCGTACGCTCGCACGTATTCCCGATCTCTGGTTGAGGCTTTCTGACCGACCCAATCCAACTGATAAGACACTGCAGACAAAAACAATGACACACACCACAATCACACATACACCACCAGCTGTGAAGAAGAAAATATACCAATAAATTATTATAATCTGCAAACAGTAATCTGAATATAATCTGAATATAATCTGAATATAATGTGAATATAATCTGAATATAATAGACGTCTAGATGTCAGTGACCTTTTCCTGTTACGCTGATAGGCGGCGCACCACTACGGACTCCGTCCCATTCAGTATGCTGTGCGATTGTAGGAGGACCGAGGGAAGGGAGGTAAAAGGAATGAATAAAGAAAGAAAAAGCATTCCTATTCCATTTATTCTTTATGTTTGGTTAACAAAACACAACAAATGAAGATGAAGTACATAAATTTATCTCAAATGCATATTCATAATTTTACATGCATATTCATCATCCCATATGCATATTCATCATCTCATTTGCACATTCATAATCTCATATGCATATTCATCATCTCATATGCACATTCTGTCATAATCTCATATACCTAGAGTTTGCTCAGAGGCGCTTTATCGCAGTCCTGAAAACCATTATATTCAACCGAGGTTGGGTTGGGAGCGGTTAAGCAGTACCCTAGAAAAGGCGCTATATAAATCTCCAAATGAGATTAATCCGCATGCATATTCATATCACAAGCATATTCATAATCTAACATACACATTTCTAATCACGTATGCATAAAATTAATAAAATTCTGGTATTGTAGATGAATTCATAGTCGTACTTTGGATTGTATTCTTCTTCGTAGTTATCCGGACTTTGATCCCTGAGCGTCAACTGCATTGACTTCATGTCATCCGGTGATTTATCCCAATCAGTCACACAACCGATGTTGCCCGAGATACTACGATGCATCGAATCTAAATGAAAACATAATATACGTAAACATCATCATTACTATCATGAATAATTTAACAATGAAACAACTGCATCCATTTCAAAATAAACAATTTCAAGATATTCAATGTATTCGCACCTCGATTCAAACACTTGACCAAGTAACAAATTCGACTCATCTAGTTTTAAGATACTCTATACATATACATGCCTTATTTAGCCGTTGTTGAACTGGGAGCGCTTCTGAGTAGGCCTAGATTACCTTGAAGGTGCGCTATATAAAAGGTCAATAATAATAATAATAATAATACATACTCTGTTATACTTCGTGCTCACTCAACTTCCTCCCACTGTCCACTTCGTTCATCCAAAAGACTTGACCTCTTGGTTCCTCGCTATAGAACTGCTATGGGTCGGTCAATCTCGATCATTTGCCTCAATCAGTCCATCTCTTTGGAATGCTCTTTCTTCTTCCGTTCATGCTACACTTCTCTACGGCAGTCTCTCTTCTGCCTTGTCACTTCTCAAAACCTGCTTCTTCTCGCGGGGCCTTGCGCAATGGGAGTGCTTCTAAACGGTTCACTCCACTTTATAAAGCACTTTACAAATGATTAAATACAATGAAATACAAAACAATGCAATCGATTTCCAAAACACCATTCTATCAACACACTGCTCTGCCTCTTCTCTTGGACCTTTCTTCCAACCATCTTCAATCAACATCTGTTGCCAACCCAATCGCATTGGCCTCACGCAGCAGCACTTGTGTGCTAGAAGCAAGCATGTCAACGTGCAGCCACTGCCCAACCCATCCACATAAACATCTCAAAGCACCTCGCTGCCTGAATCTCTGAGCCACATTACCTTGTTCCTTCTGCGCTAACTTTGTAAGAAACGTGTGAGTAGACGAGGACGATTTGGGGCTAGATGTGACAGTGACGTCACGCACGGACGGCATTGATATCGCCCTCGTCACGCTTGACTGAAAATGCCCCGCACTGTTGTTCTCATCCAACGGTGACTTAACACCTGAAAAATGTTAGTAGTAAGCCAATGTGCTGTGGTTAGGAAAAGCACGACAAAGCAAGAAATCTACTTGTTATGAAGCTTGTTAAAACTAGAAGCATTGTTATTGTTAAAAGCAATGGACAAGCATTTTTAGATGCACTACTCAATAGATTATTACAAAGAAGATGTTGCAAGCGCCATGTAAAAAGAGTCTAGATAAATAAGACCACATAAATAACACTATGACACATGTTGATTGCAACATCACTTTGTAAACAGTTCTCTGTCACATGTTGCAACCAACATGCGACAATTGCCACATGTTAAAAAAGATGACACATTACAAACCACATAAGCGACATAATTTTAAAAGCAATGAGTTCCCAAACATATTACAAACATGTCACAAGAGACTATAATAAATAAGTTACAAACAGCAAGCCAAATGCGACATGTTAGAAAGTAATACGCTAGACATAGACATGACACATTACAAACTACATGTTACAAGAGCTTACAAACAATACACAACATACAACATGTGACAAACCTAGTTACAAACGATACACTAAGCAGAACAGAAACAATTACAGAACCATACATGTCAAATGTGTTTCTTACAAACACAGTGACACACAAAGCATGAAAGTTTAAAAAAGTTAGGCAATGGTTTGCAATTTAAGCGAAAAGCAATCAAGCATGCATCAACACCTGCCCATGTTAATTAACACCTGCTCAGGTGAGAAGAAGTTCATTACCTGTTTCATCACCTTCTGGAAGCTGTGGTCGAACAGTGAGAGCTGATGCGGGGCTGATGAGGTTGGCGTCGGTGCCATAATGCTGATGCTGAGCCTCTTTAACTATAAGTAAATGAGTCAGCAGATAATCCAATATCCAATCAATATTTTAGTGTCTTCAACTCTAAAAGATTAGTACTTTCATAAAAACATAATTTACAAGTGTGAATTAAGAAATTTAACAAATTTTACATGTAAAAATAATGTAGTGCCATTTTTATTTCAAACAAAATGCATGAAATATGTGCAAAAAAAATTTGGGGCAAAGAAGGAATTTTTTCCATGCACTTTGTTTCTGGAAGTCTCAAAATGGCTCATTGCACCTCTGAATTGCAAGAGGACACCATGAAGAAATGAAGTCAGGACAGAACTTATGTAGCATTAGCGTGAAGCAAAAGCCCCAAAAGAGAATCTACTGCCTGGCTAACAACCCTTAGCTTGCAACCAAGCATAGAGCGAATATGTCGGCGCAATATAAATCTTGCAAACAGATCGCAATTGAAGGAGCAACTCACTTGCGGCCGGGTTCGTGTTGCTCAGCTTGCGTGAGATGATGTCAAACATTGACGGTGGTCGACGTTCTTTCTTCTTGCGAAGTGAACCACTTCCAGAAGAGCAGATGTCTTTAAAGACGTCGACACAGTTCTTGTGCAGATTGATATCACAGTCTGCGAAAAACGCAGAAGAAAAATACAACGTCCACATTAAAAATCATACAGATGGCAGCATGATTCATTGAAGTATTTAGTCATTCAAGTATTTATTCACTCAAGTTCAAGTTCAAGTTTTATTGATCCATCAACATACACGATATTATATGATCACATAATATGATAGAAAAAGTGCATGTCAGCATGGCTTGCACAGTAATGCAGTGCAGGAATTTAATAAGAAATTCAAATATAAGCCAGCAAATATATCAAGCTAAAAGCAATCATAGCAGAGGATGTCACAAAGTGTTTAGGAACAACAGGCCCACCAAAGGGACAAAGTCCCGCTAGGAGGGGGCCTATTTAGCTAGGTAGAAATAAGAAGATTTAAGATGACAGCTTACAGAACGATAGGTCTAGGAAACACAAACTATAGTAACAGCAATAGCTATGCTGTGCGAAACCAAAAAAATTGAAAACAAACTTAACTAACTTAACTAACAATTTATAATACAAGCTCCAGTGTGTGTGCTCTTAAGATACGCTTAAAACACGAAAAGCTATTAGAGGTACGGATGTTTATAGGTAGGCTGTTCCAAAGCAGTGGACCCTGAAACTTAATGGAAAGTTTACGGATGTTAGTTCTGGCGAATATTAATTTATAATCCGGCTTGTTTCTAAGGCCATAATTAAATTCAGTAGGGGACAAATAAGATAAGAAAGCAGGTGGAAGGAGTTTGTTATGATACTTGTACATAAATTCACAAGTTTGGATAAAGTTGATTTGTGTGATGGTTAGTAGTTTAAGTGATAAGAACAATGGTTGAGTATGAGAGTTAAAGGGAGATTTAGTTATGATTCGTAGAGCCTTTTTTTGTGCAATTTGCAATTTTTTTAAGTGAGAAGCATAAGTGGAAGTCCAGATGATATTACAATAGGTAAGATAAGGATAAACAAGAGTATAGTACAAGCTGGTCAGAATATGAGAAGGTAGTAAGTAGGAAATTCGATTAATGATGCCAATGCTTTTGGTGATTTTCTTATTGATTTCATCAATATGGATATTCCATTTTAGGTGTTGGTCCATATGCACGCCTAGAAATTTAGATGTGGTAACTTGAGAAATAGTTATGCCATCAATGACTACATCATTAGTATGAGCGGGTATTGGCTTATTATTAGTTCTAAATAATAAGAAATTGGTCTTGGAGAGATTAAGTGACAACTTATTTGCTTTGAACCAGTTACTTGCAGCCTTTAATTCTTCATTAGCTAACTCAAATAATTGGTCGTAAGAGGCATGGGAAAGGAAAACATTAGTATCATCAGCAAACAGGATATAATGTAGTAAAGAAGAAGAGTTAGGCAAGTCATTTATATATATTATAAAAAGAAGGGGACCAAGAATGGAGCCCTGGGGAACTCCAAATCGGATGGGTAAGAAGTCAGATAGCGAGTTATTACATAAAACTTGTTGTTGGCGAGAAGTTAGATAGCTTGCAAACCAATTCAGAGCAGTACCCCTAACCCCATAATGTTTAAGTTTAGCCAATAGCATATCTTGTGGTCGACCGTATCAAAGGCCTTTGCTAGGTCGAGGAAGATGCCTAATGAAAATTGTTTATTATTAATAGCAGCTGAGATTTTATCTTGAATATCAAGTAAGGACATAGAAGTTGAGTGAGCCGGTTGGAACCCATGTTGCAGAGGGTACAAGATATTCAAGTATTTATATAGCACCTCTCCAAGGAAACTACTCAGAGGTGCTACCGACTCTAGCATGGCCAAAACGAACAGTTTTCAAGTGCTTAAAGATTGTTTCAGAGAATGACCTAGGAAACAGGCACAGCTCCAGAGGGAGGCCATTCCATACTGCCGGGCCATCCACAGAAAAATCATGGCTTTGCATGATGGAGGTACGAACAAACGACATTTTAACCTTCGCAGGAGACAGAGAACCAGAAGAAGAAGAAGCATAGCATCTTGACTGACAATCCACAGTGTAAAGCATCCTAGAAATATTCTTATACTGATGATGCTACAGAAATAATTGCCAGATCTACAATTACAGCTACAGCTTCAATAACAATTACCACACTGTGACAATAACAATTACAGTTACAATAACAATTACAAATGCAATGACTTACTTGTGCACTGGTATCCTTGGTTACCGATTCCCCAGAGGATGTTCTGACAATAGAAGCAGAACGTTGATGCAAAGTAATGCTGAGGAACGAACTGATGACCATTCGTATGGATCACCTAACATGTACACAAAACCAGCCAACGCGTTAAACATCTTAGCCAACACGTTAAACATCTTAGCCAACACGTTAAACAACTTAGTCAACATGTTAAACATCTTAGTCAACATGTTAAACATCTTAGTCAACATGTTAAACATCTTAGTCAACATGTTAAACATCTTAGTCAACATGTTAAACATCTTAGTCAACATGTTAAACATCTTAGAAAACATGTTAAACATCTCAGCCAACGCATTAAGCATCTTAGCCCACGTGTAAAACATCCTAACCAACATGTTGAATAACTTCGGCAATGTGTTTGACAACCTAGGCAACATATTAAACAACTTAGGAAATGTACTGTATACAAATGAGCATTTATAAACCGCTTCTCTAGTACGGTGAACTGTTCAGAAGCATTCTGAACAGTATGTTTGAACATCTGTGCACAATTATAATCAATCAAATCAAAGCTTGCAACGCTTAAAGCACGACACACAATGCGATAGAATACGACGACGACAACCTTCTTGTTGTTTGTCTTGAACTTGAAGACCTTCTTGTCTTTCGCGTTGAAACTCGAGTGGCGTTCGAGCAGTGAGTTGTTCTTCTGACTCGTGTATCCGATCTGCTTGAAGAACGTCGAAAGTGCAGACGCCATTGCTTGACTCCGATCTCTATCCTCCTCTTGTCTGCCAACAAAACAATCACAAAACAAACAATTGTTACTCAATCTCTATAGGCAACGTGCTAAGCAACTTCTCAAACATGTTAAATAACTTAGCAAACATGCTAAACAACTTAATCAACCTGTTAAACAATCTAGGCAGCAATGTTGCTGTTTTTCTCACCAGTGGCACCTTATCCAATCTGTTCCATGCAATATGCGTGAAAGACAACGAGACATGTACGTGAGACGATACATAAGAGAGACGAAATATGCGTGAAAGAAAGACGACACAACATACGTGAGACGTTCGAAATGCTTCCAGAGCGCAACCTCGACAATGCGCATTTCCGTCTGTCGATCCATGTTGTCCTTTAGATCACGGTCTCCATAGAGACTGCCCAGACCTGGGAAAAATATGAAACACATAAAACAAATGACCCTGGGAAACAAATGGACTTACTAGGATCGCTTGTACATAATGTATTAAATTTACTGAACTGGCAATTTTGCTCACATTTGAAATTTTGAATGCTGTTGGTAGACCTATTTTTTTACACGATTCATTTTTATATGTATATGTCCAAATAGTTTGCCCAATTATTTGTATTCGGCAAAATAGCAATAATCACTTATAGTGTACACTGTGTACAGACCTATCAGACACTACTTCAACTTCATTGGTTTTGTCATGATAATTGTAAAAACTAAGACAAGACTTGATTTTGTCAATTCAACCCCTAACCCCTCCTCCTCCTCCTCGCTTCTCCCGAGGGATTGTCTCCATGTCCGACTGTAATCATCATAAAAGTGACAGCACAACCTAATCAGAGGCGCTCCCAGTGCGAAAATAAAAGCGACGATCAATACGATCGAGATCATCAAAATAATAAAATACCGAGAGCGCGTTTCGATCGAAAGTCCGTCAGATGATCGTTGATTTCGTTCTGCGCGAAGATGCGAGCAGATTGGAAGATGTTCTTCATCATTTCTTCGCGATCACTTTTCGTCTGAAGCGTCGAACTCACCATTCGAACCGTCGCCTCATCTACGTTTATCTTCAGCGGCTGCACAAAAAACCACGCACCCGTTTAAGGTATTATATGCGAAAAGCATTGTACGGTAATGGAAATAAAGGTAAGGTATGATGTGTAACGCAAGGCAAGATACAGCAATGGTAAACTAAATATTGTAAGGTAAATTAGGTAAGGTGAATGGTAAGGTGAATGGTAAGGTGAATGGCAAGCTATGGAAAATACAGTAATGTAATCAAAGGTAACGCATTTTACATTCAAGTATTATAAATCAAAGTCTGCTAGGGACATGGTAAAGTATGCAAATGTGAGATAAGGTATGATAAAGTAATGAAATTATGCAAACTGTACAAAATGCAATTTCTCTGCTAACTAAATATTAAACCATGTTGCAACAATGCGATGTTCTCAGAACGCAACATACGTTGAGAGCGTTGCCAACAGAACGTATGCAAAACGCGATGATAATTAACTGAAGAGAGAGAGAAATGCAAAACTGCTCACCGCACGGTCCCATAGAAATGTAGAGAAAATTTCGTACGCCCATTTCTTCATTTCCTTGATGTTGCCACCGGTATAAACATCAGTCACCAAGTAGAAGAACTGCAAAATGCAAAGAAAATCACAAAATAAATAGAAATCAAAACTAATCCAAAAGACACACGCTCAGGTAAACATGTGTGTACTGTTTGCAAACAGTAACACGTAGAAGGTATGGAACTCAGATTTTTTACTATTTTTTTTAAAACAAAAATAACATTAAGTATTTAAAAAATAAAGTTTTTATTATGTTTTTACTCATTTTATTATTATCTAAAAACTATAAAATTAATTGATAATTATTTAAAACAAATTTCTTTCCATTAAATATAATATTGTTTAATTTATTTATTTATATTTTTAGGAATATGTGTTGTATAAAATGAGTAATTACAACTCTTGAACAAGAAAAGTTTCCATGACAACCAATTCCCTAAAAGACACAAGAAAGTCAGAGATGGAAGGTCACTGAGGCAACCAATAACCTCCTTCTGCTGGACAAGAGAAGATGGTTACCATGGCAGCTGGATCGCTGTTAGAGATGAGATAGTGAAGAAAGACGGCCAGGTGGGCAGGTCTGTGCTTCAACTGCATGAGGTCACTGAACACACCCGGGTCGTCGACCTACAAAGAACAACCGAAAGATACACCCCATCAGTCTAAAAACACCTACCCATCACATTAACGGTCCCCCATGACATACATCACATTAACCTCTCCCATGACATACATCACATTAACCCTCCCCCATGACATACATCACATTGACCCCTCCCTCATAACATACATCACATTGACCCTCCCCCATGACATACCTTACATTAACCCTGGTTCGTTGACATCACCACCCTCCTCCTTTTACCAGACCTGGGACTGGCACTACCTGGCACTCTGGGTGATGGCAGGAGTTAAGCTAATGCCATGAGCGAATCAATGGATATACAACATCTATGTTTGCAAGTATTTATACGAATGCATGTGGATATATATGTAGAGTTTTGTAGACCATTTCTAAGACCACTTTCGAGATAGTCTCAACAGATATGAAGAAAATCCTATGTACATGAGATGAACTTTATTTTAAGGATTTATATATTAAGTCTTATTAAAAGTATTTTTAAATTCAAGTATTTCTTTCTATTTTTGCTTTCTACCATATGAAAGAATAACGCTGAGAAGTTCAGTTATTATTCTACGCAAAGGCACACAAAAAATTACTCCAAAATTTTTAAAACATTATTGTTAATACCAAAAATATCATTACAAAAAAATAGCATCATAATTACTATTATAAGAATCCTTATTAACATTACATTATCGTTATCAGTATTATTATAATTACAATATCATCATCATAATCTCACACTCAGGAGCAAAAAATTTCTAAAAATTTCTACATCTATTCTAAAATTGAATACTGCATAACAGTCGCTTCATGTACAGCAATCGAGCTTCTGCCTGAAACAAAACTTGTCAACTATGAAACGAAAGAAGAAAGAAACAATTCAGATTTTGTCGTTGTTAAACAGAAAATGGAAATTGCAAAGTTCTGTTTGATTGATTTCTCTACAACTATCTACTGATATTATTATAAGTCGATTTTTGTTATTGGTCTTCAATCAATTGTGTTAAATGAAAAAAATCAAATCAAACCTTAGTGCATGCAACCAAAAAATCAAGCAAAAAATGCGGCAACAAAAAACGTTTTCTGCAGATAAAAAAAACCAAGAACTCGCAAAACCATGCCAAAACTGCCTCTTTTTTATCTCTCAAAAGTCTGTAAAGAACAAGAAAGAAGAAGAGCAGCCCCCTGCGCCGTTAGCTAGAGCCCTGAGGCAGCTATCAACAGTTAGCCAATTAGTTTTCTTATATTTGGCATACAAGGAGGGTGGGTGAGTGGGGTGGCCAGTCCTCTCCCTCTCCGTCTCATCTTCCCATCGACAGAGAGTGCATTAATTATAGTTGAGGAGGTCTTTTGGAGGGAAGGGGCATAGAAATCTTTGAATATGAGAATCGCCATTGACACCACTACCACAATTACCACTAACACCACTATGGCAGCCACCACTACAATCACCCGTACACAACACCCCTACCACTACCACCATCCAGACCAAGACCCTTCCTCTCTGTCTGCCCTGGCTAATTTGAAGTTGCCAATCTTATCAATAGACCCGGACACCACTCCTCTTAACCTCTGACCCCATTTCCCTCCCCCCACCCAACAGCCTGCTCCCTGTGCTCTGGCACTAATTAGCCAAAGCAGAAAACTATTCCATTCCTATGCACAGAACACTAGAGACTCGTTGTAACAAACAATGTGTCTGAATTCCACACCAAGGATTATTAACGGTCTCTTACTTCTCCTTTTCCCATAGCATCCGATTAAAATGGCAGATCATACAACAAACTCAGATTTCTTGTGGATTGCTGGAATTCGTGTTATAACCAAGAGCGTCATAAAACGTACCTCCGTTGTAATATATGTATTTCATACATATTCATTATAATATATATATATATATATATATATACAAACGTCCACAATACATTCAGAAAGACATTGCACAGTCGTCACAGATACACAGAGAGAGCTATAGACTCACGTGTTCTCCACCTCCTCCTCCACCACCTCCACTTCCACCTCCTCCTCCTCCTCCATCGTCCGAGCTGAACTCGTCGTCCTCCATCGATATGACATTCACCTGATGGGTCATTGGCCCCGACACCAGACCCGCAGCAGCAGCACTGGCCGCTAGGTCCGTCGACCGAGCGCCAGAGGAGTAGGACGACGAGGAAGAGGCAGCCACAGTAGAATGAGGAAGGAAGGGTCGCGGGTGGTAGGAGGAAGACACTAAGGACTGCAACGAACACAACTAAGCAACGTCAGCAACGTCAGCGACGTGAGTGAGTGAGTGAGTAAGCAACGCAATGTCATCGTCCAACGTTTGCTGCTCATATTCTCGCCGGAAACCAGACCCTATAGGCGCAACTAAATAGAGACCTCCGCTGCCAATGAGCGTCTCATTCAAGTTTACCTGAAAGGGATGACCGCTGACCCATATGGGTAGCTAGAGCCGACTGGCTAAACTAGGCCTGCCGATGAATTGTCCAGCAGCAAGCTGACCTGCGAGGGTCCCACTGGTGCAGATGAGGTGCTACCTTGTATGCTTTTACCTCCAGTGGTCAATGTCTCAATGTTGCAGAAGCATTGATTGATCGCTGACGCCCAATTTTGTCTGGTTGCAAAGAACTATGGCTGACAGGCAATGTGTTTGCCTCATCAGTCTACTCTAATGTCTGAGGTTTGCATCATGATGTGAGATTCAAGATTAATGGCTTATGCAATTGCATTGTGTAATTTAGTAATATACCATTACACGGATTGCAAACTGTTTAAGGACCTAATTAGATACGATGAGACTCTCGTACACAATGCATTACATGCAAGATTCGAATGAAAAATAAACAAAGGCTGACCACGATAACACTGGATAGATAACATATGAATGAGGACATAATTATGGGCATCACTTGGACTAACAGTGAAGGGAGCAATGGATCTGAGAAATGACTGAGGACATGGACATCATTTATTTGTACCCATCACCGCCAAATAGCTCACATCCATAATTTATTTACATAGTGTATCTCCAAATGGGAATACATATATAATTACATAATGTAATTGCATGATACCATCCAATATATAATTTGAAGAAAGTATATCGTAACATTTTGTAACTACACAGTGTAATTGCGTAATTACATTACGCAATTACACTTAGTGCAATTGTCTATTTCGGGGTGGCAGAAGTGTCTGGCAGTCAGCCACATTCTTTGCAATCAGACAAAAAATTTGGACCACTCCACAACATTTTAAGAATGCATTAACACGTTAAAAAACTTAACGCCACACCAGACAAGTAACACTGAACTGCAATCACGAAAAATAAGCCAAACTGCAACCCAAACTAACTCCGTATACAAACCATCAAAACGGCCAAAGTAGGTCCGTAAGTAAGTAAGTACTGGACGTTGCATTTCGTCAAGTGAGGTGTGATACACGTGCAAAGCGAGTTAGGAGCAGATATCTAAGCATGCAGTCAGTGATATAAAGGTATGGAAACTCGCTGCAACTATCAGAGGGGTCGATCCTTGTGCAAGGAGGTGGAAGTCCAGTGATTACATAGAGGTGACACGGTTTGGCATGGCATATGGTATATTGTATAGTGATATGGTTATATGGAATGCTGTGATATGGCATAATAATTATGGTACACTGTATGGTGATATGGTATATGGAACACTGTGATATTGCATACAGTAGGCTACATGTATATTGCATTGCTGTGATATGGCATATGGTATATTTATTGTATTGTGATATATAGCATATGGCATATTGTATAATGATATGGCAATGGCATATTTACTGCATTTTGAAATGGCATATGTGGTATATTATATTGTGATATAGCATATTGCACACTGTAGTGTGATCTGGTATATGGTATATCATGGCATTATGGCATATTTACTGCATTGTGATATGGCATATATGGTATATTATATTGTGACATAGCATATTGTACACTGTAGTGTGATATGGCATAAGGTATAACTGTGCTGTGATATGGTATACGAAATACTGCACGATGGTATAATTCTGGTAAAGTTCCCAAGGGACACATGTGGGAATGGATCGACACACTCTGATCATCCTATCTAAAAACCATGCCGTTCTAGAATCGTTATTCTAATCTAGAATCGTTATTCTAATCTAGAATCGTTATTCTAATCTAGAATCGTTATTCTAATCTAGAATCGTTATTCTAATCTAGAATCGTTATTCTAATCTAGAATCATCGCGCGTGGATCAAGCAGAACGTAGATTAGCGGAAGAAGCGGAAGAGGAATAAGAGGATGAAGCGGCATCAGGCACAAATCAATGGAATACATTACAGTGCTGAAGTCTGTTTCATCCATCACGACGACCTTGACCTGGCTTGGCGAGATGACCTTCAACTTTGACCTCACCAACTCACTCCTAAGCGGCTGAATAAAGCGGTTACAGCCGTCGTTAGACACCACAAGCACTTCAGACCGGCCTATAGAGCCGCTATATAAATGCAGAGGAAGAAGAGCAGTCCTGTACACAACCGTGAGGATTGAACTACTGTGGTTAGCGACTTTATTTTCTTAGCCTCGGCATATGAGGGTGTGTGGCCAGTCCTCTCCCTCGCCGTCTCACCTTCCCACTAACAGCGTACGGTCAATGCACTCATTACAGCCAAGTTGGCTAGGGGCGCAGGTGTAGAGAAATCTATAAAGAAATATCTACTCTGGTGGGTATTTGAACTCTGAACTCTTATTGCCAGTCAAGTACACAAACCATTGCACCACCAAGCACCCGCTGTGTGTGTGTGTGTGTGTGGGTGTGTGTGTGATAAGCTATGGGCTAACCGTTAACTCATAGCAAGCCGTCATAGCGTTTCAGAACGACGTCAATGGCGCTAAGAATAGATCGTGTTAAGTCTTTAAAAAAGGAGCAACATAAATTACGGCTCTGCGAAAATTTGATACTCGATGTGAAAAGCGATAATTGATTCGATTCAACAACAAAGCGATGATTTCAACAATGGCTAATCCTAACTCATTCACTTACTTACTCCTACCTGTACACTTACTTACTTACTTATTAAGATAATGGTGCAATAGAAGTCATTCACTAGACTGGGAGCATTACTGCAGCAGCAGCAAATGGTCTGTCTGTCTCTTGGGAGGTCAAAGGCTAGGTGATATCCCACCATTTCATTGTAAAGATGACAAAGCAAAGAACCTGTTGTGATGCTGGCATGGTTGATGATGACGATGCATCTCCGACATCCAACGTGGTTGATTCGGAGGATGCTGATGGTGAGAAGTGATCGTGAAAAGAAGAAGATGCGGAGGATGAATAATCAACGGAAGAAGAAGAAGGCACAGTAGTGGGAGGAAGCTGGAAAGACAAAGTGTTCTTAAGCATCAACAACAACAACGTTGTGAAGAGAGTAATTAAGCAAAGAGTGAAAGAGCTGATCAGACAGACATAGAGACATAAAGACAGACAGACAGTGAGCCAGACACCCATCCATGTATGTATATGGATGGACATTTATGTAGCGCCTTACAATAACCTCACGAAGGCGCTTAACGTAGCTACCAGACAGTTCTAAACAAGTGCGTCTTAATTGTCGTTGAGAATGCTTTATGAGATACATGCAGTGCAGTATCACAAATTGTTATCCATCCAGAAAGCCATCCAGACAGAGAAACAAACAGCTAGCAGCCTGCCAACCAGACAGAGAGAAAGGCTGCCAGTCACACAGACTGACAGCCAGCCGCACAGACAGACAAACAGACAAACAGAGAGCATGACAGCCAGTCACACATACAGAAGGCAAGATAGCCAGCCATAGACAGGCAGACATCCAGAGAGTGAGATAGCCAGCCAGCCATGACTAGTTTTGTATAACAGATCTGAATACATCTTACGGTTGTCATGTCAACGTCATCCATTGAATGTCCCTCTTCATCGGAGTATCGTGTCGTCCTGTTTCCATCTTTGTAATCTTCATCTATCTTGTACAAAGTGTCTGGCATCGAATCGGCCTTTCGATGCTTTGGTCCACTCGGCAGCTACCAAGCAACAAACAAACAAATTATTATTATTATTTTTATTTTAGACATGTAACAACAATTCAAATTTATGTTACTACACAAAAAACAACATATAAAATAACGTTGATAGCCTTTATTTTATTAAGAATCATCCCATTTATTCGTATTTGCACATTCATACATTGTTATTCATTCATTCTTTCATTAATTTTTCACTTAATTATCCGTTTATTTGCCTATATATTAATTTATTAAATTCGTACATTAATATATTGACTAAATTATTTACTTAATCATTTCTTTAAGCATTTATATAAATCTGATTACTTCATTCATTGATTCATATGTTAACTCAGTAATTTCCGAATGATCTATTTTTCCCAATTATTTAATTAAATGCAGTTATTCATTTTATTATTCATCTATTTGTTTGCATATTTATTTATGACACATTTACCGGTACTCATACAAATATTTATTCTCGTACTGATAATTTCCAACATTGAATTTCACAAAGGCAGCCATTCTCACTGATTAAGCTGATGAACAGAAATACAAATCAGAACAATACAAATCAGAACAATACAAATCAGAACACTATATATCAGAAAAACAATTGAAACAATTAAAAACCGACCCAAGGTGCTGGACCGCGGTAGAGGGAGCTTGGAGCGTGTCGTTCAGCCGCTGTCTCAGCCAAGTCTTGTTTCTCAGCGGCTGCCACACCAGACAACGTCGCAGGTCGTTTCAACAGCAAGACTACGCAAGGCTCTCCAGGCGTGGAAGACAGAGGAGGCGATGAAACCTGAAAACCAGAAAATGAAGATGTTTTTTTAAACCAAGTGGTAAAATGCTTTCCTTCTAACACAGGGTGTGTGGTTCAATTCATCTGAGTCAGTCGGCCATTCCACATAATATCATATGCATCACAACCACATACACTTCCAACACATGCCTCATCATATACCATGCTTTTTCTGATGATCATTTGGAATAGCCATCTCCACTGAAGCTGATCTACGTCTGCTACCATCGACAAACTCTTCAACCCGATATCCATCCATCTTTAAAAACCATTTTCCACTTTCAGCTGGAGCTGGGCCCGAAGCTTCACTGACTATATGCAGCGTTCTTGAATTAGCTGGTGCCCTGCATCTCTGGCTTTTGAGTGGCGCTATAGAAATCTGGAGATTACTGTTACGATTATGATCTTGAAGGGCACATAGTTTGCTGATTGATTGGTTGACTGATTGGTTGATCTTATGTATCATATTCGCATATAAGCTTACATGTTTAAGAGATTAAACTGATCTATTGGGACCTGGAAGACTTTTTCTTTCCTGCACACCTATTCAGGAGTTCAACAGCTTACATGTTTAGACTACGAGAGCATTTAAGATGCACTTATTAAAAACAGAAACAACTCTTATTATAACAAATGCACCGACAGATGATACGGTCAAGCGCACTAGAAGAAGCAGCTCTTCATCCGATGATAAGTCTAGAAATTGCTGGAAAAACAGTTACACAGTACGTATATTCACATGCATGCATGACAATGAATGTATTATGTGTGTGGGTGTGCACGCATTTGCGTTTGAGTGTGCACATGTGTGTGTGTGTGCATTTGTGTGTGTAAGTATATGTGCGCACATGTATGTGTGTGTACAAGCGTGTTTGTGCAATGTTATACAAAGTAAATGCAATTGAAAGCAATGCACTCAAATGCGATTTATAAACTGTTGCAAAATGATGATGGAATGCATTGCAATTTATCTTGTATTAATGGTGCCATCATCATATACCTGAGGATGATGGAGAGTGGATGATGCTGCTGCTGATGATGCTGATGATGGACTGGCATTGATGGCCTTCAGTTGATCCTCCACTCGTCTCAGCATCTGCAACTTCACCTGCAGCTTATAGTGAAGCGTTTCAGTTGGTGACTTCTGATAATCCAACTTCATTTTCTACAAATCATCAGTATCATCATCGTCATCATCTTTATTTGATCATCACTACTGCACATGTACTCTTATCATCATCATCATCATCATCATCATCATCATCATCATCATCATCATCATCATCATCATCATCATCATCATCATCATCATCATCATCATCATCATCATCATCATCATCATCATCATCATCATCATCATCATCATCATCATCATCATCATCAATAGAATTATTAATACTATATTTGTTAGACTCTCTGCGACTACAACTACTAATATTACAAGTAGTCATACTATAGTACCCCTACAACTACTCCATTAGGGTTGGTTGGTTGGAGGTTGAGTGTATGGATGGATGGTTCATAGTGTCAAGTCCGTCCGTCCTTCTACCCTCTTGTCCATCTATTGGCACCACAATGCAACCAAATCATCGATGGACCAATCCAACAAACAACCATTTCATCCTCACACTCATCATCATCTACCATAGCCTACTTCTATGAAATTCTATCCATCTAAAGTTCCATCCATCGAAGCTATAAAATATACCTACCAATCTACCCAGCCAAGCACCAATCAATCCCAGCATACTGAACAGAGCTCACCACCCATCCACTAATCTAATCCACCCATCCACCAACCGACCTACACACTCACCAACGCACCCACTAATCCACCCTCATCATCCTCACACTCATCATCATCTACCATAGCCTACTTCTATGAAATTCTATCCATCTAAAGTTCCATTAATCAAAGCTTTAAAATATAAAATACCAATCTACCCAGCCAAGCACCATGCAGTCAATCCCAGCATACTGAACAGAGCTCACCACCCATCCACTAATCTAATCCACCCATCCACCAACCGACCTACACACTCACCAACGCACCCACTAATCCACCTTTCCATCCTCCATTCACATTGAAGCCAACACACAGCCCCCCACCAATCACATCTTTATTATAGGCAGCAGCAGCGGATCTAATTGTTTTCTTGGTAAATCAGTTGTAAACAAAAGCACCATTTACAAACACACCTATTGACCCAACACACAGACAGACAGGCAGACAGGCGGGCAAGTAGACAGACAGACAGACAGAAGGAAGATAGGCAGGCAGACAAATAGACAGAATCTAATGGTCTAATGGAACTAATGGTAAAACTCTTGCAATGATACTGGCATGAAGAGCATGTGGAATTGGCTGGCAAACATTTAAATTCGACTCATCTTGTGAGAACTTGTGAGCATCCATTCACACAATGAATCGTATTCATTCTGTGGTTGTAAGACTGAAATCAACGAAGATATAATATATTTATCTGCAGACTTGCCTTGACCACGGCTTGCCATTTTTGCAGACTTGCCTTGACCACGGCTTGCTATTTTCAGCCTTTCTTTAGCTATGGCAGCTTGCCCTTTGCATCCATACCCTGGCCACACCTTGATCTTTGTAGCCTTGCCCTGATTACCGCTTGAACTTTGCAGCCTTGCTATGATCACGATTTGCCGATTTTGCAGCCTTGCCTTGACCACGGCTTGCCATTTTCAGCCTTTCTTTAGCTATGGCAGCTTGCCCTTTGCATCCATACCCTGGCCACACCTTGATCTTTGTAGCCTTGCCCTGATTACCGCTTGAACTTTGCAGCCTTGCTATGATCACGATTTGCCGATTTTGCAGCCTTGCCTTGACCACGGCTTGCCATTTTCAGCCTTGCCCTGGCCACGCATTGATCTATTGCAGCCTTGCCTTAACTGCGGTTTGCCCTTTTCATCCTTGCCCTGACCACAGTGTGCACGCAACCATTAGGCCTGACTGATCCTCATCCCATCGCTTGATTTACGAATGCCATTTTCACAACCATCCCAATAGAAATACCAAAAGTCAACGACGATGCACGCGGGCGAGAGGGCGGTACCAGACGAGAGAGAGAGAGAGGAGAGACAGACAGAGAGAAATAGAGAGACAGAGACAGACGATAGATAGGGAGGGAGAGGTACGGAGGGAGGGAGAAATGAGAAAGGGAGGGAGTAGAGAGAGGGACCGGAAGTTGCTGACGTAACAGCTCATAAACGTTGGCCTATCTATGGTAGTTAGTCTCTCATCCCTCTTCCTGTAATTTTCCTCTTCTGACTCCAGTAAACAATACGGCCAGACCAGACTCATTAACCATTACCTAATCTCCCAAGTCTGCAACCGATCAATCAAGCAATTAACGAGACAATCAACCAACAAGTACATCAATCAATCAATCAATCAATAAGTCAATCAATCATTCAATCAATCAATCAATCAATAAGTACATCAATCAATCAATTAACCAACAAGTACATCAATAAATCAATCAATCAATCAATCAACAAGTACATCAATCAATCAATCAATCAAATCAACGGATTGTTTAATCATTATTCACCAATACGTCTATATGCTACGATTTCAATAAGATTACTATTATAGTGTCCTATAATAAGTATTCTCGCAGCACATGTATGTAGAATGTATAATGACTGCAGAATGATGAAACACCGTCTCTCACCTCATATTCCTCAAGAACTTGTTTGTACATCATCTGAATTGTCGTCGCTCTCTGCGCCTTGAACTGCAGATCCTTATCGTGCTGATGAACAGAAGCAAACACACAACAGATGCTTCTATAGACTACACTTACGCTGTAATGTAATTGGTTTATATAGCGCCGCCATCATCATCATCATCGTCGTCATCATCATCATCATCGTCGTCATCATCATCATCATCCAGTTTGTCTTTAACCGTCTACTGTATCTGTTCATATCTTTGAAAGGCAATTTAGGCAGATATAAGGGTAGACAACAGAGAGGTAGATAAATATAAGTAAGTAAGTAAGGTAGGTATACGCAGTTGTCTAGGCACATACAGATACATGTATAAAGTAGATCCATATCTAGAGTAGGTCAGCGTGGACCTAATTCTTAGGTTTCAACGACGAAGTGGCTTGGTGCTGCCCCCCTCCTTCACTAAGACTCTGGACTGGCATCACAAAAGATAATAGCAGATAAATAATAGATCTAATAGCATGGACTTACATCGACAGCGTGTGGTCCAGAGATCTTGTCCTTCTCAACGACGGTCTGCTGCAGCAGCAGTAGAGAAGGTGTTTGTGGCGATGCTGTTGACGGGGTCGACACACCACCGCCACCACCGCCTCCCTGCTCGAGGGCGTCAAGAGCCTTCGACGGCGGGGGACCCTGGACGGCGGAGGCAGAGGGCGGAGGACGACCGAGCAGGGTCAGGGCGACGTAGGATCCGGCTGTTAACAGTTAAAACAACCATCATCTAAGATGGGTAACAACAGCAAATGATGACCTCTCTCCATATATATACATATATATATATATATAATTTATATATATATGTGTGTGTGTGTGTGCAGCACACACACGTACGTGCACATACGCACCCACACACATTTATATATATATATATATATATATATATATATATATGGGTACATTGGAGCCGTTTGGAGCCAATGCAACAGACAAACTTCAAGCTCTTTGACAATGCCCAGCAGGCCACCTATATAATTGCTAATTGGTCTTAAAGGGAAGTTCAACAGGGTGGGTGTACTCACATAACAAACACACTAAAGTGCACGTAGATACTCACATGCACGCACACTCACACGCACACACACGCACGCGCGTGCACACACACGTACGTGCACACCCACACACACACACGTGCGTGCACACCCACACGCACGTAGTGTGCAGCACACACACGTACGTGCACATACGCACCCACACACATTTAATAGAATAGTACAGGCTATAGAGGCCAGTTGAAAGTGTAGTGGTTATGACACTGAACTGCCAACTGCGAGATTCAAATACATTTCTAGAGATATATAAGTAGCTCCAACGGCGTCCCCTCTATGCCAACTCAACCATAATGAGTACACTGACCATACACTGACCATACACTGACCATACACTGACCATACACTGTCCATACACTGCCGCAGTGAAGATGGATGACCCCACGACCTCCCTCATATGCCGGGGCAAAGAAAATGAAGACGCTAACAGTACACATTGTTACGCTCATAGACGTCTTACAGTGACTTCACTCTTCTAATAAGAGTCGACAGCTACGAGATATCAGTATCAATGGCATGCACCACCAGACACTAAATGAACGACTAAGTCTATTCGTAAGGCCACAGTAGTTTCCATTGTCACCAGTAATTCTTAAACTGCAGTCCTTTCCAGAAGAACCAAGAGTGTTGACTGGTTTTATATTATCTAAGTGTATATATATATGACCTAATTATGTAATATGTATGCATATTATATATGTATATAACTATATATGTATATGTATAATATGTATATATATATTTTTATATATATAAAAAAGAGTCATTAATGTCAGTTTCTAAGTCCTAAGACAATGTCTGTTCAAAGCATCATCATCATCATCATCATCATCATCATCTGCATCATCAACAGCAGCTGCAGCACAATAGGTCCTGCTAACCAACTCCAGGAACTCAACTTTAATACGACTTTAATACGACTCTTATGAGACATACAACATAAGACAGATGACACAGAATGTTATTTTAACACACGATAACAACGTGGGTCAACAAAAGAATAACTTATTCTTGAGGCCGATTAACTTAGAAGCAACGATTGAAAATTTATTCAAAATTATTAACTGTATTAAAATAATTATTTATCATGGAATAATGAAAATGAAAATGTATAGCGTGGAAACTAGATTAAATTGTGATCACATTGTCAAATAAAAATCTAATTTACAAAGTAAAGGCTATGCAAGAAGGTCTGTGATTTGTGTTTTTTTAGCTTACAACATTACAGGTAATAACATGATACAGAATATAACACTTCAAAATTAACAGCTGATAACATAGTACATAACATAACTGCTAATGAAATAACATAGCACAACACACAATAAACAAGAAAACTTGAACACAACACACATCGCCATAAAATCACATAAAACACATTTACAGTATTAAACATGATTTTAAAGTATCTTGCTTCATCTGCATGTTTGTGAGCATGTACAACATTGTACAAACAAATGAATTCACTGCACCGAACGAACTTTGCTGCAACAGAATTCAGAGGTCACCAGGTACAGTGCCACTACCAAGCACCCAAAAAAGGTTTAACGATCCACAAAAAATGTGCTACATAACCCATATGTGCGCCACCGATGCATAGGACTATATATCTCTCAGCGCCAAAGCATTTACAACATAGAGAGTCAACAACGTAGTTTTCGCAACTGCCTCTTAAAAGCTGACATCGAGCAGTTGAGGAGCACTTTATCTCGCACTGGTCGAGTCAACAACTCTTGCGCTGAAGAATTCCTGCTCTAACGTTGCTGTTTCAAAATGATTACATGACTCAAATCGAAAAACCAATGACGTACACATCTTTCACCTTTGCTGCATACTTTTTTCAAGACAAACGACCTTGTCATATATGGTCCTCATGTCGAATAACAAGTTCTATCTTCGTAATATTTCGTTCTCGAGTAGAGGCCCAATAAGGCGGCTGACTCATTTGACCAGTACAGCCTTGACTTTCGCCAATTTGACCAGTACAGCCTTGACCTTCGCCCATTTGACCAGTACAG
Source organism: Lumbricus rubellus (assembly GCA_945859605.1). NCBI lineage: Eukaryota > Metazoa > Annelida > Clitellata > Crassiclitellata > Lumbricidae > Lumbricus > Lumbricus rubellus. Next base: position 55,226,227 of record OX243813.1, on the reverse strand, counting down.
CCTTAAAAATTGAGTGCCCGCGCAGTTCAGCCAATGTCAGCCTTACTTTTTCAAATTCATGGAATATCCAGCTCGATCTAAAGACAAGATATTCCAATAAAAATGGTTTACCCGAATAAAACTAAAACTGAATTACGAAAAATCGCCAGGCAGCTCGGCTTGGTTGGAAATACAACAATACTGCGGAGATCGGAGCTGATTGTTGTAATTGACGTCCACAACCGTGAATGCTACGACGATGAATGTCCATGCAAGTATCCACGTCCGGATCGTCAACAACGTCCATGCACGATTACCGTCGTTCGTCGTCGGCGCAATGGCAACTCACCCCCGTGTGATGTTAGTTTGATCGACAACGAGATCATCGTCGTTAATTGTCAATGCAATGGCAACTCATGCCTGTGTGATGTAAGAGCGTGAGTGGCCTACGACGTAGATACGGGATTACAATATCGCAAACGATTTTACACCGTTGGTTTATAATCGTTTTCGGATCAATCGAATATTATTATTTTTTTTCTCCGGCGTATAGAAAATAACTGAAAATGGAATATACAGCTCGGCCTAAAGACAGGAGATCCCAATATAAAATGGACTACTCATCGTATAATCTGAAAGAATTACGACAAATTCCTAAACAGAGAGGACAAAGAGGATACTCGAGTTTGCGAAAAGCGGAACTCATAGCGTTCATATCGCAGGGAGATCGACTAGGCGCTCGGGCTCAGGTCAACAAAGCACAAGCGCATACTCCCGCCACTGTGCGAGAATTGCGAGAAATTGCAAAAAAGAGAGGTGTGCGAGGATACTCGAGATTAGCAAAAGCGGAACTTACGGCATTCTTGTCTAATACTTGGAAATTTTTGAACACGGGGAAAAATAAAATAGTTTTTTCGGATTGGCTGACTCGCGAGATTAGTGAGTTACCCCCTCAAATAAAACCGCCCATTCATAGGTTCAAACTTCGAGAGACTGCGACGGCTATCAAAGGGTTTACAAAAAGATACACGATCGATGGCGACAACGGGATCGATGTTGCAACTTTTCTCAAGGCTGTAAGACCGCAGGTAGTTAGGCTGCTAGGGAAAAATCGCGGGGTAAAAGTTCAATTCGATCTCATGTGCGAAATGGAGAAAGTAGATATGAAAACCGGCGAAGTAGTAACGGCTGAGCCTAATTTCAAATCAAAGAGTGATATTATTTTAGAAGCAACCGATGTGAGGGAAATATATACCAACGCAGCGGATAAAATTAAGGAGAGCATGGCAAGTTTTCAGATGCGGGGGAGTAATTGGAGATTCAAAACCGTTTTGAAGTTGGATATCCATACAGTGACATATAAACCATTGAAAGGTAGTTCTTATATTCCACTTCCAGATTATTTAGCGAATAAAAAGGCTATTATTAATATGAAGAACGAAGACGATGAATGCTTCAAGTGGTGCGTAACGAGAGCTGTAAACCCAGTTGACAAAAATACAGAAAGAATTACGAAAGAATTAATTAGACAGTCTGAGGAACTCAATTGGTCTGGTATCGAATTCCCCGTAGCAGCGGATGCTAATGTGATGAGTAAGTTTGAGCGAAATAATAATATTAGTGTTAATGTTTTTGGTTACGAGAAAGAAGCGAATGTATTCCCACTATATATATCAAAGCATGAGAATGATAGGTGTGTAGATCTATTACTCATTTCTGATGGGGAAAAGAAGCATTATTGCTGGATCAAGAATTTTAACAGATTGCTAGCACTACGAACAGAAAAATCCCATAATTCAATGCACTATTGCAGAAGATGTTTAATCGGTTTTAGAAAGGTAGAATCGCTTCGCAAACATACTGAGTACTGTTCGCAGCAGGACGCCCAACGAATAGAACTTCCGGAACCTGGGACTATGCTAAGTTTTACACATCACTATAGAAAGATGCGTGTACCGTTTGTGTACTTTGCCGATTTTGAGTCGTTCATCAAACCTATCGGTACATGCCACCCCGTTCCTAGCACGTCTTACACCAACAAGTTTCAAAAACATACGCCTAGTTCGTTTTGTTATCATTTGAAATGCTTCGACGATGATGTTTATTCCCAAGAGCCTGTGAGGTTTACAGCTGAAAACGAAGACGATGATGTCGCTCAGAAATTCATAGACAGTCTCGAAGAAAATGTGAAACGAATATATAACCAGTTCAAATTCCCAAAGAAAATGATATTCGGAAAGAAAGAGCAGGAGCTTTTCGACACAGCCACTGTTTGCCATATATGCGGGGGAGAATTTATAGACGATGAAAAACGAGTACGAGATCACTGTCATTTGACTGGAAAATTTAGAGGTGCCGCTCACAACCTTTGTAATCTGAAATACAAAGTCCCCAAGTTCTTCCCTGTCATATTTCACAATTTGACAGGTTATGACAGCCATTTATTTATCAAGAAATTACGAGGTGAACACGGCGAGAAAATCAAATGCATTCCCTGCAACGAAGAAAAGTATATCTCATTCAGCAGAGAGGTCGTCGTCGATAAGTTTGTAGACGCAGATGGAAAAGAGAGAGAAGTCAAGCGCGAATTACGTTTCATCGATAGTTTAAGATTCATGCCCCAGAGTCTCGACGCGTTATCGAAAAATCTTCAGAAAGATCAGTGCAAGAATTTAGGGAAATTTTTTGAAGGTGAGAAGCTGGATCTTTTACTCAGAAAAGGCGTTTACCCGTATGATTACGTCGACGGTGTTGAAAGATTAAACGAAACCGAATTACCATCGAAGCATGCCTTCTATTCAAAACTAACCGATTCGGGTATCAGCGAAAAAGATTACGCGCACGCGAAAACGGTATGGAACAAATTTGAATGCAAAACATTACGTCAATATCACGACTTGTACAATTTATCGGATGTTCTATTATTAGCGGATGTGTTCGAAAACTTCAGAGACGTCTGTATGAAGCACTACAACCTAGATCCTGCGTGGTACTACACTAGCCCAGGACTTGCGTGGGATGCGGCGTTGAAGATGACTGGTGTAGAGTTGGAGTTGTTGAGTGACTACGATATGTTACTGATGATCAAGCAGGGAATACGGGGAGGTGTCAGCACGATTTCCCATCGATACGCGAAAGCGAACAACGAGTACATGGGAGAAGCTTTCAATCCCACCCAACATTCAGTATTCATTCCATACTTGGACGCGAACAACTTGTACGGATGGGCGATGAGCAAACCGTTACCAACTCATGGGTTTGAATGGATGAACGATGACGAATTGAATGATTGGAGGAACATTACCGAACGAGATGGAGTGGGATGTGTGTTAGAAGTCGACTTAGAATATCCAGAGGAATTGCACGACCTGCATAATGATTATCCTCTAGCTCCGGAGAGTGTAAAACCTGCGGGATCAGATGTAGCGAAACTAATTCCAAACTTGAATGACAAAGTAAAGTACGTCGTTCATTACGGAAATTTAAAATTGTATGAAAGACTCGGATTGAAAATCGTAAAAATACACCGAGGAATAAAATTCGTGGAAAGTGCCTGGCTGAAAAAGTATATCGATCTGAATACTAACCTGAGAACGAAAGCTACGAACGATTTTGAAAAAGACTTTTTCAAGCTGATGAACAATAGCGTTTTCGGTAAAACAATGGAAGCTATCGAGAATCGAGTTGACATACGATTGGTGAGCGATGAGAAGGAAGCTATCAAGCTAGTCGCGAAAACTAATTACGACAGACGAACGATTTTCGATGAAAACCTCATCGCCGTTCACATGAAAAAGACCAAGTTGTTTTACAACAAGCCGATATATCTAGGGATGTGTATATTGGATGTTAGTAAGACGCTCATGTATGAGTTTCATTATAATTACATCAAGGCCAAGTACGGAGATAGGGCCAAGCTATTATTCACCGATACCGATTCTTTGGCGTATGAAATTAAAACGGAAGACTTCTACAAAGATATTTCCCCCGACGTCCAAAGTATGTTCGATACTTCAGACTATCCGAGCGATCACCCGTCGGGTATAGAATCCGGCGTTAATAAAAAAGTGGTTGGTATGTTCAAAGACGAGGCCGCGGGAAAACAGATTGAAGAATTTGTCGGTCTGCGATCCAAGTTGTACTCTTACAAAATGGCGGGTGAAGACTACAAGAAATGTAAAGGAGTGAAAAAGAACGTCGTCAAGAAATCAATCACTCACGCAGATTACAAAGACTGCGTGTTTACGAAAAGACAACAATCGAGAGCGATGAACGTCATTCGATCCTACCGCCATGAAATTTACACCGAAGAAGTAAATAAAATAGCTCTGTCTGCCGACGACGACAAAAGAGTAATAATGGACGATGGCATACATACCCTAGCCTATGGGCACTACACGCTGAAAACTAAACAAAATAAAGAATAATTTACACTAATATAAAATGGATGCGGTAAAAAAAGTGTGTACCAAATGCAAAATAGAAAAAAGCTTGGACGAATTTCACAAAGATAATGCACAAAAGAACGGGCGCTATCCGAGCTGCAAACTTTGTAAAAATGCCAAAGTGAAAGAGCTTGCACACAAATACGCAAGACAGGAAATTAGGGAGACAAAAGACACAAAAGTTTGCAGTCGGTGTAAAATAAATCAGAACATATCGGAATACGTCAACAATCGATTTCAAAAAGATGGAAAGGCGAATGAATGCAAAAATTGTAGGCGAAAATATTATCTCGCCTGCGTAGAAGCTCAAAAGCTCATTAGTTTGTGAAACATCTAGATGAAATATTAAAATGAGCTATACAACTGTGAAAAACATAAATGTGGAAGGCGTAGTCCTCCCGAATCATCCGTTGACGAATTTTGAGCTACTAGATGCCGCGAAAAAGCTCAATATCTCTAATTTCCGGGGAGTATTTCTCAGAGATGAGCTGCCGAAGAAACCTAGACGGACTGAATGCGGGATATTGAATCTAGACGATTCTAATGGAACCGGCTCGCACTGGGTCGCTTTTTCAAAAAACGGCAAGGACAAAATATATTTCGACAGCTATGGCCTGCCCCCTCCTACAGAACTGGTAAAGTATTTACAGAGTCCCGTGTACTACAATAGCGAGCGCGTGCAGCCCGACAACGAAGTGTTTTGCGGTCATCTATGCCTGCACGTCCTGAAAAAAACATGCAAAGATGGAGTGACTTTTCAAGAAGTTATAAACAGCCTGCATTGAAAATTATATTCAGATGTAAAAAATGCCTGTTGATAAATTTGGACATACAGATTCAGGATCTACGCAAAGAGTAATTGCTGGCGGAGTTACTGAAAGTCAAGTAAATAGTACTTTTCTACGGCTAGATGGAGCAAACCCGGCGACTGGCGACCTAAATATGAGTGGTCATACTATTAGAGGTCTGCCTACAACGAATACAGCGAATACGGCGAATACTCCGGAAGTGGGAATAGATGAGGCTGTGAGTCGGGGACAAGTAATAGATTTACTGCGGAATCACGACGACGTCCCGACCGACAATAATCATTTGACGAATAAGAAATACGTCGATGAACAACTTACTTCGAAAGTGGCGACAGTGGTAGGACCCGCGGTTAGCGCTTGCAGTTCAACTCAGCAGGCTATACTCGCTAGAACTCACACTGCAGTTACTTTTGACGTAATCAGATGCGGTACTGCAAGACACGGTATTGAACAGGGTATCGGAACGACTTCTTTCTTCCCCAGTAAAGCCGGGTACTATATCGTTTCGGCGTACATAGAATTTTGTAACAATAATGCTTCCGCGTATGGCACCGTCCACCTGCATAAAAATGGGGCTTCGTACATGCAAATTGCGGGTGGAGGGAGTACGAAAGGTTCGCAAAACCATTCAATCGGTAGTAACATAGTTTTTCTAGACGAGTTCGATTACCTCAGCATACACGCCTTTTCATCCATCGCTACGAACATTTTGTGTAGGGACTTTTCGGCGGCATTCTTACGACCCTAATTAATAAAAATTATTATATTCAAAATGCCTGTTGATAAATTTGGACATACAGATTCAGGATCTACTCAAAGAATAATTGCAGGGGGCGTTACGCTGTCCCAAGTAAATAGTACTTTTCTAAGGGTAGATGGAGCAAATCTGGCGACTGGGAATCTAAATATGAATGGCCATCATCTCGTAGGGTTACCGACTGATTACCCTTTTACGGGTAACGGGGGTGACGCTATTAGTTCAGCCCAGGCTATCGCCCTAGTCGCCGATAAAATCACTAATAGCGTCGAGCCTGCCGGTATTAGAGATTACGTTTCGGGTATGAGGGTATCTCCGGGCAATCTAGTGAGAAAAACGACGAGCGGTATTTTATATAGGTTCGAAGGAACGGCTGGAGCTATAACAGCGGCGCCAGCATTGTCCCCGAATTGGAGACCTACAACCGGACCGGCTATTTGTGTGTTGAGAGAGGGTGACGGAGGAGCATCCGCAATCGTAAGTGGTGGAGGCGCATTCTCGGGCACATATGCAACGCATGGTGGAGCATTCTCAGGTGCATATGTAATGCACCATCAATTAACGGTCGTTGCTATCAATACGGATTCGGCGTATATGACGTCCTTGGGCTTAATAACTATTCCTCGTACATGCGTATATCGACTTAGTGGATACGCGAAATTCTTGATAGGAAATGACAGTCCGAGCGTAAAAACAATCAGGGTTGCGTATGTCAAAGACGAGATACATAATAACGAACTTTTTGAATACACGGTGGGCGGGCAAACAGCCGACATCATAGTATCGCTCGTATTACCAACCGTCGCCATATTTTTCAACGCCAACGATAAGCTCGGTATGAAGGTATATTCTGCCACATCCGGAAACACTCCAACAACCGGTCGCCTTCTTCTCAGGGCCGGAGCCGGATTGCAGGTCGAGTTTTTGTACTAGGTAACCGTAGATACCTATCGTTCATATACGCGCGATAGGTATCTGTAAGTCTCATTATTCTTCAACGTTATCTTTCTTCAATATACTACACTCATTTTCTGGCCATCCGATTGAAACCTCAGTAACTTGTCTGAAATCACCACTGCGTATGCTTCCGTATTAGCCGGCGGCGCCGTATTGAACGTGCCTTTGATCTGGATATCGACCACCGATGACTTCAGACGCTCGGATTGCTTGCTCACGTCAAACACCATAATCGGAAACAGATCTTTGAAGTCTGAGGGTGTGATATTGCATTGCGTCATTAGTTCGTCCATTCCATAGTATTTTTCACTGAACGCGGCTGCTGCTCGGTACGCCCGCGCGAATTGTTGATTCGGAAATGATAGGTTGTAGTCGACAACTGGATATCGGTCCTGGTTCATCATCACGAACATGTTCTTCAGATCGCAATGATTGAAAATGGATGGATTGCGTTCTTGATCGCCGCTTTTGTCGGTTTGAAAACCCAAGATGATGTACCTAGGTTTCTCGGGTAATGTCTTGACGCTAAGTCTCCAGCTAAAATTAGTCGACTGTGCGACGGAGGTGGTGTCGCATTGACGGGCTCTGTACGCAACTGGCAGCGACGCTTTCGATTCGATCGTTTTGTACAACTGCATTTTCTCCATATCCGCGGGAATAACGTGAGGCATGAACCATGAGATTTTGTCTAGCCTAACTTTCCCTGCGGCCGCTGCGGCCACTACGCCCACGGCGGCTGATCTAAAAATTGCGTCATCATCGGCTTTACGAACCAGAGTTAGCGTATGTTTCACACCAAAAACAACCTTGTCGTAATCATCGCAAAATCCGAAAATATGCTTCAATGGAACTACAAAGCTGAAAGTACCTTTGGCATTTGGTTTTCGAATTATATACGACTGTCTCACGGCGAAACCTTGATTATCCGCGCTAGCAGCCGTCGCTCCGCTGTCCTTGTACCACAACTGATTCAAACCTTGAGCTAGTTGAAAATCATTCGGGTATTTGAGTAATCCGAGCATCGTCGTTGCTTGACCTGGGTAAAATAACGATTCAATTTCCTGATTCGACAGTGAATACGAAATTTGGCTGAAAAGATGCATGAGTCCATTATTCGTAAGAGTTGCTTCATCGGCATCGGCGTAGAAGGTGGCGGGGTTGGTCGCCTTCGTCAATCTACCCTCGAACAACAGGTAAGATTCTGATGGATGACAAAATAGATCTTGAAGTTCGATGTTTATTCTAATCTCGCCGGAGGTGTTTAGATTCGCCCCCGATATCGGCTCATACTCATACCATTCGTAGCGTTCGACGCTTTCATCGCTCAATGGTTGTTCGGTAAATCTCAGAATATCAGATGATTGCATTTTTACTACTACGCGATAATATTTTTTACGCGACCTTCATTCCGGCGCCGTTCAGCGAGCGTACTAGATCTTGTATCGACATGGCGCCGTTCTTCTTCAGGCCCTCCCCCATCATCAGATTATTAATATTCGGGATATTCGAGATCGACCCGACGCTGCCGACGCCACTCAGCCGCTCTAAAATTTGTCTAGTTTCTGGCGTAATTTTCTTGGAGGTGGGAGTAGGAGCAGGAGTAAACAGTTTGGCCACTGCTTTGTCTACTAATCGTTTACCCGCGTCGATTGCGGTTGTTTTCCCAACATCGATGGCCTTTTTCCCAATTTCTTTCGCCACGTCTTTACTCGCGCTGAGAGCGGTCGTTGCTAATTGTTTGGCGGCGTTCGACGTTACTAGTCGTTTGAAAAATCCCGAAATTGTATCGAATATTCCCGATCCTCCGATAACGTATTGTTTTCTATACCTCCTTCTATTAATGACTTGCATTTTTTCTGCATTTTACAATGTCATCATTATATTTTTGTAAGCATCTTTACTCAGCACTTCCTGCCTCAATAACGCGTCGCACATCGCCACGATCTCGTTTCTCACGCCGGTATTGCCTGCTTTGAAGCTATGAAATCGTAGTTCTAGCTGTTTCGCTAACACGTTTGGATCTTCGGAAATAACAATTACACCACCCACGCCTTTACCCACCGCATTACGAGTCCTCTTTTCCCATATCGGCTTGATAATTTCTCTATATTTAACGCTCGAAGATGCTTTCGGTTTGTTGGGATTTTTTGGCTGTCTGATAGCATCCGACGCGAGTAGAATCTCGGCGTAATCGTCTCTATCATTATTATCGTATATCGACGCGTTCGGCTGTTTCATCGTCAACAACTCCCAAAGTCCCGGAGTTCCGCCATACGTCTTATTTCCAACCGTCACAGCATCTCCTTGAATAAAAATCGGAGTATCGCCGATGTAGAATTGACCATTTTTTGATCGTATTCCGAACGTCGTGTCTACGATTTTTCTATCGGAGGCGTATTGATGAAGGTACTTGGTGGCTACATCACCTAATTCTAAAGTTCTAATATCCTCAGTCGGATCGTCGCTATACGCTTCTATCGAGGGATACTGAGGAAATTGAACCTTCAACGACGCGGGAAGCGTTTGTAGCGCGTTTGATGTGGCTATCGAATTTTCTTTGATGGCGGATAGTAGGACATTCTGCTCTTTGGAAATTGCGGATTGCGAATCGACGATAGGCTTGTACAGCTTGGTTAATTCTTGTTGCAGCCCCGAATCCCCCAATCTCTCCGATAAAAAGTTTTGTTGAATATTCTTCTTGGACTTCAGAAACTCTTCGACTATGAAATTTCTTTTCGCCGGGTCATCTATCTTTAGAAACGACATTTTTAATACAAAATTTAATGTTTTTCGACATGTTTTCCGGCGTGTTTTTTGACGTGTTTTTCTACATGTTTTTCGACATGTGTAAAAACACAAGTTAGACGTATTTTCAGACATAGCGACATACGTCTACAAAACTCTACAAGTCTACATGATTTCATACATGTTCGCGTTAGTCGTCTTTCTCACAGATTCGGTATTTTTCTCAAACATGCTTTGAAAGGACTGCCTGACTTCCTCTCTTCCCCGATCGATGAGTGATTGTTTCGTTTCCTCGTCCATCGCGTCTATCGCAACTTTCGACTTACTTTTGATTTCTTCTTTCATGCCATTGAATTTTTCAATCTCACTTAGAATCAGAGAATATTCCTCGTCTGAAATGTGATCATCCACGAGTGCTTTTGAAATATGGTCGCTGATCGTGTTGAGCTTCGCATCAGCTAGCGTTTTGATCTTTTCATGCTTCTCCGCCTTCAGGGCGAGCTTTTTACAGATTCGGCTGCCAATTATACTCAATAGCCCCGCACCTAGCGCCGTCCCTTCCATAGCAATAGCGATGGGGGTTGCAATTATGGTGGCTAGTACACCGATTCCCGAAATTCCAAGCCCCATCGTGATCGCCATGAGGACGTTGTCTACTACGCCGATTACGCTCACACTTCTATGGTACTTTTTACTCAACGCTGCTCTTTTGTCGCGTTCTTGCTCGATCTCCTTTTTGATTTCGCTAATCTTCTGAAGTCGATACGTTTGTGCAGACCCCGCGGCTATTTGTATTTCACCTTGTTATATTTGTTAGGTTTGGATAGAGTTTGATGCCTTCGTATTCCATTCTTTTATTTATTAGCAATATATATTTTTTTACCGTTGATAGTTTACACAGCATAGCGAATCTCCTTCGTTTATCGTTACCGCCGAATCGGAGTTGTTTTGAATGGAAACTATGATATCATCAATCACATCTTCTGAAATCACCCCGTCTAGTAGACTGCATCGTCGTTCTTTGATACTCTGTCTGAGGGAAACGAGACAAAGACCGGCCGCCATTTCTACACCGAGTCCAAGCCTTAGCGTATTTGCCGCCTTTGGCTGTATCGTGATATCATTTTGCGCAAAAATCTCCCATCGCAGTCCTCCTAGTTGTCTTACTGGAGTGCGAGTAACACCGCTCGTAATCTTCCAAAAGACTGAAACGGGCTGCGTTCTAACCTCTACCGGTCTAGTTGGTTTAGTTCCAAATTTGTGTATTGGTCTCGACATTTTTTAATAGAATAGATTATAATATCATGCCAAGAATCGGAATGTTTCGAAACGGAGAATTAGGACCCAACAAAAGTCCTTCGCCCCTAGCATAGCCCGACCCTGTTTTCATGTACAGCCCGGATGCCGTTATCGAGCTACCTTTTTGCCACGGGGACAAGTACAAACCAGATCCGGCTGGTCTTATTTTACACGCTATGTCGCCTCTCTTGACATACATTACACCCGAACCGCTGATTTTGTCTACAATCTTGGTAGTTGCCGCGGAGCCGAGGCCACTTAGTGCTCCCATCGCCAAACTCGGCAGTGCATTAGACAGAAGGAACCGTCCCGCTGTCGCTAGAAACGGAAGTATAGCGCCTATGAATCCACCTTCGACTTTCTTGTTGTTCTCCAATTGCGTTTTACTCATTTTAATAATCATGCCAGTTCCTTTTTGGTAGGCTGCTGCCATTTTATTGATTTGCGCCTGGGTGAGCGCCAAAACGTGTTCGCCATTCAAATCATCGTGCGATAGTTTGATACTCACGCCGCTCCCCGCTTGAAATGCTCTTTTAATTTTGTCTTGTTGCGCTTCTGAAATATTAACTTTTACGCCCATGTAACGATTCATTTTATTAATAAATTACAAAAACTTTCAAACTTCTCTGATGTGAAATCGAATCGCCAATTCCTCGCCCCGAAGATTTAGTAGGTTCCCGTGTTGGTCTGTGAGCCTCGTTTCCATCGTTGAAATTGTAGATAGCAAAATCGGGAGATATATCAAATTATGCGGCACTTCGATAATCTTGTAACCCGGGCCTACGTTTGGGAAAAAAGAATATATCACGTTTTCCGATGTTCCGTTAGTGTACGAAGACCCGATAATGTCGCTGGTCACTCTCAGGCTGCTTACGCTCATTATATTTACCAAGTCCTCCGATTCGTTGTATCCCGCCGAATAGATCCATCTGTTGAAACCTAGAACCTTTCCAATCGAATTCTTTGGCGTAAAGTCAACCATATAATCTGCTTCTATATTCACCACAGACCTCAGAGTATTGGTGTTTGGCGCTATTGAGATACAGTAATTTCCATTTACTCCGTCGAAATGCCCATTCCCCTTCATGACTCTCTGTATATATTCGTTGATATCCGTTATTTCATAGCAACCCTCTGGAACTTCAATGTTTACCCACTGTGAGTCGCGATTTGGCGAATACCGAAAGACGTTGTTTGTCGCATCGATATTTGGAAAAGAATAGTACGTCTCGAGGGCAACTAAGGCCATTTCATATTTCTTATTCTTCTCCAGTTCGAGTAGTGGATTAAACTTCGTTCTGATTCGCGTGCTCTTTTCGCTGAGAAAAATGGAAAATGATGTTTTTGGTTCCGTGTTGCAGGCCGTCTTTTCCGTGTTTTCCGATATCTGTTTGAGAAGCGATGATTCCATTTTTACTATACAATACAATTTTACAATGGCGGATCCTCGATTATATAAAATTCGTCGAGTCCGCATCGGTATTTACCATTGTACTTGTCGCTAGTCAGGTCTAAAACCACGAATCTATGAGGCTGTTCCCATACTGTTTTGCATAGTTTTCTAAATTCATCTTTCGGCATGTCTGTACTCACGTGATCGTTGTAAATATGATTACAATTTTTCAGGTCTTGTTTGAACAGGCAAATAAAGTTCGCATTTTCTCTGATTGTTTGGCGCGGTAATTTGAAATAATTCTGGGCGAGGTAAAAACAATCTACATTACTATGCCTCCCCCGATTATAGTACGTTTCACATTTGTTTTGTTTTTCCAATTGAAGATCATCGAATATCATCAGGTTCTTCTTTTCGGCGCTCAGATCTCTCGGGTCCGGTACATCGTCGGCGCTCTCAAAGAACTTGGCAATTATATCGGATTTAGCTTCTGAATTTTTTGCCATTTCCTCCATAACGAGGTCTGGCGACGCATTTAGACCCACGATTTCATCTCGGTGCTCAAACAGCCGAACGATCGCTTCTTTCGGTAATTTTTCTTCGTATGCTTTTTTGATAATACGATATTCCGGTTGAAACAGAGAAGTACCGAATACTTGTAAGTTATTATAATCCAACCAGTCTGGCCTGAGTAAAAGATTGAGAAGAAGCGTTGTTTTTCCGCACGCCGATTTCCCAACTATCAAACCACGTATGCTTTTTGGTAACAACGGATTATTGAATCTTTTCGAGAGCGCTGTGCCCCAACTCATATCTCTAATCTCCATTTTAAAAATATATATTATTAAAAACGAAATGTATTGCGTAAAATGTAAAAAACAGACCCAGACGACAGATGTGCAGAACGCCGTGGCTAATAATGGGAGATCGATGCTCAGAGGTGTTTGCGTCGTATGCGGAAAAACAAAAACTCAATTCGTGAAGGCGTCTGCTATTATGCAAGGCGGAGATCTAGTTAGTTCGCTGAACGCTGCCACAAGCAACATTAAATTACCTTGGGCCAAGTTTGCTGGTGAGGTACATTTGCCGGGCCATCAGTTTACTGGTCCCGGTACTAGACTAGATTTGCGTCTGAATCCCAACGAAACCCCCAAAGATTGGAGCAAACCTATAAACAGGGTAGATAGTGCGGCGTATATTCACGACCTAGCATACAATCGACACACTGATACGGCTTCTAGGAATGTCGCTGATAGAGTAATGATAAACCAGTTGAATAATATACCAAATCCAAGTCTGCGGGAACGCGTAGAGAGGGCGATAGTCAAACCTATTTTGTCCGCTAAAACGAGTCTCGGGCTAGGTTTAAAAAAAGCCTAGAATTACAGCAGGACCTGAAATGGACTAATCAATTAGCGAATGAATTACACAAACCAGTAGTGAGAAATTTTAGGACGAGGCGGGTCCGTGTTGGCGGGATTGACCAGATTTGGGCGGCTGACCTAATCGACATGCAGGCTTTCGCCAGAGATAATGATGGCGTGAAGTATCTATTGACCGTCATAGATGTATTTTCCAAGTACGGATGGATCGTTCCATTACATGACAAGAGTGGGAAGTCTACAGCTGATGGGTTCGTGAAGATACTCAGGGGTGGCCGACAGCCAGTCAAAGTTTGGTGTGACAAAGGGAAAGAATTTTATAATAAAAATGTGAAGAATTTAGTCGAGTTGTATTCTACCGAAAATGAGGGGAAAAGTTGTATCGTAGAAAGATGGGTGCGTACGATGAAAGAGAAGATGTTCAAGTTCTTCACAGCTAATTCAACTAGAAGATATATCGATGTATTAGATGAGATGGTTAGTAATTATAATGACACAAGACATTCTTCGATCAAAATGACTCCCGCGAAGGCTAGTATGAAAGTGAACGAAAAGACGGTATTTATGAATTTATACGGCGACGAGATTTCAGAGCCTATTACGCCAAAGTTTACAATCGGCGATCGAGTCAGAATAACTAGGAAGAAGAACATTTTTGAAAAGGGTTATACGACTAGATGGGTGGAGGAGGTTTTTGTAGTATCTCAGGTTCAATACACAGATCCACCAACTTACAAGATTACTGATTCTGCGGGTGAGGAAATACAAGGCTCTTTTTACGAGCAGGAGCTACAGAAAACAACTCAAGAAATATTTAGAATCGAAAAAGTGATTAGGAAACGCGGGAAGAAATGTCTCGTGAAGTGGTTGGGCTACCCAGACTCGTTCAACTCGTGGATCGAAAATGAAGACTTGGTGACATTGTGAGACGATTATGAAAAATATGTCGTGTTTGGAGGAAAAAATAATATTCGATTGATCCGAAAACGATTATAAACCAACGGTGTAAAATCGTTTGCGATATTGTAATCCCGTATCTACGTCGTAGGCCACTCACGCTCTTACATCACACAGGCATGAGTTGCCATTGCATTGACAATTAACGACGATGATCTCGTTGTCGATCAAACTAACATCACACGGGGGTGAGTTGCCATTGCGCCGACGACGAACGACGGTAATCGTGCATGGACGTTGTTGACGATCCGGACGTGGATACTTGCATGGACATTCATCGTCGTAGCATTCACGGTTGTGGACGTCAATTACAACAATCAGCTCCGATCTCCGCAGTATTGTTGTATTTCCAACCAAGCCGAGCTGCCTGGCGATTTTTCGTAATTCAGTTTTAGTTTTATTCGGGTAAACCATTTTTATTGGAATATCTTGTCTTTAGATCGAGCTGGATATTCCATGAATTTGAAAAAGTAAGGCTGACATTGGCTGAACTGCGCGGGCACTCAATTTTTAAGGCTGTACTGGTCAAATGGGCGAAGGTCAAGGCTGTACTGGTCAAATTGGCGAAAGTCAAGGCTGTACTGGTCAAATGAGTCAGCCGCCTTATTGGGCCTCTACTTTCTCGGAAGTTTACTCAAGTTCGTATTCCCACAAATTATCATTCTTATCATTGTCCAATTCTTTCCTAGTTAGCTTATTGCTGCTGCCCTCCCTCATCCATGAAATATCATCCATGGTATTGCTCTTGGCCTTCTAACTCCATTCTTTCCTCGCTTATACTTATTAGTACTAGTAGCAGTAACGATGACGACGACGATGACAACAACAACAACAACAATAATAACTAGTAATAGAAATCCCGAGAGATCTGAGGTATCTCTGGGAAAAAATTTAATTAATTAATTTAAGAAATAATAGATATCCCGAAAGATCTGAGGTTACTTGGGGAAAAATAATAATTGAATACCTAGGGCCTTTCCACACTTTTGATTTTATACAGGTGAGAGGGAAGTTCCTGAGAAATCCTGTATACATCGAGGGTAAAAAAATAGAAAATAATAATAATGTTGATATGTACAAGATACCATTACACACAAGAGTACAATCAAATATTGACAAATTTCACAGTTTACACTAACCAGATTTCGTTCGCCTGTGCATTATTTCGCTTGCACAAGAGGTGGTTAAGTTCCAGATCCAAGAGTAGCAGTTTCACGCATAGGGCATATATAATCCAGATGTATATATTCACGTATACATAGCTTTCCCCACAACACTTGCAAAATATCCAGATGTATTATGTTCACGAACTATATCTCAACGATTGTAATACCAGAGCTTACTCAGTATTATCAAAGGCTATAGCAGACGACTTCAAAGGTAAATCCAAATTGTTGTGCATCATCAAATCAAGACTCAGATTCCTTTGTGCGTCTTCATCCAAGCGCGTATCGAACATTTTTCAACCCGTCCATCATAAACTTCCACCTGTGAAGCTATAATCCTACACACCGATCTATTTATACATACATCCAAGTGTATATAAATATATATACATATATATGATATATATATATAATCGAATCTCACAAATATGATATATATATATCATCGAATGTCACAAATATGCAACAATCACGCAGCAGAAATTCTACGCATATCTAAATGCCTCATTCGAAATATATTCACAGGAATTGATCAGCTTCAAAAGGACGATAACAAACTGAATGTTTTCTTCATCTAGATCTTTAAATTCCGGTTTCCATATGAAGCACACAATGCATTGCCCACAACATTCAGAAACGTCAACTGAAAACTCCTCAAAAAACTCTCCAGCATATGTACTCGAACTGATAAGCAAAATCACCGGTATTAGAAAGAGTTCGTGTGTAGCCGACTTGAACACTACAGACACTACAGTTGACTTAACTATAGTCAACCGAAGTGAACTGAACACTCGACAACACGTCAACCGTACACTTCGTGTTGGAAAGCGAACTATTTCCGTTCTCAGCCGAGGTAATGCTTAGCTTTCCACCGGAAAAGAAGCGAGGTCGAAATGGGAAAAGATTAGCACAACCGGAATGTTATCACTCCCACCACCACCGTCAGTACACCACCACACACACACACACACACACACACACACACACACACACAGATATCGGAAGGCATACATACAATATTCTCCAACTGCCGCTGCTGCTGCTATATCTTTCTTATCCTTTCGTATACACCTGAAATCTTCGATGAGTAATTATTCCCGTGCAACAACAACATTTGCACACAATGCAATGCCATGCAATGCAATGCATCTAATCGTACCGTGGTCGAACGAGGTCCGCCGCCGCAGCCGCCACCGGGCGCTTACCGGCAGCAGGGTCGAACAAGGGGAGCTCCAGCGACCGGCCGCCCGCTCGCCGCCCGCTCGACAGCCCTCGTGTGGGCACGGGCGCCCAGGTCGAGCGGCGATGAGGTACAACATATCATTCGCAAGCGGAAAAGTCTAGCGAAACTTCAGCGCCTCTACTATTCGTCTAATGCTGCTGATGCCGACGAAAGCAGCCTCAGCAAAAAAAAACAGAAACACACAGACACACACACAGACACACACACACACACACACGCACACACACACACACAGAGGTGAATCCATCTTTGTCTATATGTCTGTCCGTAAGTATCCGAATATCTGTCTGTCCGTCTATCTATCTGAGTGTCTATCTGAGTGTCTGTCTGTCGTTCCTTGTCCGTATTCGTCTATACTTCTGTCTCTGTCTGTCTGTCTATGCATCAATTTATGCGTGTGTTTGCATCCGTCTGTCTGTCTGTCTGTCTGTCTGTCTGATGGAGACGAGATCAGCGCAACGGCTGAGCGCCATTAGCTGCCACGCCAGGCAATCAGAAATCCGGCACACACACACATACGCACCGACATACATGTACTGTAACATACCTAGATTATATAAATGTTTATATACACACTATGTAGCTATACATATGAATGCCTATACATGCATATATAATATTATATATATACATAATTATATAATATATACACTGTGTCCGGAAAAAAAACAACCGATTTTGTAAATATGAAAATAAATAGTAAATATTCACCGATTTTTACAATTCAAACACCATTTTAATCCTGACATATTTCTCTAACAATTGTGAAAATATAAAAGTTCCAGTCCAAATAATGACGTCATCATGACGTCAGTTGCATCAAAATGCATATAGCCGGCCATTCATGCATGGTTCGGTTGGTATTATTGGCTTTTGGTAAAACGGAAATCCATTTAATAGAACCAGAAGTGAAAATAAATGCAGCTTATTAGAGGGATTGTCTGCTCTATAAAAAAGTGGTGCCTGATATCCGAGAATATTCGGAACAATAGCCTACACATTTCAACAAAATAGCGCTTCAGCTCACTGAGTTCGTGAATCTGTTGATCTGTTGACTAAAAAGACTCGGAATTCATTCATCTTAATCTTTGGCCGCAAAACGGCCGCCCGCTTAAATCCCACTGATAATAAGAGTTGGAGATTGATGGAGGAGAAGGTGCAGGTTACAAGACAAGGATAAGAGACATTGAAGAACTCCGTAAGCGAATTGTTAACGCCTCGGAGGTTTTGATAAGCTGGTTATCGATGCTGGTGTTGGGTATTAGCGCGACCCTTTTGACGCTTATGTTGAAGCCAAAGGTGTACTCTTTGACCACAAATTGCAGTCTGACATAATTCAGATATAAAAATAAAATTAAACTTACATTTATTATTGATAAATTAAATGATAAAATATTGAAATTGTGGATGATTTTGCGCATTTATCTCTTAAATTTGACTTTTTGTGCAAATGACGTCATCATGACGTCATTATTTGGACTGGAACTTTTATATTTTCACAATTGTTAGAGAAATATGTCAGGATTAAAATGGTGTTTGAATTGTAAAAATCGATGAATATTTACTATTTATTTTCATATTTACAAAACTGGTTGTTTTTTTTCCGGACACAGTGTATATAATATATATATTATATGTTTCAGGAAAGCGTTATATGCATTTCAAGACAGCAGTGTACAAACACGCAGACCATATAATATAATTATTATATGAATAATTGCATATGTATATGCACGTACACACATACAGTCTTCATTGCATTTGCCGATTCCATGTAATTGACTGTTTGGTCCTTCATGATATATAATTATACTGACTTTAATACTGCTAATCAATGTAAGGTCAGAGGATCCTATTAGTTGTAGGATCGGAGACATTCGTTCAGCTGTGTAATGCTCGGCTCTGCTGTCTGCTCTTATTTAGAATCATCCTCTGCACCATACAAGACCAGAATTGACAACTCGTGTGTGTGTGTGTGTGTGTGTGTGTGTCTGTCTGTCTGTCTGTCTGTCTGTCTGTCTGTCTGTCTGTCTTCACCTCACCAAGAAGACCGCCCGTGACCATGATGTTGGCAGAAATGCGCAATACATCATCATCATGCATCCTCCTCCTCCTCCTCCTTCTACCTTTCCTCCTCCTCCTCCTCCTGCTTCTAGCAACAGGTAAGCTGCAAGAGACCAGCAACAGCAGCAGCAGCAGCAGATAGAGTGAGCGGTGCCAGAGAAATTGGAGCTGCATGCCGAGTGGTACCCACCCATCTAACCCCACCTCGGGTGTTGTGGTGGTGGGTGTTGTGGTGGGTGTGTGGCGCGTGTTGGCGCTAGATATCGTAGGACTACAACACCCAGACGACGCCTGCCCCCCCCCACCTCTCCTCTCATCGTCCTCGGCCGAGGGTTCGATTAGGATGGGAACCGATTTCGCATGCACATGAAACTTATCGTCTGCCACACCGGAAAACAGATCTGTCTCTATGTATCTGTTTTGATGTCTGACTGTCTCCTTCTTCGTCTGTGTCTTTGTCCCTGTGCCTCCTTTCGTTTAGCAGCTTGTCTAGCCTACCTGTCTGTCTCAGATTCCATCAAACTGTTGTATATCCTATAAAACTGCCCGTCTATCCGTCACCATGATTGTGTGCCTTCATACAATAAGATGTTTTCACCGTCTATCTATCTATCTGCCTGCCTGCCTGTCTATCTGACTGTCTATCTGACTGTCTGTCTATGTCCATCCGTATATCCGCCTGTCTGATTGCGTAAGTGCTAAAAGTGTAAAAAAAGAAGTGCCAGAACTCCCCTTACATTTTCAGGTGTGCTGGCCAAATAAGTGGCAGGACGGCGTAGAGATTTGAAAATAAGTGCCAGGACGCCGTCCATGACCGTCCCGCCACACTTTAAGCCCTGGATTGCGTCTCTATTTACTCTAGCACAAATACAGTTCGATGCAGCTTATAACTGTATTAAACAACGATGATGATGAAAAGCGGTGAGAATTGAACCCAACACCCACCATCTGACCAACGAGTCATGCACTCAACCAATCAGACATCATCAGTTATCTATTGTAATGGACAGACCCAGAAGCAGCAGCAGCAGTAGCAGCAGCAGCAGCATCAGCAGCAGCAGCAGTCGCAGTCGAAGCCGTAGCCGCAAGACCACATCTGGTTCGCTCGATCATCGGGGGGGGGGGGGGGGGGAGGGGTGGTCATACGTCGGTCGACTTCAAAGAGACACGGCTAATTAATCTGCACGTAGACCTACCAACAATTTATTCGTCTGACTTTGCGGATTGTCCACAACGCCTTTGCACACTTATATTATACAAATTTATTATACAATACAACTGCAGTTTTGTATGATTGTATCGCCATTCTTATAAAGCTCAGAAGTGCACACACGCCTCGACGGCACAACTGCAATTGTATTGCACAGAAATTACTGTGACTGAAGAACTTGTGTCTCAAGATCCGTACACAGTAAACGAAGATCGTTATTATTCTTACCGTACCTCGTGACCTCAGCTTGAGACTACTATACTCTAATTAATCTGCACGTAGACGTATACCAACAATTTATTCGTCTGAATCTGCGGATTGTCCACAACGCCTTTGCACACTTATATTATACAAATTTATTATACAATACAACTGCAGTTTTGTATGATTGTATCGCCCTTCTTATAAAGCTGCTCAGAAGCGCACAAGCCTCGACGGCACAACTGCAAATATCTTGCACAGAAATTACTGTGACTGAAGGACTTGTGTCTCAAGATCCCTACACAGTAAACGCAGATCGTTATTATTCTTACCGTACCTCATGACCTCAGCTTGAGGCTACTATACTCTAATTAATCTGCACGTAGACGTATACCAACAATTTATTCGTCTGAATCTGCGGATTGTCCACAACGCCTTTGTACACTTATTGTACAATACAATACAACTGCAGTTTTGTATGATTTTATCGACCTTCTTACAAAGCTGCTCAGAAGTGCACACACGCCTCGACGGCACAACTGCAAATATCTTGCAGTGAAATTGTGACTGAAGAACTTGTGTCTCAAGATCCCTACACAGTAAACGAAGATCGCTATTATTCTTACCGTACCTCGTGACCTCAGCTTGAGGCTACTACTCAAGTCGACGTCAGTGTCAGTTGGCCAAATAACAAGACCAAAAATCTACGTGTACCCTGCAGGGGGCCTTCGTAAACTCTCGGAACTGTCTCATCATCATCATGCCTCCCCATCCCACCTCCCACCTTCTAGTCCCAGCCCCAATCAGACCGGGAAATTCGATCCATGCAGTGTACCTGGTCCAACCGAGTCAATGAGTCAGCCGCAGACAGATTAGAAATTCAAATGATCGCAATTTTTAAACATTATTCTGTCTGAGCAGACACGACTTGGCAGAGCAGCGCAAAGGCCATCGCAATTTGCATTAGACCCACGTCCATATAATATACCATACCCTTGCCCTACCTTACCAGACCAACGCTTTCTGCGTGGCGACTTTAGGTCGTTAAAACCGGGGACGGGTGAGGGGATACGGGGGGGGGGGGGAGAGCCAAGGTCCACCGCCATGCAAGCAAGTGACCCTATATTATAAGCCTAAATTGCGATTACTAACAAATAATAGATAACGCACTGCCTTCGGACCACTGCTCGCACTTTGGCAGTGCCAGTCCCAAGCCTGGGAAAAGGAGGAGGGCGACACAAATCATCTTCGATATGACACAGTGTCGTTAAACAGCAACAATCAAGCAGGCATCAATAAAGAAATCAATAAAGAGAAATAGTACAGTCCTGTAACGTTGGACGGTATACCATGAAGCAATGCAATGCAATGTGATTATGATTATTGATTTTTACAATAATATAAAAGAAGAGAAATGCCATGAGATCTAGAGTTAAACTTTTCTGTCACATTATTATAGACATTTCAGTTCAGTAGGTGGCGCTACTATCGCAATACGAGCCAACTGTTGCGCAATAAATTATCTAAGATGTGGCTAGCGTGATGATTTTTAAAATAATTCTTCTCGTTCGTCTTAGCACGGGAAAACAATATCAGCACAACATAATGTGACATAACAATGTGACATAACAATGTGACATAACAATGCACTATAGTGTGACTTAAAGTAATGTTAAACATAAAGTGACACAAACAGACAGATACACAGAGAAAAAGACAGAAAGACAGACAGACAGTCCTGAAGGAGGAAGACACACAAGCACGCAGACATGCAGCCATACAGTCTCCAACTGTGGAGAGTCCTGAGATCAAAAAGGTTATCGGGAGGTCATCGGGTTCACGAGGTCATCGGGTTCACGAGGTCATCGGGTTCACGAGGTCATCGGGTTCTGTCATTAGAGATGATTGGCTGTGTGAGTTTATCAACGTCCCTTTCCTCCTGTCAATGCCACAGCCGTTTAACGCTAACATTAACCCTCGTTCCCTTGAGAACAGCTTTAACCCTTCGTCTACCACAGGAGGCAATCCAACGCTTCTCACAACAACAGCAACAGCAATTTTTCAAAGCAAAGCTGAAGAAACAGAAGAGCTGCAGTTATTTTAGCCAGAGCCCTGAGGCAGCCATGATTATGAAGCAACTTCATTTTCTTAATCTCAGCATATGAAGGCGTGTGGCCAGTCCTCTCCCTCACCGTCTCATCTTCCCACCGACGACAGTGTACGGTCGGTCAACTGATCAAGACCGAGTGTGCAACAGGGGAGCAGAGATCATGCAGCAGAAATCTTGAACGAGATTTTCTGCCCTAGTGGAGATTTGAACCTCGGTCTCTCAATATACAGCCCAGCGTGCTAACCACCACACAACCCCCAGCACTTCCCCCACAACACTCAACCAACCAGAAACACAAGCATTGACAACACCTTACAGACATCAACAAGTTGTGAAAATGATGATGATGATGATGATGACGACAACGATGACAACATTGAATACGATCATGAATCTTAATTGATAACGACAACAAATGATTTTTTACAATTACAATTAATAAATACTAACAGTAATAACATTTAACTGTTATCTTATCACACCTTAGAATGCAGAATTTAACAGCAGATAATGTGTTTTACTTACATTTGATGAGTTTAACGACGTCCGTGTGATTGCAGTTGATAACGAGACTTCCATTCACCTTCAATCCGTCAACAAAATCATCCACATTAAAGCATTAGATATAACGTCACACAATGCATTACTTACCGTCACACAATGCATTAGTTACCATCATACAATGCATCAGTTACCGTCAAAAAGCGCATCAGTTACCGTTAGACAATGCCCGGGAAATAGCCAAATCAATGAATGAATTTCGCATGAATAACCGCCAGCAAAACTCAAGAATAACCGCCTGCAGCCAAGTCATGACAGACAATGAACGTAAAAAAATCCAGTGCTGTACTGAAACACTTAACCGTAGACCTACCTGCCAGAGCACAATTATATTATCCCTAGATTGTCTTTGTCCTTATCGTTCTCTATATCTCTGTATGTGAGTGAGTGAGTGAGTGAGTGAGTGAGTGAGTGAGTGAGTGAGTGAGTGAGTGAGTGAGTGTGTGTGTGTCTCTAACTCTGTCTATGTTTCTAGCGCACAGTCTATTAGGATATGAGGACACTTCTCATCTGCTATCAACGCAACGAGTCGTCTGATTCTAAGTGACTCTATTTAAGTGACGGGCAAATGAAGTCAACCAAAACCTATCAAGCTCATCAGCAGCACATTCGCACACAACCTGTCTGCATGTCTCTGTTTGTCTGTGTGTCACTGTCTCTGTGTCACTGTCTTTCTGTCAGTACTTCTGCATGTGTTCCTCCCATCAGTGCCCCCTGTGTTTCTGTCTGAGTTTCTCTTTGTGTTCTTGCCAGTTTTGTTTCTGCCTGTCTGCCTGCGTTTCTGTCTGACTGCATGTGCCCTTTGTGTGTGTTCGTCTGTCTCTGTCTGTCTGTCTCTTAAGTTGTCTTTCTCTGTGTATCTATGTGTCTATCCGTGTGTCTGTCGGCCTGTGTCATGGTCTGTTTGTCTATGTTCTGTTTGTCTATGTTCTGTCTGTCTGTCTTGTCTGTCTGTCTACAAGTAAACAAAACGCTGTGGCTAATTGTCTTTAGTCTGCGGTTGCAGCATGAGCCAAGTCCTAATCAACCCGCACTTGGAATTTCAAATCGATCGTCTGTGGGGTGAGAAAGAGTCTTAAAAAACACACGCACCAGGCAACGGGTGGGTTGAAGGGCGTGGAGGAGGGGGTACGTGGCGATGAATGGGCGTACGTGCAACGTACCTGCAGGGGTCAATTGGTTCCGACGAGACACACATTTGGGCAAGAAGACAGCCACATCCGAAACTCAAACCTCCGTATTAGAAATCTAAATTGGCTGGCTTATACCAACTGACTGACTGACTGACAACCTACTTGATTGCTGACTCACTTATTGAGAAATAAACAACCGAAACTCATTATCAAATTGACTGACTGCTTGATTGGCTGACGGACTCACTAACTCACTACCATTTGTTGACTGACTGACTGACTAACTAACTAAATAAATAATTCACTACTAATTTGATTGACTGCTTCACTAACTAACTAATTAACTCACTCACTCAATACCAAATTGATAGATTACTTGACTGACTAACAAAACAGCTCAAAACCAATATGTCTGTATGACTGCTAAACTGCTTGACTAGCCGACTAACAGCTTGACTGGCCGATTGACTGGTTTACTTGATGAAATGAAAGACAGTACCTTTACAATTCGATCGTACTGTTGTACTCCAGCTTTATGCGCCGGTCCGTCTGTGAAACAAGAAACAGCAGTTTTATAATTATACAGCAGCAGCTATAGATAATGCACCCTATAGAGCAGCTGTGTAGGAAAACACAAGCAAATTATATAGCACTAGCATGTATATTAGAGAACACAGCAGCAGGTAGCAGCTGCACACGATGAGATGAACTGCTGTGTATACATGAATAAGCTTCTCATTTTTCTTATTACTGCTTCACATTTTTTGGCATGCCTACCAACAGCGACTACATGCATATAATAACAAGGTGTGCGGCGATTCATAGGTGTGGAGTGTGGTGAGCGAGTAGAAGAATGAGCCGAATAGCATTCGCATGAGAAAGGAATCTCTAGTTCTGAAATTCTAACCAATTATTTATACAGCGTTTCTCGGAAGCATTCTGTATATGGCTGGTAGTTAGATAAGGCTTATAAGCTATTGCAAAGGAGTTCAATAAAGCATAAGATGCTATATACACAAAGAATGAAAGCATAAGCTGTAATGACACTTAAAATGTGGACAAAGCCGTTGCAGAATACATGAACCTAGACTCAAGTCGCTACAAAGGAGATGCACAAATACATAAGCCACTGCAAAAGATATGAATCAAGACATAAGCCACTGCAAAAGATATGCACAAATACATAAGCCACTGCAAAAGATATGAATCAAGACATAAGCCACTGCAAAACAGATGAAAGTCATTGAAAACCAGATGCACTAAGATGAAAGCCAAATGTTGCAAAGCAGATGCACTAAGATGAAAGCCATTGCAAACCAGATGCACTAAGATGAAAGCCAAGTGTTGCAAAGCAGATGCACTAAGATGAAAGCCATTGCAAACCAGATGCACTAAGATGAAAGCCATTGCAAACCAGATGCACTAAGATGAAAGCCAAGTGTTGCAAAGCAGATGCACTAAGATGAAAGCCATTGCAAACCAGATGCACTAAGATGAAAGCCATTGCAAACCAGATGCACTAAGATGAAAGCCAAATGTTGCAAAGCAGATGCACTAAGATGAAAGCCATTGAAAACCAGATGCACTAAGATGAAAGCCAAATGTTGCAAAGCAGATGCACTAAGATGAAAGCCATTGCAAACCAGATGCACTAAGATGAAAGCCAAATGTTGCAAAGCAGATGCACTAAGATGAAAGTCATTGCAAACTATATGCACTAAGATGAAAGCCATTGCAAACTAGATGCACCAAGACAAAAGCCATTGCAAACCAGATGCACTAAGATGAAAGCCAAATGTTGCAAACCAGATGCACTAAGATGAAAGACATTGCAAACTAGATGCACTAAGATGAAAGCCAATGCAAACCAGATGCACTAAGATGAAAGCCAATGCAAACCAGATGCACTAAGATGAAAGCCAATGCAAACCAGATGCACTAAGATGAAAGACATTGCAAACTAGATGCACTAAGATGAAAGCCAATGCAAACCAGATGCACTAAGATGAAAGCCAATGCAAACCAGATGCACTAAGGTGAAAGCCATTGCAAACCAGATGCACTAAGATGAAAGTCATTGCAAACCAGATGCACTAAGATGAAAGTCATTGCAAACTAGAAGCACTAAGATGAAAGTCATTGCAAACCAGATGCACTAAGATGAAAGTCATTGCAAACCAGATGCACTAAGATGAAAGTCATTTCAAACCAGATGCACTAAGATGAAAGTCATTGCAAACTAGAAGCACTAAGATGAAAGCCATTGCAAACCAGATGCACTAAGATGAAAGCCAAATGTTGCAAACCAGATGCACCAAGACAAAAGCCATTGCAAACCAAATGCACCAAGACAAAAGCCATTGCAAACCAGATGCACTAAAATGAAAGCCATTACAAACCAAATGCACCAAGACAAAAGCCATTGCAAACCAGATGCACTAAAATGAAAGCCATTGCAAACCAGATGCACCAAGATGAAAGCCATTGCAAACCAGATGCACTAAAATGAAAGCCATTGCAAACCAGATGCACCAAGATGAAAGCCATTGCAAACCAGATGCACTAAGATGAAAGCCAAATGTTGCAAACCAGATGCACTAAGATGAAAGCCATTGCATAAAACGTGCACGAAGATGAAATCCATTGAAAAGAGCCGAACGAATTAAAAGAAAGGTCAAAACGGACTAAATGCCAGCAGGAGAGCAGCACTTCTTGTCAATACATATATCTGCAGCCAGATTATCACCACAACGGGAGTAGAGCAACAAAGTTTTATGACACTTTCGCTTATACGCTTGTTTATTCGTAGACTGACTTATGGTTTCTATCACCTACCAAGAGTTGCTTCACCTGTCTTGTCTAATTGACCATAATTATTATAACAACTGTTTCCTATCAACTGATCATCGATTGAGCCTTCGAGCACTATTATGATAGTGGCGCTACAGAAGTCAGTGAAGTCACTACATAAGATTAGGTGAGTTGGTGAAGCGCACCATCATCAAAAGAGTTGTTATAGAGCAGAATGACGTATGATTACAGCATCAGCCATAGATGTGAGAAACGGTAGCTAATTGGTTGAATACTATCTATGCTACTAGCCAAATTATATGCAAGAAAAATTGCATTGACCTCCCAGGTTGAGACCGTTACTACCTTAAGCAGCTTTAAAAAATGCACACCACGACCACAACCATGACCACAAACACCACCACGACCACCACCACCACCACCTCCACCACCACAACCTCCACCACCAACACCACCACCACCACCAACACCACCACCACCACCACCAACAACAACAACAACAATAGATGAACTAATAAAAGCAGACATAATAACAATAGATGGATGATCTTCTATTCTTCTAGTACTATTATAATATTCTTACTTGGTTTCACTGATTCCACGTAGACTGGATTGTCTCCACAGACGGTGAAACCGAATCCTTTCTCATCACGATGAACGATCAGACATCTCTGGATTCGCTGACCACCGTCATCTGATTAACAACATCACCAGAACAAACACGCTCCGTGTAACTAACATCCAATCGGATGGCGAAGGTAATGTAAGGTGAAGGCAATGCTGTAGGTTAGGTAAGATGAAGGCAATGCTGTAGGTCAGCGGTTCTCAACCTTTTCAGACTCACGGACCCCTTTTTAATTTTGGGCCACGGTCACGGACCCCCAATAAAATTTTGCGCCTTTGGCGCATTATCGCGACTGTGCGACTCTAATATCCTAAATATTATCTAGAGACTGAAACAAACCGACCATCTAAAACAGATGAATTTGTCATTAATCAGAGTGTTATTAGTTTCATGTCGCCATTGAAAAGAGGAAATATTGAGAAATTGACAAAAAATTATCTGTTAGACTGTTTCTACGTTTTTAACTAAGAAATATATAATTTTCAGGACTTGCTCGCGGACCCCCAAGCACGTCGCCGCGGACCCCCAGGGGTCCGCGGACCCCCGGTTGAGAACCGCTGCTGTAGGTAATAGGTAAGATGAAGGTAATGTCGGTCAGGTAGGGAAGGTAATGTCAGGTCATGCAAGGTGAAGGTAATTCCAGGTCAGGTAACGAGAAGGTAATGTCAGGTCACCCAAGGCAACTTAGGCATCTTAAGGTCAGATGAGGAGGCTATGTCACCGTATATTAAAGGCGCCTGTATTTGATGCTGACCACTCTCCACAAAGCTCATAAATGCATGACTGGACAACAAAAGCAATTGTTACTGGATATTTATATAGCTCAGCACTCACAAAGAGTGGAGCAACTCAGAGGGGTGCGTTACATGCGCCAGTCAATATGATGTAAAATGCAACATTGCTAAGTAATAGCATATCAATGAACACTTGCTCAAGGTCTCTGTATATATATATATATATACACAATAATAACAAAAAGTTATTGTGGACCGATAATGGATGAATTATTGACAGTGGTTACCAGTGTGAAGGCGTAGACTGTACCGAATATATTTAGTGAATTGCAGAACTTTACCTTCATGCTTCTAGGTTTCCCCAGGACCTCCTTTCTCTTCCCAAGGACCTCCCTCCTTTTCTCAAGGATCTCCCTCCTCTTCCCAAGGACCTCCTCCTCCTCTCTCCCAATTAAGAATCTCCCTCCACCCTTCCTTCCCGCCATCCCATCCAGTTCGACGACTCCTTTGGAACGTTGCTTTGTTTACATTTCTCTTCCACAACAGCAGCAGCCGCAGCTCCAGCATCTTTCTCCATCTTCTGCTGCCCTCCCCTCTCCCCCCCCCGCTCCAACTCCGTATCCATAACAACACCAGCTAAATCATTCCAGGCGTCGCACAGTCAGGGAACGAAGCTGAGCCCATGACTTGCTGACCCTCTTCTAATCACTTCCCTGTCTGAAGGTCTCTGTCTGTGTCTCTGTCTGTGTCTCAGTCTGTCTCCATCAGTGCCTTTGTCTGTGTCTCTGTCTGTCTCTGCTTCTTTCTTTCGTGGGTCTTTGCACCAACTTTCTCGAGTGGAACCAAGTTCAGCAAAGCAAAACCAGGGTCGGGAATGATAGTGGTGCTGCACACCATTATCTATCTCATATCTCTCCTCCCCCACATCTTCCCACTCACAAATCTTCCCTGTCTGCAATTTATCGTGTCCCAACTTTTCCACAACTTAACTCTTCCCTCTCCCAATTCTACTTCCTCCTTCCCCTAAATCTCACTTTTCCAGTTTCGTACTCCTGACTTTCTTCTTCCAAAGATTGTCTGTCAAAATTCCTTGTTCTGCCAATTCTTCTTTCTCTCAACCTACGTTCTAAAATCTTCTCTCTACCAATTTTTCCTTATCCACATCTTAATTCTTGTTCCTCCTCCTGGATCTTCCCCATCTCACTCTCTACTCTTCCTTATAATCCCAATTCTTCCTCTCTTCCGATTCTTCATCCACCAACATCTTCCGCTCTCTCTACACTCTTCCCTATCCTAACTCTTCCTTCGCTCTCTTTATTCGTTTCCGGTTTTCCACCTATTCCCTTGGAACAAACGTGATCACTTTTCGCTGTAAAAACAAGCGCCTGACTTGAGGATGGAAGAGCGCACGTGTTCCGGCTGTTGGACGCAGTGCCAGCAGCAGCAGCAGCAACCCTGGCATCTTCCTCCGACGAAAAAGAAGAAGGCCAAGCAATGAGGAGGAGGAGGAGGAGGAGGAGGAGGAGGAGGAGGAGGAGGAGGAGGAGGAAGAGTAAGAGGAGGAGGAGGAAGAGGAGGAGGAATGCCGGCAAAAGAATCAGCCATGCAGTGCTGCCAAACCATGCATGCATTTGCAAGAGATGGCCATCTGCCAATTCAAACAGAAGTAATAATATACGTCTGCACGCTCTGTCTCTATTCATCCTTCGATCACTAACACAACACTGCCCTCCACCCACCAGCAGCAGCCAGGCAGTAAACGGAATCATCTAGTGCCATCAGTACTCTACATGCATTTCCAATAAATGCCCTGCAGTCCTATTCACGCCGCCAGCTATGCTGCCACATTTGCGGGTCGAGCTACATGCTGGTGAAATCTTCATTCTTCTGCTCATGGTGGTCAACTCGTTGTTTCCTCATTTCCAGTTTGGTTGGTTGGAATTGTCACCTTGGATATGCTCCAGCATATAATTATCTACGTGAGCTCTGCAGCTGTCCAGTACCTTTGCCAGGGCCGTGTTTAAGGTTCTTCGAGTGTCGGTGCAGTGTTATAGCAGGGGCAAAGTGACGTTCGACAGTCTTACAAAATTAGTCACTTTACAAAAATCCGCTGTTTGATAGGCTAGCCTACGTGGTTTTGTCGGCTGTGGCGGGTCAGTAAGCAAGCATGCAACGTCAGAGAACGTAGTGAAATTAATGTTTTCTTACACTTAACTGATTTTACAAAAAATTTATGTAGCACTGAGACTCGCAAAAGACATTTGGCCAATAGAAACAAAACTCTCGGTTCAGGGGCATTCGGTGCACCGCACCGATTGGACCTATGTTAAACACGGCCCTGACCTTCGCTCTGCCTCCAGCCGGAAGCTCTTGGTCCATCATGTTGGAACCTCAACCTGTCAGCATCATGCTTTCTCACTTGTAGGTCCATCTGTCTGGAACAGTCTCCCGCTGGTGATGCGCCTGATACCTAGGTCTGACTCATTTATGTTCTACAGGTTCCTTAAAACCTTTTTTTAACAACATGTTCAGGTTGGAAGCACCCCAGAGTTGGTTTCTTAAGGGGCGCTATATAAATTCTTGAAACGAATGAATGAATGGAAGAATAAGAATCAACGTGAGATACCATACCTATAAGCAGATGTCAACAACCAACAGCCAACAAGAATATACCCGAGGGAAACCTATACCAACGACAAGACCTATCACTCTATATCAATAGGCCGAAACAGGTAACTACTAACTATTGTTCCTACCTGGAGGCATCATCATGGCATTGTCGTTATGTGGAGATGGCGTCGTTGGACTATCCATCTGTTCGTCATCTTTCATTCTCTCCTTCTTGTTGTTGTGATCCCTCAGACTATCCCGACTGAACATCCCAAGCCTACACACAATCAAACAACACAACACAACCGATATATAGTCAAACAACACAACCGATATATAGTCAAACAACACAACCGATATATAGTCAAACAACACAACCGATATTATAGTCAAATAACACAACCGATATATAGTCAAACAACACAACCGATATATAGTCAAACAACACAACCGATATAGTCAAACAACACAACCGATATAGTCAAACAACACAACCGATATAGTCAAACAACACAACCGATATAGTCAAACAACACAACCGATATTATAGTCAAATAACACAACCGATATATAGTCAAACAACACAACCGATATATAGCCAAATAACACAAATAGAATCCGATAGGAACCAGAGACTTATTTATATAACAAGGCAGCAGGCTGTATACAGAGACTTCAAAGAAAACATCACACTATTATCGAAGTATCACATCTCCCATATACATTCATTGGACAAACGTATGCATACATACAAACATATATACACAGATAAACAAATATACATAGCATAAATGAGAATTTTTGCAAAGCGCAACTTCTAGGAAAATTCATCATCAGTAGCAACAGCGTTTCCAACTTAAGAAGAAGAAGAAATAGGAGGAGGAGCAGGAGCAGGAGCAGGAGCAGGAGGAGGAGGAGGAGGACTTTCTTTTAAACCAAATATATATATATATATATTATATAGGCTGTAGGTCACTTCCATTGTTTTATATGGAAGGACGTTCCAGGTCGCAGGACCAACGAAAACTCTTATACACATACATACAATGTGATGATAGCATGGGACTCGTCTTATTGAGCTCTTGATGATATATTCAAACCACAATGATGCAATCGGTGCAATTGAGATCGAGGGATGACGTCTGATTGTACTCGGAGATTGTAATTTCTTCCGTCCCTTTCCTAAGTGCTTCCTCTCCAGTTCTCCCAGGCTACCTACCTCCTCATGCTGCATCACGATATTAAGCAGTCTTCTTCTTCTGCACTCTTTGCACTTCCCTTCATTCCCATGCATGCAGAATTCAAATTTTTGTTAGCAATCATCAAGTTCTAAATCATTTGTAGCTTCTATAGCGCCAGTGTGGCGTCCAACACGCACAAAGTATCGACCGATGGCGCTTCAAAACGGATCCACTGCAATGACGTCATCAGCGATATCCAGATAAAGATCATCAGTCCGTGAAACAAAAGAGTCAGCAGCATATATAAACTATTTGAAAGAGGAAGGGCTTAAGTTTTTTAGAATGAAATAACACAAGTGACTGATCAGAACAGACAGATAGGCACTATTAGGCAGAGGAAGAGTTTGAGAGAGAGAGAGTGAGTAAGAGAGACAGACAGACAGACAGACAGACAGCGAGACATACCCAGAGACAGAGACAGAGTGTATAGACATGCAGATAAGGAAAATACAGAGAGCGACAAAGCGATAGATATATGCAGATGGAGTGAGAGAAAGGGACAGACATACACTTAGACAAACAAACAAACAAACAGACAGTCAGACAGATAATAAAAGGCACGACTGAGTATAATTTTGTGAATATCGAGAAGAGACTATTTTCAGAACGAAATGACACAACCGATTGAACAGCGCTGCAGCATGGACAGATATAAACAGATAGACAGAAGGAGAGGTTGAACATCTATGCATACATCTAAGCACAACGCTCGTTGACCAAAAACAGATCCATCCATGCATAGGTAGATACTGTATAAGTATAACAGTGTATATGGTATATAAGCAGGTGATCTATTTGCATAACAATCAGTCTGAGAAGGAGGTCTGCTGCAGATCTATATAGTCTCAGATATCTATGATTCTGGTTGCATGTCTGCAGCAGCAGATAAGTAATTCAATGTTTTGTAAACACCGACCTCCTCCTCCTCCTCCTCCTCCTCCTCCTCCTCATCATCATCCTCCTCCTCCTCATCATCATCATCCTCATCATCCTCATCACTGTCCATCGAAAGCAGTTTGATAAAATGATGTAACGGTAGGTTGGTTGATTCCACTCGTTCTTGGTTCTTGGTCATTGGTGAGGAAGGCAACAACAAGAGCTCCCTCCCTACCTACCTACCTACACCATGGCGCTCTATAAATATTGGTTCACATTACAATAATGTATACGACCTTTTCATAAAACGCCTGCAAGTCTCTCTCTGTCCGTCCCTATCCGTCTGTCTGTCTGTCTGTCTGTCTGTCTGTCTGTCTGTCCCTGAGATAAAGAAGGTCAAGGAATTGCGTCATGTCTGGACATGCAGGCATCGCAGTAAGAACGGATGTATATGAGCATAATATATATAATATATAATATACTGGCAGCAGTAGCAGCATCAGCAGCAGAAGCGTGGCGCAATCTCCATAAATCTGCTGCAGCTGACGATGATGATGATGGAGAAAGATGAATTGAGCTGCGGAGGATAATATCACATCATCGTCCATCAATCAATTGTGTCCTGGCTTCACAGTATCCAAACATCGGAAATATCGTCAAGCGATGACGAACGGTCGGTCGGTCGCCACTCAAACTGTTGTGCGATAAAGAAAGTTGAAAGAAAAATATTGTTGACCTCCTGTCTCCGCTGCTGCAGCTTATCTGCATTGAAAGGATCGGAAGATATTTATGCAGCTGCAGATGATGCTTCGATGGATAATATGACCTTCTCTGAAAGGGGGTTCAGTTACAGCCAACAGATCTATTATACCCCAACAGGTGCCATTGAAAATGTCTCCTATAGATGAAAACCCCTTTCAATATGGTAGCAAATGTTTTCGATCCATGAGAACACCTCTACGCGGTAGCACAAGGTTTGTCCATGACACCTCTTCTGTAGAAGCAAATTGTTCAATGAGAACAATTTATAGAGCAGCAAATGTTTCTTTCGTAAGACCCTTTCTATGGTAGCAAATGTTTCTTTCGTAAGACCCTTTCTATGGTAGCAAATGTTTCTTTCGTAAGACCCTTTCTATGGTAGCAAATGTTTCTTTCGTAAGACCCTTTCTATGGTAGCAAATGTTTCTTTCGTAAGACCCTTTCTATGGTAGCAAATGTTTCTTTCGTAAGACCCTTTCTATGGTAGCAAATGTTTCCTTCGTATACGATTCCCTTCCATAGATAGCAGCAAATGTTTAATTCATGAGAACCCATTCTACAATAAGGTTTTTCAGGACAGGATTTGAAGAGCTTTCCAAAGGCAAACGAAATCATCACCTTCACTTTCAGGGCAGAGATTAGTTTTGAGACTGCTGCTCCCTCAACTCAGCTGCAACTAATCACTGACTTATACAAAGTTGGTGGGAAGATGAGACGGTGAGGGAGAAGACTGCCCACCCATCAGCATGAGCTAAGACCAAGAAAACGAAGTCACACACACTTACACTTCATATAATTAACCCCATGCATGCAGCATTCAAGACTGCATTTAGTCAATGTTGGAAAGACTCAGCTCTGCCTAATTTACCTCCGAGGGATATATGTTATCTGTGTGAATGGTTGTTGTCATAATGGCGAAGTTGTCAGGGCCTCGCTCCAATTTACCTCCTAGAGCTATATCATGTTGGCTCACGTTGTGTATCCAAGAACGTCCTTTGCTATACGTTCTACAGAAAATGGATTCCCTTGGTTTCTTTCGTTCGTATATATACTGTGCATACAAAAATAAAGAATTGAGCTTTCTCTGCATGCAGTGTGGTTGGCCAGTCGTCTGGAATGGTATTCCTTCATAGTTGCGACTACAGCCTGGGAGTCTATACTTTAGTATCCTTCTTCGCTAAATTGGAAACTGTTCTTTTGGGTAAGCTGGAGTCACGAGCGCCTCTGAGTAGTTTCCCTGAAGGGGCACAGCATAGAACCCGGACGAATGAATGAATTAATTAATGAACGAATGAATGAACGAAAGAATGGCATGTACAACAGCCCAAGGTGTTGCTACAAAAGAAAATAGTTCAGCGAAAAGCATTCCTGTCCGTGGCTGGTGCTGGTGCTGGACTTACATTTCTGCTGATGAGTTGGTGCATGTATCAACGTCTAACCAGCAGACGTTTCTTGGCATGTCCATCTTTCGACGAGGACCAACACGAACAGAATTCGACCTCAGAACGACGCCCCTCCTCTGCCCCACATCATCCCCCCGCTCCTCATCCCAATGTCTCTCGTTCGACTTTGATCGCCCCTTCGTCGTCGTTAGAGGCTCCTCCCTACCATCATCATCATCCACCTGCGACACTCCAGTACCGTCACCATGAAGAGCGGAATCGGACGCTTCCTCTTTTGTCGAAACGATCAGTTCATCGTCTGAAAAGGCACAGTCTTTGAGTTGAGCAACGGATGATGTTGATCTGTCGTCGTCCATGCTTGTGTTCCTCGCCACGGGAAGGCGGCGTCCCCGGTGACCCACCAGCCCTCCTCTTCCTTCCCTGCTGCCTCCGCCGGTGAGGTCGCCCCTGTCGTGCAGATTCCAAGTGTGGCTGCGACTGACGGTGACTGCCGACGAGCGGTGCGGTTGGTTGGCGGTGCATGACGACGATGACGATGACGACGAAGCTGCTGCGTCCTTGAGAACGAAGATGGACGCATGTTCCTTCTTCATGCACTCCTCTCTCTTCACGGATACGATGCGAGGTTGGCGGGTGCACTCATCAACCAACTGAAAGATCTTCTCCTTCGCAGGAGGACCAACGACCGGATCCAACACGAGGATCCGATCACCACCGCCGATCGAAGACGATGGACTCGACAGAGACAGAGACGACGACGACACCAAGGTCCCAGATCCTCCTGATCCTCCTCCTGATCCTCCTGATCCTCCTTCGACGGGGTCACCAGCTGCTGCAGCTGCTGATTCGTGGCTGTCCGGCGACGATGACGACGAGCTCTGTTGTTGTAGGAGGAGACTGTTGAGGCAATGGAAATGAAGGTTGGGTGAGATGGACGACTTCAGATTCAACCCATCCAACGGTGCTTTGACATCAGATCTCATGATGACTAGACGTCGAGATGATCTGACGTCAGACGACGGTTCACTCCTCCCTCCTTCCGACAGTCTTGGACTGACCAGATGAGGATGCGGAGGAGGAGATGAAGGACCCACAGCAGCAGCAGCAGCAGCAGCAGCAGGATGAGGAGTCAGTAGATCATCGCGGAGGATGTCACTGTCCACTCGGCGTTCAACCATCTCGAGTCGCGGTCCAGCCGACTGTATTCGTCTCTTCGTCATTGCCTTCTCTTGCAAACAACCCTCTGCAGCACGAGGGTTGTCAGAGAGGAGATCAAACGTCGACCCTCCTCCCTCCGCAAGACATTCGCTTTCCGAACGAACTCGTCCAGCATGACATTCCCCAGACATCGTCGTCACATCCATCAAGGAATCAGTCGCTGTTGTTGTTAAAACAGTCGATTCATCCTCATCATCATCCTCTTCCTTTCCTGCAGGACTCGAAGACAACATTTCCACCGATGCAAACAAGTCCAGCAGCAGTATAATATACCTGTAAAGCTATTTTACCGAATATTCATCCTCTTCAACATTC
>OX243813.1:55141724-55184224 GCA_945859605.1 Lumbricus rubellus | reverse complement strand
CCGCAGAGGAGGAGGCTACCCGCCGCCGAGGGATATGGCGGGGACACGTGGAAAGACTCGGATCTGCGAGGAGGAGGAGCTGCAGCAGCGGAGTTCTTCCAGTTATCTTTTGATTGCTGTTTGATGACGACCACTGTTCCACTTGACATGGATGAATGATCATCATGGAAGTGGGGATGGGGTTGGGGATGAGGGTGGTGGTCGGTCGAGCGTGACAGGAATCGATCGAGATTCTCCACAGATCGAACGTCGTTGCTCTGCATGACTGGTCGCTGTTCCACTCCGCCAACAACAACAGCTGAACTCTTGTGCCGAACTGTCTGACTGCGGTGAAGATGGAGGTGCTGCGACTGAATGGATGATGATGAGCTGCTGATGCCGGATGCAGTTGACGTAACGACTACGTCATTGGTGGAAGATGACGCAGCGATGACGTCACCGGTGGAGGTTGGGCGAGAAGAGGAGTAGGAATCGGTCGTCTGAGTTTGACAAAGAGTGAGTGAGAAAGTTGATGATGGAAGAGAAGATTTGTGTTGACATTTCGATGATGTCATTAAGTCATGATCTCGTGATGACACTGAGTCTGCAGACTCCAGGTGTTGGCAATTATTACACAGATCAGATGGTTTTTGACTGTGATCCAAGTCAACCGCTGTTGAATATCCTCCACACCTGTGGTCTCTCGCAATGACTAAAGCTACTTTATCCTGCAACGATGGTGACGAAAGGTGGCCTGTCTCCTTCGCTGCAGCTTCACAGAAATCAGATGCAAGATGATCATGATCATCACGTTTGACGTTGCTACAAACAACCGTTGTACCAAATATCATCTCTGATGTTTCAGACACGGAAGCCTCGACAACGTAACGAGAAGTGGAACGAGAAGTGGAACGAGAAGTGGAACAGCGGAGGATGCTACTTCCATCATCCGAATCAGGATCAGGATGTCGTCCAGCTGCAGATCGGTGGATGGGGGAGCTATCGTCGATTCCTCCTCTGCGTGAAACATCCGTGTGCACGAACTCCCTGCGATGTAAACTCAGAGTCCTGGCGACGGCAACGACTGGTTCAACAACATCGGGACTTTGAAGGAATTCACTCAACGGTTTCTGATTGTTGCCGACTATCGTCGTCGTCGTCATCATCGTCGTCGTCGTTGTTGTTGATGGAATGTCAGTTGAAGGAGTCGACACAGAACCATATCCTGACGACGAAGAGTCACTTCTTCGATGATCTAAGCTGCTGCTGCCTCGATCCCACGTCGTCTCCATTCCACTCTGCAGGGCTTTGTCGGTGGCGGCACCTCCTCCTGACGTATCTCCAGCGTTGAAGCTGTCATCCACGGGCGGCGGGGGACTGGAAAGCATGTCGGGATACGTGGATGAGGAGGAAGCAGTGCTGCAATGAATGCACTTGGGATCTGGATCAAGAGATGATGATGCAGTGTCTTTCAGCTGCAGATCAGTGCTGCTGATCTCGTGAAGATCCATTGAACGAAGATGATGATGGTGCAGGCGTATAATAATACAACGTAACATGTATATAATATTAAGTGAACGCACCCTCTATTAATTTCACGTATACCCTGTGATATCAGCGTGACAACAACATCCAAAGCACATTAGACCAAAACGGGGCTGCAGTCCTCTCCTTATAGATAGTTGCCTCGTTTAGTAATAGTCTATACCGCCCCCTCGCAGCAGCGTCTTTAATTATATCAAAGTCAGATTATTCGGCTAGAGGATATACATGTATAATCAAGAGTTTATATGGCGCCACTTCCAAGAAACATCGAATATTCATCAATTTCTTCTTCACTGCATGAGAGAGGCAACGAAATTAATTCCGCCGATGTTATTGCTATGATATGATATGATTTCTCATCTGCAGCTGCAGTGCAGTGTGTCTCTCATGCATCATGCAGGCAGCGGCAGATTCAACGGCAATTGCGTACAGCCAAAGGTTAATTTTTTCTCAATGATTATGTGAGCTCTACTATACAGAAAGCCAAAGCAAGCAGAGCAGTAAGCATCAAACGAAAGAAAATTCACCCTTTTTAAATCAAGATTATCAGTTAATTTACGGTTATGAGTCCAAAACGAAGTGCTCACGATTTCCAGAAACTGGACTGCGTGCGCTATATAATAGCAGGCCTCACATGCGTGAATCGCGCCCGCTACAACCCACCCACCCACCTCCCTCTGTACCTAAAATCTTAATACCCTACACAAAACAGTTACTCTGCAAAACCATGGTTTGTATTGCAACCTTAGATCGCTTCAGCTTTAATTAACCCTTTGCACCTATAGCCTTCAGAAAGATTTTCCCGCACGACTCTCCCACGCCCTGCTATAGAACCCTCGATGTAATTACTGCCGACATATCAGCTTTCTTAGAGCACAGAACCTACACAATTATGGCGACCCCTTCTAAAATTTCATCTTACCTGGACATGGGAAAAATCCACAAACAAAGTCGAAGTTATATTAGCGATACTTTGGTACACAATTCATTGAGCCACTCATAACATGCATCTTACTCAGAAAAGTCCAACTCATAATAGCTGCACTCACATATGCAACATTAAAGCGGCCCACTCATTTCTGTCTGGTAATAATCATACTTCAATCAACATACCCACACACACAGTCCCCCTCCACCACACACACACAGTCCTCCTCCGTTTCACCCATGTATACCTACCACACCAATTATATATCTGTATTCACAAGTCAAAAATCAGTAATATAATCACAATCTGTGTCAGATATTGGAATATAATTTTCCAGTCCAACTCCAACCAACCAACCTATAACTTCAGTTCTAAATCTTCACCAAAACCAAACTGTCCTACCAGTAATCCGGCCTCTACAATGGCAAAAGCGCAATCAGTTACAGCCGGGATACAATAACTATACCCATGCATCAGCATTTCGTAGTAATACAACCGCTACTGCATACATACATGCAGTCCGAATGCGCAGCGCTATCGTCTCCATCTCCAATCGCAATTCTGTCACACACATCACATGCACGATGCATGAAAGCACTGCAGTTCTGTGCGGCCATCCTCCTCATCCGAAACCCTACCACTACTACCACTACCACTACAACTCCTCTTCTTCATCCTCATAATCGGATAAATCACGAAATATAATCAATAAATATTCGCCGGCATCAGTGGCATCAGTGGCATCATCAGTGGCATCGGCGTTGCACACGATGCAACCGTACAACAACCGGCATGCAACCGTACAACCGGCATGCAACGGGCAACGACGACAACGACGACCATTACGACAACGACAACGACAACGACAACGGCGATGATGCCGACCCAATACATCCATCATTGCGGACGACAGCTTGACCACTCGAACACCGACTGCTATGCAAAAGCAATGCAACTGGAAAAGTCTGCTTTCCCTGCACTTGCATGCAACTCAACTGCGTGGCTGGTCCACAGAGCAACAGCTTCGCGTCCATTGCTCATAGACAGACGTCTGTGAAATGCGAGCAAACAGAGTCCCGTACAAAGTCCGGCTGAATAGCGAGAGAAGTCGTCTCTCTGTTGCACGTTGGTTGGTACAGCCGACCACGACTGTCCTTTTACCAGCCCCACTATTCATCCATTCATCAATTCATCCATTCGTCCATTAATCTATTCATCCATTCATCTATTCATCCATTCATCCATTTATCTATTCATCCATTCATTCATTCATCTATTCATCCATTCATCCATTTATCTATTCATCCACTCATCTATTCATCATCAATTATTCATCCATCCATCCATTCATCAATAATCTATCCATCCATCATTCATACAAGGATCCATCCATCCCTCTATTAATCCATACATCCTTCACAAATCCATCCATCCATCCATCCTCCATTCATCAGGCTAACATTCATCCATTCATCCATTCATCTATCCATCTATCCATCCCCTTTCATCATTCCTCCTTCCATCCCTTCATCAGTCCATAATTCCTCCCTCCATCCATCCATCATCATTCATCATTTTTGCATTTTTGCTACACGCTTCCAGCAGTCGGGCCATCACCGTCACCTCCTCATCCATCGGATACACATCCAACAACTGTCACACGGACGGAAGAAAGGACGGACGACGGACAGATGGACGGACGGAGGGATTCATGGATGGACGGACGCAATGCGCATCATCGGCCACACCACCACCACCCACCGATACAAACACACATCAATCGCGCACTCCACCCCACCCCACCCCACCCCGCCCTCCCTCCTCCCTCCTCCTCATGCAACCGGCAAACGCCAGCAGGACCTCAATGAAAACAAAAGCACCGTCCGACATTTAATGAATCCGTGCCAACCCAGGTCACCGCCGACAACCACCGTCCGATCCACCCCGCCACCCCCTCCCCTGCTCCCTCACGCCCGCCGCGCAGGGTGAGGGGTGGAAGGCGAGTGGGAGGACATCGAGGGCCGAGGAGGAGGAGGAGGAGGAGGAGGAGGAGGAGGAGGAGGAGGAGGCAGAGACGGAAAATAACAATAACGCCGCCGACCGGTGCTGCTGCTGTGGAGAGAGGGAGTGGGAATGAAGATGCGAGGGATGTGCAGTTGCCGTGAAGTGACCTTATCAACCGGAGATCTCCAACGGAGAAGGGAAGGAAGGAGGGAAGAATGGAGGGAAAGACAAACAGACAGATAGGCAGACAGAGACAGACAAAGAGAGACAGATATAGAGACAGACAGACATACAGAAAGACAGAGAGAGAAAGACAGAGAGGCGCTGAAACGGATAACGAGGGCCAACAACAACAATATCGAAGGCCATCGAAACAGATTCCAGGAACTGGTCTACCGCTGTCACTTTAGCTGTCTGTCTGTCTGTCTGTCTGTCTGTCTGTCTGGGCTAATCTGTTCTAGTTAAACGGCTTCTATGGCGTAGTCATCTGCCGGCGTCTAAGAAAATCCAACGAACGCACACACACCCTCCTCTACCCACCCCACCACCACCCCACCCCACCAACGCAAGAAGACGACAAACTGAGGTCAGTCGACTTCACCCTCCTCCCTCCAAATCTAATCTAATCCATTCGGACTGAATCTCACACACAATCAGCCACAGTAGAAGAAGGAAGGTAATGAGTGAGAAGAAAAGGAGGAAGGAAGCAGAAGGGAAAGGAAAGCAAAGTGCAGAGAGGAAGGAAGGAAAGCAGGGAGAAGAAAAGTGGAGGAGGAAATGACCAGCAGAGAAACGAGGAAGAGAGAGAGGGGGAAGCAGCGAAGGAGAGGTAATTTATGAGAAAGAAAATGCCCTGCAGAGACGAGAGAGAGACAGACAGACAGACAGACAGACAGACAGACAGACAGACAGACAGAGATGGAATGATGGAGGAATGGATGGACGTTGGATGTTGTTCGTATGAAGAACAAAGCTGGTCAGCACTGGTCAATAGTGGTCAGTCATTGGTCATTGGTCAGTGGGATACACACGACGGACGGACGGAGGAAAGCCACTTAGGCGACTAATGGCAGAGTCATGTCCACTGGACAACGTCTCAAGGATTGCTGCACGGAGGAGAAGGAAGAGGAAGAGGAGGACGTGGAGGAGGAGGAGGAGGAGGAGGAGGAGGAGGAGGAGGAGGAGGGAATAACAGAAAAAGGAGGAAGAGAAGAAGAAAGAGGAGGAGAATAAATAGGAGAAAGAGGGGTGGGGCAGGAAGAAGGTGAAGAAAATAGAGGAATTATATGAGGGGGAGTTCGAAGTAGGAGGAGGAGGACGAGGATAGAGGACATGAAAGAGGATGATACGAGAAAGAGGATAAAGAGATAAACGAGAATTAACATGTGGATATGAGAATGCGGAAAGGAAGAAGCAGATAAGAATGGGAAAAGAATTGGAGGAGAGAAGGAAGAAGGGAAGGACAAGGGGAGGGTAGGGAGAGGAGAAATGGGAAACAGGAGGAAGTGGGAACTGGGAAGGAAGGAAAGAGGCAGGAGGAGGAGACCATCGGGTCCATCGGGTCTTGGCTGCAAGAATAAGGTTTTAAACAGCAGACAATAACACACCTATTCACCATATATTATATGAAAGTCTTAAAATGAAGTTCAGAAGTTATTAGGTTTTTTCCGCGTTACAATGACAAGAAAATTACTTTCCTTCGTATTTTGTTTGCTAAAAAACGAATATAGTAATTGATGAATTAGCATCAGTTTAAATTTGATTCAATTTAGAATTAAATCTGAATGTCACAAACGTATTCTGGAGTAATCATTTGCGTGACTGATGTTTGATGATGATACTCTGCAATTGTTCCACATTATATCATACTAAGCCTATTATACTCTGGTGTATAGGCCTATATGCTGAGCAATTATTCCACAGCATCTGCCCTACTTCGACCAGCACTGACTACAACGCGCTGTCTCTCTAGACTGTAGAGGGTCGGTACATAAACGTTGTTTGGACTTCTGTAGCAATAACAATGATAAATCGGTTGCGTGAAGAGACTGGACTTGAGTGACCTCCTCCTGTGTGACCTTATCCTTCTCAATGCTTCTGGGATGAGATTTGATTTATCTATAGCGTAATAGTTGCTGGTCAGTCCATATGGAACTTTCTCCGCATCTCCTACCACTGCGATACTGTCCCTTGCCTTAAACTCAAAACAATTTCCCTCCAGATGACCGCAAAATGTTTCCTGACTCAGAAGCGCACTTGTGAATCATGTAAGCAGAACATTGTAACGAATTACAATTGTAATTTACAATAAATTATATTGCTTTTATTGAAGAATTTAAGTTGACGTGTGCGGCAAATTATTAGGTCTGCATGAAATGAGGATGACTCATTCGGACAGGTTGTACTATAATTTTTATCAGTTTCTGGAATTCTCATAGATTCTCACATGTTGTGGCAAATAATTCTGGGACAAGAGAATAGATTTTTATCTGATTGTATTAATGTCCTGCATATTAAACTGGTGATTCATCCCTGATGATCACTGATTATGACAACCCTTCACACTTGGTGACATTGCCAGCTTTGCTTTGTTTCTGTACCTCTTATTGTCATGTAACGCGTACCAGTATATATAGGCTATACGATACAAGAAGGATTACAAAGAATGATGGATCGATTGAACATGATATCGACAGAATACGACATGAAAATAAACATCAAGAAGACAAAGGCTATGAGGATAAGCAAAGGAGGAAATAAAGCAATTCTTAAGATCACATTAAACGAAGAGGAAATAGAGCACGTGGAGAAATTCTGTTACCTAGGAAGTATGATCACAGATGATGCAAGATGCCATGTAGAAATAAAAAGACGAATAGCCATGGGAAAAGACGCATTCAACAAAAGAGGGGAACTCCTCAGAGGAAAACTAAATATGAATCTAAAGAAGAGAATGGTCAAGACGCTGGTGTGGAGTGTGGTACTGTATGGGTCGGAAACATGGACAATGAGAAAGGATGACATAAGAAGATTGGAGGCTTTCGAAATGTGGATTTGGCGGAGAATGAAGCGTGTCAGCTGGAGGGAGCACAAGACGAACGAAGAAATACTGCAGATGGTGGGAGAGGAAAAATCAATGCTGGAGACAGTACGGAGGCGACAGAGAAACTGGATTGGCCACATCATGAGGAGTGACACCATAGTACGAGATATCATCGAAGGAAGAATGGAGGGGAAAAAGACAAGAGGAAGACCAAGAACAATGCTACTGGACTGGATGATGACAGAGGACGGTTACAGAGGGCTAAAGATGGATGCACAAAACAGATATGCGTGGCGTCATTGGACATATGAACC
This sequence comes from Lumbricus rubellus, assembly GCA_945859605.1. NCBI lineage: Eukaryota > Metazoa > Annelida > Clitellata > Crassiclitellata > Lumbricidae > Lumbricus > Lumbricus rubellus. Next base: position 55,176,411 of record OX243813.1, on the reverse strand, counting down.
TGCCTGACGGCAGAGAACCAAAGAAGAAGATACGATACATGGATGCTGTTCGACATCGAGATGATTCAAAAGACGAGGATACTTTTAGGAGTATGATACATCTGACGCAAATGATGACAAAATTCTGATTGAGACAAATATCATGATCTCATTCAACACATGTCTTCTTGGCGGCCTATTAGGCACTCACTCATTTCATCACAGCTGCCCCCCTACGTAATGGATGGCTGAGTAGTCGACATAGAGAAGACGAAAGGCATCGAACCACGTCTTTAACTTCAAGATCCATTTATTCTTCAAACAAGAGAAAACTTAACATTTACTTTTCAAAAAGTTACTCGAAAAAGGTCAAGGTCTCACGAGTGTGTTTTTTTGACAATTCTCCATCTAGAACATGCAGAAAAGACTCTGTGGAATGCAGGAGAAAAACGCTCCAACAGCAGGCACCACCCTCCGTTCTTCTGGCTCACAGAAGCCACACAAGCTTCTGTGGAAAAAAAGCTTGCGTCAAGTTGTTTTTAAAATCCGTCTATACCTTGCCTGCATGGGATTGAGCCGCGTTTCTTTGGCCTTTCCAGATCTACATTTCCATCATTCCTAAACCTTATCAACAGAAACTAACCTCATGATTATTATCACGTCTTGCGCAGGCATTTCGTTTGACGAAAAGATTTTGAACCAGACCAGGTTTTGTGTTTCCCAAGTCACTCTCCACTTGCAAAAGTCTTCAATCTACCCCTACCACAACCTGAATTATAACCATAATTGCTGTTATTATCAGTAGTAGTATTATAACTAAATATTATCATCACTGATGATGTCAGATTTTTACCAGAGATGCATGTAATCCCTCAAGAATTAAAAAACATAATTTTATTACCATTATCATATCATTAGGCGTAAAAAAAAATTGTTGTGTTTCCGGTAACGCGACCGACCCATTTTTAGGGCCGCGACCCAAATATTTTTTTCAAAAATTTTTTGGTTTTTTTTCCAATTTTTTTTAAACATTTGTATTGACATAACATAAGAGACGTCAACAAAATGAAATTAATAGGACTGTTTCTAGAGCAGTTTTAGGTGCAGACAGTCGGGGAAATAGGCAGTTTATACTTGCTTAGAACACGTACTTTGTTTCAGCGTGCAAAAAAGACTAGTGGGGTATACTTTTTCGGATAGTCACTGCATAAAAATATTTTACAAAATAAAAATATTTTCCGACCTACCTACCCAATTTTTTTTAGCTCTGTTACCGGAAACACAACATATTTTTTTTTTGGCCTTATCATTATCATTCATTATTATTTGTTTCTCTACTTTCTTCCTTAAACTGCAAAAAACCGGCTATGATCAATAAATCTGAAGCTGAAATGCTCGGCAGCTATGAGAGAAGGATGGCTCAAGGTCATTCAATATATACTTGTTGTCCCTCGGGCAAGGTCGTCCTGCTGTCCACTATAATACCCAGACTAACCCAGCTTGCAAGTTTTGCCCCTGGACTAGCTTTTAAAAGCGGGAGTGACCATAATATCAGTTTGTCACCTTCGGTGTAATGTTGGGTATGAAATGACATAGGGTGGATGGATGGACTGATGGATGGATTCATGGATGGATGGATTGATGGCAATACCACAATGCCACATTGCAAGCAGAACGCTCTAATAATCTAATTAGTTGGTCCATGTGGCCCAGAATGCTTATCTCCTTGCTCCGCGAGCAAGGACTGCTTTGGTCAAAACTCAAGCTTTTGTCTTCATTGGTTCTGCACTTTGATATTGATCAGCTCTCTCCATTGACACGTTGTTTTCGATATTAACTGGTAAGTGGTAACACAAACACATTTTTCCACTGTCTCAATACTACATTCTTTTCTCTCGGTCTTTCGCACTAGGAGCGCCTCTGATTAGAATTTAATGTGAGAGGCACTTTCATAAATGCATAGACACAATGCAATGCAATGCAAATTTTACAATACTCAAATAGAATCCTCAGCCTTATCAAAAGTAGAATTGTCAAGGTAATCAATCCATTTTAGCTTATTCAATCAAGGCAGGATGAGTTGAATGACATAATTATATTTACACAAATTACACAGCATATCTATTGTCTATAGTTTCTCTATAGCTCTGAGATAAGGCTATCATGTAATGGGATAGGATGCGATACGGGCCATAGAATATTACTCTCCCAGACATTAATAACCATACATTAGCAAACACAATCGTTTGTAGACTATGAACAAGAATTTTTAGCAAACTTAAATTTTGTCCAAATCACAGGCAAAGCAGTCAGTACACATGGGACTTTAAAATGGCCTGTCATCCATGCAAACATGCAAACATGCAAACATGCAGAATATAGGCAGTTAAGGATCTCACCCAATCAAATCACCGCAAAATAAACATGGTTGAGGCAACACAAACATATAATTAGATGCTCTACATTTGCATTGACATTTACAAACGTCTTTGTGGAGAGCCTTCGATCGGCAGAAGCCAGTGCTTTAGTTAAGACTACGGTATTATAGCTATAGTTTATCGTTGCCAGAAACGTCAGCATTGCTGCAGCTGCAGCCTCTGGCTAAATGGCAAATCATTGCACATCTATGTTATATATTATAGGCTGCTTTCCAATCATCACTTCATCCAACCCACACACACACATACACATACACAGACACACACACACATACACAAACACAGATACACACATGCAATCACACACGCACATACATACTGGTACACAAACACACACCCACACATACACAAACACATACACAAACACACACACACACACACACACATACACACACACATGCAATCACACACAAACACACACATACACAAACACATGTACATACACTAAACACTACATCTACATTCGTCTAAAGATCGTTGACCTACTATTCTCTCTTCAGATATTATAACAACGTTGGCAGAAACGACATCAACATAGACATAAAAGAGCTTTTAGCTGAACAGCATCACCCAGCAACAACAACAGTGGTCTCTCTCTCTCACTCTCTCGAATAAAATTTATCCTTAGTACTACACGAATATTAAGGTCAGCCACAATAATAATAATCGCATTTTTCAAGCAACAACTTAAAACTGTCTTCTTCCATCTTCCTGTTACTACTACGGTACATCACGTAATGTTGTCAATGTGTACAAGTGTCAGTTTTAAGCAATATATAGCTGCTTCCATTCATACACATTATATATATATACACATAATTATTATATAAAATTATATATATATATTATTTATATATATAGCTCATACACTATATATATACACTACAATACAAATGTACATATATGTGTGTGTGTGTGTGTGTGTGTGTGTGTGTGTGTGTGTGTGTGTGTGTGTGTGTGTGTGTGTGTGTGTGTGTGTGTGTGTGTGTGTGTGTTTGTGTGTGAGCATGCTTGCTCACAGTATCACAGCAGAATATACGAAATCAGTTTCTTCCTCTGGAGAACGATAATCCAGGATGCAACGCACATCACGTGAATGTGACGCAGAATAATGAAAATCTCATCAAATAACATGTGCGCAAATCACGAGGGATTTCAAGCGGGTCCAGGCATAAACACTGTTGGAAATTCACTTCTCAGTTGCAATAACCCTGCACTACCCACATGCCCACTCCCCTCCCCATGATTATGATGACCACCCCTCCTCTCCCACAATAATAAATGAACCTAAATCACGTTCTTTTCTCTTACAAAGTTCTGCAATGGTAGAGAAACTGCAATTGAAATCACATGAGAAAAACAGACTCAACAACTTACTGGAACAGAATTCAGAAATGCACTTCTAATTAAGCACACATAAAAACTAACGTTCCATAAGTTACACAGCTGATCGTAGAGTAAAGATATGGTATACGTTGAAAAATCCCACGTCTGCTTTGAACGTACAGCTGCACTGACTCACCTTTCGGCCGTCAATCTGTTGGGAAACATTGATGATTGAAGGAGAAGAAGTTGACCAGCAACAGCAAATACATCGACTCAAAGCATCTATCTGGACAAAAAATAGACAAGCTCACGTCAGCAAATATATGTTTAATTACTAACAGAGATCACTTAAGAAATAAGAAAGTTGTGCAAGATCTTCACACCCTCTTTATTCTGCCGAGCGCCTTGTTTTATTTGTGCCATGGTCCATGGTCACGAACCTCATTAAGCCAGCATTGGGCTTTCACCAATGTGCGTCCCTCAATGCAGAATGACCTTTCTCCTGCAATTCGTAGCAGGATTCTGGTAAGAAATTCACCTTCATCTTTTCGCTGTTTGAAGACCCTTTCTCTTTTCATGGGCATGTCACGCTGAGAGTGCTTCTGAATAGCTCTGCTGTGAGAATCGCTTTACAAATGTTATGTTAGATTAGATTTTTAAAAAGTAAGTAAGTATATTCTTTATTTCTTAACCAGCTGCCAAACAGCACTCTGATGAACAAGTATCACATAAATTTAACATAAGACATACAAAATTTTAAGACTAAACAAACTAATTAATAGGTAAACAACATTCTAAGATTATATTATAAGATTAGATAAAAATCAACAGGTATTCAGACAATGCCGCTAGATATAGAAGACTTTGATGATTTGAACGCATGTAAAAAACTGACGGAATAAATTGCACACAACACAGCACAAGCCACATTCAAATGGAAAAAACACAGAGGCAGGTGAAGACTATGCTAGATGGACAACATTAATGACGACATAACATTACTTGAATTAACATTACTTGAACTAACATTACTTGAACTAACATTACTTGAACTAACATTACTTGAACTAACATTACTTGAACTAACATTAATGAAAGCAGTGGACTTGAGAAATGACAGAGGACGATGAAAGTCATTTATGTGTACATATCGCGGTGGTGTAGTGGTGGCGTCATTGCCTTGAAGCCGGAAGGTTTGAGGTTCGAATCTACCTCGACGCGTAAGGACCTTGGGCAAGTCCTTCACTCACAATTGCTCAGCGGTTCGGCGTGAAACTCTGATGCAGTGTCCGCTCTGCATTCGGGAGCACCTCTGAGTAGAGAGAGCTTGAAGGGGCGCTATAACAAGTGCACATACATACATACAAAATGGCTAGACTGTCAGGAACTGATGATGATGATAATGGTGGTGGGGACTGGAGGAGTAACCTCATGAAGTTGCCAGTTACACAAGCAGATCTGCAGTTTTGACAGAGGACGATGGAGGTCGACTGCTCCAGTGTATACATAGAACATTGAGTCTAAGGTTGAACCACAGGGCATAGCGTGAAACTGTGACATAATAATTATTATGCAGCAGAAGTGGTTACAGTGTTGCACTGTCAAAACAATGGTTGGGGATTTAAATCCAGCATTCTGCAGCATTTGGAGCATCGACAAAAGCTGGTGAGCAACGATGGAAAATTCTTCTAAAGAAGCAACATAATCTAATCAACAAGAACACAGTCACTAATAGACTGGTGACTTGGTTATAATCTGGTCTGTCCAAGTCCGAAATGTTTCTAACTCATTTGCCCACTACGGTCCAGAACAAATGCAATGGTTGAAAGTTCTCAAACGATTTTAAAATCTTACTTAGTAAATAATATTATGACTCACTTTTAATGGCAGCTAATCACATACAAAAAAAATCTAGTTGAAACTGGTAAATTTCAAAGCAGGCTAGACCAAATCATTTAGAATTGTCTTCGAATCTTATTTGTGTTGTTTACTCTAACAAATTTAAATCGATCACAGATATTAGCATATGAAGTTTTAACGGTGCTATGTAAGCGCACACACTTCTATAACGCCGGCTACAGATGCGGGAAAACTTCTAACACAGAGGAGGCACTAACAGTCATACAAGCAGCAATGCATCAGCATTGACGAAATGTAGGGCACGAGTTTTGATGGCGAACACCAGCTTTGGGGTCACACGATAATAGCTAATGAAACGGTAGAAATATAATTCACTTCCAAAATACCTTTTTAAACCGGCAGGAGAACAACTCGTGTGAGTAAATTACTTCATAAACGATTCGAATTCTCAATATACATTTTAAAAAGCGTTAAATGCCACACTTAATTAATATAAACCACTGCTGCTGTAGTAGTGCACGGTGGTTGGCAAAGTTGCAGCGAGAAAATAACAACGGGAAACAGATGTGTATGGCAAAGATAAGTAAGTACATTGCTCGAATTTCTGCAGTTCGCTTATCTCGTAGGCCTAAAACTCGTTATTTCTGCATTAACTGCCAAAGCAGTCCGAGTAATAGCACCTTATATCTATACAAGTGAAGAAGCTAAGCAGTCAGTTAAGATGGGCTTGGTTTAAACATGCAAATTACAATTAAACGCTATCTTAAGCAGGCCAATGATCGCAGTTGCAGACTTTTAATAATTTATTCAGCGCTGGTCTTGTAAAAGTTTTCCCAGCGTGAAAACATTGCTCTTTCGCAAATCCTATCCTGATTCTTCTTCTCCTCACATCTCTCGTCATTTAAACTCTAAACATCACCCACCTTAGCCGTCCATCTAGGCCTATCTGTCTGCCTGACTTGCCGGACTTGACCCGCTGTCTATCGATCTTGTTTTGATTAAGCGCCTGTAGGCTGTGGATAATCTGGTTCCCGCGACTTCGCTTTTGTGGGCGCTGTAGAAGTCTCGAGATTACGATTGTGGTCTACTAGGCCTACTGCAATTCACTGTTCTTAAACATTGAATCCGCACAACTCAAGCGCCTCCAACTCATCCAGACGTTACTAGCCAGGGCCGTCACCATAACAACCTGACATCACCCCATCTTCAAGTCACTTCACTGGTTAAAAATCCCAGAATGAATCCACTTCAAAGTTCTTCGCGAACAATTATACATGTAGGGCCTATGTTCGCCATCCAGCTCTGCCCGAAGGTGTCCTGGGAAATTATGTTTTTTTTTAACTTGTCCGTAGGACCGTAGGAATCCCTACATCGTGGTAGGAATCAATGAAGGATTTTGACGGCAGCTAACGCCATCTAGCGAATGACCATTGAAACTCACTGCACAGAGGACACCGGCAGCCCATTGGATAACACGTTGGCACTGAGAACGAGAGGAACTGAGTTCGAGCCCCGAGCGATCAGTAATAAAAATTACTGCTAATAAAAACAGCGACAACAATTATTTTTTAACAACAGCTACTTAGGCGGGTGTCGTCTGGGTCGGGAATTGAAGAGTGGAGGATCAGATGAGACAGGGTAAGATTTCTTCCTTTCTTTTTCGAAAACGAGTGTCTTTAGATTCGAATGAAAAGTCAGAGGTGTGATGGATAGAGGAGCATGAGGAAGTTGATGGTGTGATAGTAATGATGTGGAGGAACTGAAAAAGATTGGAATTCAGGGAGGGATCATCTCAAAGACGTGATGCTGTGTTGGATATGGCTCGGTTGAAGAACTTGATATGACTTGTGATCGGCGGTCAAGAGAAAGAGTAAGACATTCACGTGTGCTAGTAGCGGAGTAGTCTCAGATCCAAACAGAAAACCCGTCTTCTCATTTCTTTCATATTTATCAGATTTCCAATCGACTTCTCCAGTAGATTATAACTTCTCAAATATGCGACTTCACTGCGACCAGCAACCAAAGTTTTGGACTTTAATCAATTAATCAATCAATCAATCAATCAATCAATATTCGTTGAATTCAACAAATAAGTTTGTAACAGAAGCAGCAACTGGTAGTCACAAGTTACAGAGGTGAATGGCAAGAAACCAAGCAACAATCAGATGTTAGGTGAATTTTTTAGGGGATGGATTTCAAAGAGTGGAAAAATGGTGGCAAATGACAACCTAGTTTGGCCAAAGTGGTTGCTGACGAGCATTTCTAAGGTGTACAATAAACGTGACAAACACTGAATGTTCAGCATTCGACAAACTAAAGATACGAAGCCAGGATGGATCACAAAAAAATTAACCCTTTTACCAGTTGAGGGCATATATTTCCCATACCGTTTACTACACTTTGATCAGGAAAGGGTTAACATCAAACATTGCCAGGAACAGATGCCAGAGCATCATCATAAGCTAAACAATGACATTGTCAGGCATTTACGTCAACAACAACAACAGTACACCTTCACATTTAATAATAATATAATAATAACGACAATTTATATGGCGCCATAACACGGCCATACCGCTACAAGGGCGCCTCACAAACAGCTAACTGTGGGTTAAGCCTTAGCAAACAGATAAGATTTAAGCATTGATTTGAAATTTACACATAATATTATGTTTCATCTTTCAGGATACAAATACAGGACACAGCGGTAGTGGAAATTTAAGAACAGACATTGAATCATCCTATTCAATCTATTGTTGTATCAATCACCCACCTGTTCCAGTCTATTGTTATATCACCCACCTGTTCCAGTCTATTGTTATATCACCCACCTACCCATTCCAATGACCGTGAATCAAAAGATGGCGATGAAAAATTGCAAGTGAGGGACTCACTCAAGGTTCATACGGAGTAAAGGTCTCAATGGAGATGGAGAATCGAACCCAATGTACTCTCTGCATTTCAAGGAGAGGACATCTCTAAAAAATAGAATACGGAGGGAGCTAAAAAATGAGCGCATCCAAAGTCTGTAAGAGATGACAGCGAAGTTGCATTGCATCGTATGAATTTCAATGCGTGCAATAATCTCAGAGACTCACACCGAGAATGCAGTTATAATAATTCGTAAGCATGTACTCATGCACAGATGCACAGATGCAAGTATACAAGTATATATGTACAGATCAAACCAGTACTCTACACACTACTACAAAATCACTTCGACCAATCAGGTTACATGATGTGATTTTAAACACACAAAATAAACAGCAAAATCCATGGAATCCACGAGTTGGGTCAGTTGTACCAGTTGTGTACAGTCACTGGATGTACATTGTACAGTTAAAGCCAGTCAGAAGGTACAGTTAAAGCATGACACAGTTTACACAACGTTCATTGAGGATTCATTTAATTCATTTTCATTTTATTTTGCTCATTTCAAAAATTTATATAGCGCTCCTTCAAGAAGCCTGCTGCGCTATCAGTTTATATGATAACATTCTGCTTGACATGCTGTGTCGTTACAAACCTCGGAGCTGTTAACTCAACAAGCAGCAAGAATAGCAGCACAGCACCAAATATTCATGTCCACAGCATTTATCCCGTATTAATACACAATCCAAGTTTGCCTGCATAGTATAAGGAATATATCCCCCAATGACTTTGAATCAAGGTATCCACACTGTAATGTGTTAATGTGCTAAACACAACAAACAATCCTGCACTAGATTGTAAGAAGAGAAAACTGAAAACAAAGTCACTGGAAGTGCGTAGAGTTGCACTTGTCACATGTGGGTAGAGCAGCGTAATAGAGACTTCTGTTGACCAGAAAGTCCACGTATAAATGCAATTTAGTTCTTTAATAGGTGCTCAGTCAAAACAAAAACTATAGACAGGTTAAGGTACGAATGTGTTCAATGTCAAGATACAAAGGGGCATGCAGTGAGAGAGTCATGCTGCTCAGAATTGGAGTGTCAAGCAAGCAAGAGGAAGAACAAGGCCGGGATTTGCATAAATACTTTCAGTTCTGAATGAGGCAGAGCAAGCACAGGCCATAAACTATCTTAGGGCTTAATCAGAAACCAATTGACTTTTAAACTGATTATAATATATTTTCTCTGCAACATTTATTTAAGCAGGCATAAATCGTAATCTTTTTTACAAATATACCCCTATGCATTTGCCCCCACCCACGCCCTTCTGGCAGCCCTGGTTGTCACAGTCCTGTTGATCCAAGAAGAACACATCCTATCGAGCAAGGTTACGCCGAGAGAACTTGAGAGCACATTCAAATATGAAATACTGCATCATCATATAGATGACCAATAAATTATGCCATTCATAGTGATCCTCAGTGTGTCGAACGACAGAACGTAAGTGGCAGAAAGTGTCTGGTCTAATTGCAACACCATCACGTACAAAAGGTGTGAAGAAAAGAAGCAGCATCTATTATAGCATCTATTAAAGCAGCAAGCAAGTTTTTCTGGAACAGGAAAAAACTCTGATAAGCACGCAACAAATCATGTTCATAAATATATATGTCTAAACACAAACAGTATTATGTGCATATAAATATATGCATGTATAATTATATATGCATGCCAGTTTATTGTAAATATACTGGCCAAATTAAACTTGCTAGCGTACAGGTGTGTAGACTGCTTATATATACTAAACACACACACACACACGCAGCATACACAGTTACACACATGTATGCATACATTTCTGTGGACATACTTCTACACACTCACAAACACACAGAGCATAATTAGAAATATGCCGACACAAAAGTCTAAACTAAACAAATGGTCAGAATTAATCATCAAGCCAACTATAATTATTTAATTATTTATTAGGTAAACAACAAACTTTGTTGTACAACAGACACAGACAACGGCAGATACAGAGAGAGAGAGAGAGAGAGAGAGAGAGAGAGAGAGAGAGAGAGAGAGAGAGAGAGAGAGAGAGAGAGAGAGAGAGAGAGAGAGAGAGAGAGAGAGAGAGAGAGAGAGAGAGAGAGAGAGAGAGAGAGAGAGAGAGAGAGAGAGAGAGAGAGAGAGACAAGAGGACAACAACAGCAACACAATTATAGCACAACGCACGATCGTCACAACGCACGATCGTCACAACGCACGATCGTCACAACGCACGATCGTCACAACGCACGATCGTCACAACGCACGATCGTCACAACGCACGATCGTCACAACGCACGATCGTCACAACGCACGATCGTCACAACGCACGATCGTCACAACGCACGATCGTCACGCTAAGTCTCTTCTTCTTCAGTCGGAATCAGACGATCCATCGACGTGATCCGTTCGATCCGTCTCAGCCTTGCCTTCGATCTTTCTCTCAGCTGCACTGGCTCCCAGCACGTCAGCAAGACTCGCCTGACCGACTTGGTCAAGCGTGGCAACTTCGTTTCTGGTCGGAGTAGCGTCAACAGAGTTCTGGACAACGCTGACAACCGGTTGCGTTGCCTGGCCGGCAACCTGGTTGATGCCGTCATTTGAAACTGGTTGGCCGTTGTTTGTTGTAATCTCGACTCGCTGCGAAACGCCTCTGGTGCGTCGCCTTGGTTGCCTGTTCGCAGGCAGGTCAACGACCGACGAGTTGACTCGGTTGCCCCTGGAGTTCAGAGACGGCGGCGGTTGGCCGTCGGAGCCGACTGCGGCGACTCTGGAGTTGACCCGACCGCTCGTAGACGGTTGAGCATTAGCCGCGGCAACAATAGAGTCGGTTGACGAGACTCTAGCGCCGATCCGATCACTCGTGGATGGTTGGCCGTTGCCCAAAGTGGCGTCATGCCCATCAATGTCACGCCGGTTCATTCGAGAGCCGAGACTTGATGAGCCGTTGACTGACTCTTGGTTGACTCGGTTGACCCTAGTACCTTGATTTGGTTGCCCGTTGACTGAGCCATCGTGCGGCTGTCTGTTGACTCTGCTGCTCCTCAGTTGACGAGCAGGACTCGCATCAGCCGCTCGTGAGTTGACCTGGGCGTCTTCGTCAACTCCGTCTGCGGTCGTGGACCTGCTCGCCGTCGCTCGAGCAGCACGATTTCTTCGTGGGTTTGCACGGTCAGCAGCAGCGTCATCATCTCCGTCCGTCAGCGTCAAATCTCGCATCTGTTGTTGTACGCTCGCTACCTGTGCCGCATTGTTATTATTAATCCGAGTTGCAGGAGGAGCCATAGAACCCTGCCCGGCGCTTCCTCCGGATGAAGACCTAGCAGCAGCAGCAGCAGCAGCGAGAGCATCTTCGCGTTCTCCTCCATCTCCCCCGGTCCGCCTCGGCGGCCTCTGCTTGCAGCTCAGACCGGCGATGCCCTTCTTGTCGGGAATATCGACGAGGTCGCGTTTTATGCGGCGGCGGCGCGCCGGAGTGTTGCGCCGGTACTGGACCATGTTCTCCATGTCGACGATGTAGAGGAAGCCAGCGATGAGCATCTCGAAGAGTCGCTCGCCCTTCTGGAAGCGCTCCTCGATCTCGGTGCTCGCTCGCACGTCGTACTGCCACCAGCCGCGCACGCCCTCGTAGAACCACTGGTACTTGCCGTCAAACGCCTGCGTCGGGTGAAGAACGTCCTCCGTGTTGAGGAGGATCGGACGGAGGAGGAAGTCCGGAGGGATGTCCGACCGACAGAGGGCGCAGCGCTTGCTGTGGTTCGCGACGCCTTTCACGCACAGGAAGCAGAAGATGTGCGAGCACGGCAGACGCACGGGATGGACGCAGCTCTGAAGACAGATCGAACATTCGATCGTGCCCACGTCTGGTAACTCTGAACAATGCACACACAACAGCGTGCTAAGCCAATGCAATCGGAAAATTGAGCAGAATTATTTATATAGCACCGCTTCAAGATCAATACTCCGCTGCTGCACAGGCCAAGCGAAAACATGCAGTCTGCTGTAATGTGTGGCCGAACAGCTTGCGATGCCATGAACTCTTCAGCCTGAGTATCTCCTGAAGTGACGCTATATAGATTTACAATCATAATCACAAGCAGACGGCTAAGTGAGCAAGTAAGTAAGTAAGTAGATTTTTTAACATAACCAAAGCTTGCCAAACAGCACTCTGGTGAACAAGCATCATAATGTCTATTATTTCTTCTCTCGTGGCCTTGCGCACTGAACGGTTCACCCTAGTAGAGGCGCTTTAGCAATGCTTTCATACAATACAATACAATGTCAAATTCACATAAAAACATAAAAAACAGGACTAAACAAACTAACAAGACTAGTTAGTACGTAAACAACATTCTAGCCATATGTTTTCTAGCCATATGTTTTCTAGCCATATGTTTTCTAGCCATATGTTTTCTAGCCATATGTTTTCTAGCCATATGTTTTCCTTATTTGGTTGTCTGCTCTTGACAGCTCCCGGTCATGGCGTCTGGGGTGCAGACTGTAATGTAACCCGTTCACTTCGCTGGCAGGGGGGGGGCAACTCATAGAGGACATAACCTGGTCTTGCAAGAACCGCTGAAAAGAAGCGGGTATCAGCCTTATTTAGAATCGAAGGGCAGCAAGAGACACAAACTGAAAATGAGCATGGGTGTGTTTAGGGTATTTCTTTGCTCAAACCCCAAAATGTGCAATTTCTGTTAACTTTTTAAAAACTAATTTTGTATATTTTGCAACCAAGTCTATTGGAAACCTTTGAAACAAAACTCAGAATTTTTTTGTCTATGTCCTTGAATCCAAATAAGACTGACCATGAGAAGTGCCCTACAAAAAGGTTTTGGGAACAGAAGTGTACCCACTCATAAACGGGTCGCACGTAAATGAGTGTTTAAACGAACAACGCAATTCAATCAGAGCAAGTCACAGACCATCTGGTTCTTCCTCTCCATCTGGTCCTGGAACAAATGGCGAACAGCGTGCAGCATCTGAAAAACCAGAGGCAGAAGATTCGGACGCAGTCACTTGGGGTGATGATGATGATGGACCGTCCGCCATGATTGGCAACAGCCAATTACAGACAACTCACAAGATCTGCAAATGATTTACAAAATCTTTCTTACTATGTGTAAACATCTTACAATGTCAAAATGTATTTCTTACAATTTGTATTAAATATTTTACAATGTATAAATGTCTTTCTAATAGTCTACAAACATTTTGCGATGTGTAAATGTATGTCTTATTGTCTTACAATATGTAAATGTTCTACCAAAGTGTATATAATATTATTAGGTCGGTATGTAGAGCGCACAATTACTAAAATTCCTGTGATAACCCTCAGCATTATTACTATTATTCTTTTAAATTTTGCGCTCCAAGGTATTTAGGATCCCTCGGGGACTTCATTACTAACTATTGTTTAAAAACTAGTCCGGAATTGTCAGGCCTCGTCTTCAGGGTTTGAACAGAAAGTTCCTTTAAAAGCAACCAAGTTGTAGCGCTGATGGTTATTATTATTATTACTATTATTATTATTATTAAATTGCCCGAAAACCTGTCAGCGTCGTGCTTTCTCAGTTGTAGGTCCTTCTGTCTGGAATAGTCTCCCGTTGCAGATGCGCTTGCTGCCTAGGGTCGACTCGTCAGTGTTCTACAAGCTCCTTAAAACTTTTTTGTTTCACCGTGGTTGGACTGGGAGCGCTTCTGAGTGGATTTCTTGAAGAGGCGCTATATAAATTCTTGAAATGAATGAATGAATGAAAACCAATGGTCTTAAAATATGCATAATAAATTATTGATGTTGGACAGCAAATGAACGGAACAAGTTAGTAGGCCTATATACACTCTTCAAATTAACGATTAAAAGTAGACGATCTAACAAACAACTTCACTGACGTCTCTGAGCCTTACTGAAAGATTTAATCTGTTTAAATGTCCAAAGATGTCATTAAAAATTAAGAATTAATTTTAAAATCATCCACATCTGAAGTTATTACGTCCATAGACTTTATATTACTTAGACTGGCTAGACAAGCCATACGATTACAAAAATGTTTCATAACGTAGCGCACGAGACAAACCCCAATGTCACGTGACGTATGTAAACCAGTTTCACGAGTCATGACTGGCAACGTTTTCGCAAGACTTGAAGGTCAGACTTGACATTTGACTGCGTCACTTTCTTCAAGGACATCAAATGGAAGCACCTATATTGCTGTTATACAATGATGATAATTAATGAAAAGTTGACAACTGTGCATGAATGATGCTTATTTCATTCAAATATTTCAAGTATTTATAGGCCTATAGCAACTCTCCAGCAACTATAATTATATCCATCGCCATTACCTTTTTGTGATTTAATCATTTAGAATATCAACGATTCACATCGTGACATCGATTATCGAAGGGGGCAATAAGCATCGACGCTCGGTCAAGACACTTTTCCTGTGAAAACCTGCCTCTTTCGCTTTCTCTTTCTTAGGCAGATGACTATGACGAACGGTGTGAAGGGCAGGAGGACAGAGGCGAAAATCTCTACATAATCGGAATCAGCAGGTCGTCATTGGGACCGCTCGGTCTGAGTCCACTGTTTGCGCTGCTGGAGTGCCGCAGGGATTTGTCCTTGGCACCTTACTATTTACTGCTTTTACTTCCCCAATGAGTCCTATCGCTAATCACTTTGGAATCCATCTACAGCAGTATGCGGATGACACCCAACTCCATATTGCGTTCATCTGGTTAAAGTCTTTTAGCTCAACCTCGATGCAAAACAGTTATGAGCTCGCGTGCATTCCATGCCTATGCACCCAGGGAATGGAATCGGCTTCCGCTCTTTCTTAGAAGCTCAATTTCACTTCCTTCAAAAAGCATCTCAAAACTCACTACTTCTCCTTGGCTTTCAAGCACATGGATCTCTAACTGCATCTTCCTCTGGCGGCTGACTATCCGCGCCTCAGGTTCACATTTCGATGTGACCTTGCGCGCATTACAAATTTATTTAATAACAATAATAACCCAGTGATGTAATTAGAGGATTGGAGGCGAGACTCGGAATGGCAAGTCTGAGGTACAACAGATTAGAAAAGCTTAATGCAGATGAGGGTGCACGAGATTGGTAAGGCTTAGAATGTCAAGAAAAATCTAAACAATTAATTAATAAAACAAAGCAACAGAGGATGTCTACAACATTTTCTTTAATGCCTGCAGCCAAGACTTAAACTAGTGATGCTCCTGCACAGACTATCATAGGTGTACATTTATGTAGCACATTTATAAATTTATTCTAGCTTAAACAACTGAATCATTCTGGAGCATTTCAGCAGTTAACAGTTCGATGCCTTTTTCACCCATAAGACACGATGATGCACCCCAAAAAGCCAGCACATAGTTAGGAAACCAGCCTTTGTGTAAGCACTCTAACAAACTGCGCTGGCTTCCCAGTCACTTTTTGTACACGCTCGTCGTGAAACATCTAATCGACGAACCCTTGGCACATGAAGCATCGCAAAACCAAATCAGTCTTTATTAATTTTTACAAATCTGTTTGTACTCGTTTTAACGTCCAAAGCATTCTTTCGACGATAGCAATTGAGAGACGTGAATCGGACGACATCTCCACGGCAGACGACAGTGACGACGACGATTACCATCGGAAGTGAGCGTAGGCGCGATTCGCTTCACAAATTCGATGCAGATCTTGCTTCTTACGAACACTTTTACCCTGGAAACAAAACGATAAAATTATATGGTAGAATGCTATTCATGAGCAAAACGCTTTTCAAATGTACTCTGAAAATACTAAACTGTTTTCACAAGTATTTCGAAATAACTGCTGAAAATAGCATTTGAAAAATACTGTTCCGAAGAGTTTTCAAAATACTTGTTGAGATATTTATATAGCACCTCTTCAATGGATCTACTCAGAGGTGTTATGCTAGTATATATTTATGCATGCATGCTTGAATGCACACAAATGTAACAATGCATCACAATGTATGTATGTATCTGTATGTATGTATGCATGTGGCTGTTCTGAGTATCATATGAATCATCATAAAGGCTTAAGGTAGGGTTGAGATACGTTGACATGCCTCATTATTATAAGCATCCAAAACTTCGAATGGCAGTTTATCCCAGACACGAATGCTTCTATCTTTTTCATCCGCAGATTCAATCAACCACTTCATCGCTCGGAAGACCTGGTAGTTTGGTCGCGCTGGAATTGGAACCTGCAACAGAAGCAGCGCATCATCTCGTTAACAACCAAACTCCATGCACAGAAAACATTTAACTGTCTCTGGAACATTTCCTTGAAGAGGACGACATAGAATTACCAAACATTGTCATTTAATCGTGCTTTTTATTATGTTTGTCGTTATTGTTCTTCCAACAACCAATTGTTGATCTCCCAATATCATAAAGAGATTACCTTGCGCTTAGGGATCCTACCGAGCAGGATGTTTTTCCATTTGGGAAACACTCGTTGTCTCCGCACACTGTCTTTATCAATGATCAGTTTCTATCATTGCATTAGTTACTTTCAACTGTTCAGAAATAACCTTGTGCACGATTAATTGGTTTTAATAAATGAATATTATTATTATTTGTTATTATTATTATTATTGATATTAACAATATTGAAACATGTTTACTCTTGATACTCTCATATTAACTCGACCTGACATCACCAACCACGATCGCAAAAAAAGAATTTAAAATAATAATAAAGTTCATTTTTATGGCGCTGTAGCACAAGGGCACCTCACATACAACTAACAGCAGTTTCTGTACAGGTCTTACAATTTAATCAATAAGTCTTTATAATGCTGTTTTGAAGAAGACAACCGAGTCAAATGCTTGCGAAAAAGTGGCAAAGAAAGACCAAGAAGTAACTATGAACAAACGAACGGTAATTACGATTAATATATTATCTAGAATTTCTTCTACTCCAGACCTGATACATGACTCCTCCTCTCTTCACTCTCTGAATAACGAGAAGTGGTTTGCAATTCTCGATCGCTTGATAGAAGATCTTCTTTGCATCGAGTTCAACGAGTTCTCTTTCGATGTCTGTCTGCGCTTTGTGAAATTTTTCAATCTGCATCAACTTCAGATTTTCCATTGTCTACAGTTAAACAATCGAAGAAGAAATCGTGAGTCCAGATACCAAAACAAAGTCTACAGTCACCAATGTTTGTAAATCTCAGCGAAGAATTTAAGAATTCTCAGCTGATAAAAGCAGAGCTATACATGCATGAGTCAAGACTCCACTCATTGGAGCATTTGGGGGAGGGGTCCTTGACCTTGCTTCAGAGTACGGTAGGACAACAGGAGACCGCTAAAAGCAGCAGAGACAACAGCAGACCATCTCATGCAATACAAACAACTCATTTCCGAATTTTAAAACTAATTCTGTGTATTCTGCGACCATGTACAATTGTACAGGGTGGTTCAGCATAAATGTCCCGACTTTGCACGCGTGTAATTTCACCAATTTTTTGACTTTATTAAAAAAAAAAAATGGTAATAGTGCAGCGTCACAGGGTCAGCACATAAAAGAAGATATCATTAACAAGTTAAACATACATAGAAGTATGCGTATTGAAAAGGAGTTATTATGAATCACTCACTCGATGAACAATGTCTCGCGCTCTGTCTTTGTTGCCTTCTCTCAGAAGAATGCGAACAAATTTTCTATAACAGCAACCGAATAAAACTTATTTAACCAAAAAACATCTCTAAAATCCTGTTCGCAAAATAGTGACTAAGTAGTATATCAGATTCTAAACAATGGAAATGAATTAAATTCCTAACAACCAACTTTGATTGCATTCTTTAAATAGCGAATGAAATAATTATTAATCGACAGCTTCTACTATGCCGTAGATGTCGTGAAAGCATCAACCCATGGCGCTCCAAAATCAAGCTGAGGATAAGTCAACTGAGACAGAGACAAACAGACAGACCGACAGACCATGGTAGATAAAACATCACATCGTGTTGAGAATTTATAAAGCGTCTCTTACATTACAATCAATTCAGAGGTTCCCTCTGAGGTGTAACAACCCTGTGGGAAGAAAACTCTTCCAGCAGCGGAGTAGTGAGGGTGGGACCCTGATCAAAATCTTGCCACTGTTTGATGGGGAAAAGGTTGCTTCATAAAGAAGGATCCACGATGGCAAAGGTGTTGTGCCCAGAGAACATAGAATGATAAGCAATATAAAAACCACAAAGTTTTAACTCGAGAATGAAACTACACAAGCAACAGAACAAAACAAGTAGAACCAAAAAACCTCGAAAAAGCACCAGTCATAGATTAGAAAAGATTACACGATCAAGAAATGATTTGATCAAGAAATGATTTGATTCAACGAACGCGATTAAATCATCGTAGGTGACGAGTGACGTCTGCTCGTTCTTTGCCGCTTTTATCGGCTGGTAGCGCCGTGGATCGGCTTCGTCTAGTTTTACCGACAGATCCTCCTTACGAAACGTTGGGTCGAGAAAAATCGGTGAATATCGAGTCCCCCTCACCTGACTCAATCTGCCAAAAAAAACATCACATCAGAATTCACCATGTCAACAAAAACCTAATAAAATCAGTTGTGCATATAAAAAAAGCAGCAAACTGGCAATCAGTGACAGAAAATACGACCAGAGGCTAGATGAAAGTCCTGATCAACCGAAGCTGAGAAACTGGAATTTATTATTCATGCCTACAGCTGGGCTCAATCTTAAACAACACCCAAGTTCCCTTATTATCGTTCATTGCCCGTGCCACAGTCTGACCATTCCGCTCTGTTCTTCGAAGTACGCATGCAGCGTCAGATTTAAGAATATCGCGTTATTAACATATAACGTTCTAAAACTTACAAAGGATTGAAACTAAATCCATTACGGACGGACAAGGACAATCCCAATCCCGCAGATTTCCTACATATCGACGCCATGCTAAGGGCACTTAAGCATAGATATAATAAGTTTATTGACATTTTATTGTAAGTAAGTAAGTAAGTAAGTAAGTAAGTAAGTAAGTAAGTAAGTAGGTAAGTAAGTAAGTAAGTAACTGGCCTGTGTCCTATGATGCTCTCAATGCCACAGACTCGCATGGTATTCATTCATTCATTCATTCATTTCAAGAATTTATATAGCGCCTCTTCAAGAAATCCACTCAGAAGCGCTCCCAGTCCAACCACGGTGAAACAAAAAAGTTTTAAGGAGCTTGTAGAACACTGACGAGTCGACCCTAGGCAGCAAGCGCATCTGCAACGGGAGACTATTCCAGACAGAAGGACCTACAACTGAGAAAGCACGACGCTGACAGGTTGATGATTCAACACGCGGGACCAAAAGCTTACCGCTAGAGGCAGAGCGAAGGGCTCTGCGAGAAAGGACAACAGATAATGGACAGCAGAGTTCACACAGATAAGTCGGGGCACAGCCAAGAAGCCAACGCCAAACCAGTGAAGCAATTCTGTATTCGATGCGCTGTGAGATAGGGAGCCAGTGTAGAGTATCACGAATGTAAGATGAAACGGATGCATATTTGGGGATTCGACCAATTAGGTATAGGCCTAAAGCATTCACCAATAGTCAATAGGCTCTCTACAGAGGGGTCAGCCACTCGAATCCTCCTCTTCAACTTTCCTGTCTTTGGCATCCTCGTTTTTCAGTGTGAGTTGTTTCATGTCCTTCCTTTGTTTGTATGTATGCGTACTTGTTATAGCGCCCCTTCAAGCTCTCTACTCAGAGGCGCTCCCGATGCAGAGCGGACACTACATCGGAGTTTCACGCCGAAGCGCTGAGCAATTGTGAGTGAAGGACTTGCCCAAGGTCCTTACGCGGGGAGGTGGATTCGAACCTCGGACCTTCCGGCTCCAAGGCAACGACGCCACCACTAGACCACCGCGCCCCTGTATCACATCCTCCCATGATCCCATCTAGGCCTATTTAGATCCATAGAGAAAAATTGGAACAGATTTTACAACCGATGCCCTTCCTGACGTCAACCCTTTTCGGTGTGGAACTTGCACCTACTCGCAAGGCAGCGAGGGCTTCAGGCTTATTTAAAGGCGGCCTGTACTCGCCTTGTCGCAGGACCGTCGTAGGGCACATGCAGCTTTTCTCACAGGACGCGGTACCATCAACGTCCCATACTGCGCCATGGTAGCCTTGCCGCTGTTGGTCCGCAACTATTCGACTTATTCGTCAGGTTTAACCTAGCTTATTTCGCAGCTAGCCTCTAAAATAATTATATTTGAAAGGCATAAATCCTAAACGAAAAATAAGATAGAAAACCTAACCCGGGTCCCTAACCACCGCCGGGTCCTGATGGCTAGTCACAATTACATGACAATTAATTGCTTCAATGGCTGGTCGCGAGATTCTTATATTATATTTCACTGTATAATTACAATGATCCATTAAGCAGAATTGTTACAAAGTTATCCTATCTGCAAGAAGTACAAGAAAGTTAAAAATACTGATTTTTCATCTTATCCAAAACACTTCAAAACCGGTCAGCATATAAAAATAAAATCTTACTAAACTTTAATCTCATAAAACAATAGTGGTACAAAAGCGGAGTACGACAATACAAATATGCAATACCTAAGAGGTTCATAAATTTAAACTGTTCATTCTACTTTTCCTCAACCTGTCAAAGTGTAACTGAATTGAAAAGAAAAAAATATCATATTTATATTAGAATGAAATCGTTTTAAGTTGACTTGAGACAATCTCTCAGAAATTCATGCTATGATATAAACTCCACACAAAGTTAATTGCACAAACATGACTATGTCAAAGGCTTACTTTGTGTCCAGAAATACAAAACTTTACAGCTAAGTAACGTGAACGAATTCACGGTTTTAAACGTGGGTGTCTTACAATGGAATCGCTTTAAGTCATATCTCAGTATTTATACTACAGCAGTAACAGAACATTCCAGACAACTGCAGAATTTGTGTCCAAAAGCACATTATTTTAGGCATCCAAAAGCACATTATTTTAGGCATCCAAAAGCACATTATTTTAGGCATCCAAAAGCACATTATTTTAGGCATCCAAAAGCACATTATTTTAGGCACCCAAAAGCACATTATTTTAGACATCCAAAAGCACATTATTTTAGGCACCCAAAAGCACATTATTTTAGGCATCCAAAAGCACATTATTTTAGGCATCCAAAAGCACATTATTTTAGGCATCGAATCTGTGGGTGAAATCAGGGTTTTAAATAAAGATGCCGTATAGGTCGGACTTAACCCTCTGGTTCTGACTTCTAAAACTGAACATCACCCATGAACTCATGAACTCAAACAATGTTCTTTTCAAAATCCAGGAACATGGGCAAATCACAACGGCAGGTAAATTGAAACAAACAAGATCACTCATATGAAGAATTTGACGATGAGTTTGAACAAATCTCTTGTACATACGCTATAAATTATAATCATGCGAATCAAGTACAATTACAAATTCAATAATACAGTTACATCACTGCAGTTGCAACAAATTAATACAACATTTGGCAATTACTTTGTAAATGTGTCCATTAAAAATCAGGAAGTACATTAAGAGACTCGGAACCATGGCCAACAAGTGAGACGCTCAAAAATCACGTCAGCACCCATCCCCAACCCTTCATTGCAACAAGTGTAAAACGCACTGGATTATCAAGACCCTGTTTTCTATATAAAATGGCAAGAAACGGAGTATTACACAGCCTTCAATGACAGTCTTACTAGCGATATAAATTCTGACAGTTGTCATCTCTTAAATGCACTTTTTGGCATTACCAACGAAATTCCAAGTTAATGACTACTGCAGATACACCTTCATGAACTGGACAAAAGTTGTTTCCTGAAAACCAGCCCAATAGTGGAGATTACAAAAGCCGTAAATCTTTACAATAAAACTTAGGGTTAATAAATTGAATACGAAATGCAAATGAGTAAATTAGCATGTTCCTCAACCTCATATATACATATATAATTTATATATACATGTATATAACAATATATATATATATATATATATATATATAATATATATATATATACAACTATGCACGATTACAGATACAAGTACATACGCAGAGCATGGATAAAGGTAGACAAATGAAGGTAAAAACCGAGTTGAACATATTATACTGAGTCACAGAAGATGATCATGATATTTCATTCATGATCCAATCAATCAAAACACATGATCATCACAGAACACATTATCCTATCATAAGCAATGGTATCACATGATTCACAAATCACATGATTCACATATCACATGATCCTATCACATGATCTGAGTATTGTTGCATCAGAACGACGCTGTTCCCGACACTCGTCTGATCTGCTCGTAGCAAATCCAAAACGTCAGCGACCACGGAGCCTACAAGAAAAATCCATTATTCGAAAACACGTCGTTAACAGACAAATCCCATAACAAACAACATTCGTTTAATTAAACCAGATTCAGGAAAACTTAAATCTTAAAACAATCCGTTGAGCCCCACGAGTGTATATGCCACTGGTGACATTTTTCAGTTTTCCGTGCATTGTTTTTGTACATTGTCTCCAACCATTGTTTCACTACAAGAGGCGTTTTAAAAGTTTATAGATACAATGCAATATAATAGAAAGCCTATTGCTGCCCACTGGTGAAATAGCATTGTTCCAAATTACAATCTCAATTGTAGAGATTGCCTGCAATTTTTTTCATGACATGGCGCTGTTTAAACATTTCTAACTAAAATAATTATACAGCTGCCTGACATATTATGCTTTTGCACAATAAGAAGGGTTGTAACGACCAAATTACCAAGACATCAATTTCTGTTGAATATAGGAAGGCAGGGAAGGACTAACCGAGCTAATTTACTAAATTATTCGGTACAAAACAACGACAATGTACATGTTTGTGTTTGGTTGAATTGCAGGTAAAACAAGTCAACAAGAATGGCAAAAATCTAGAATACTTAATCAACTGTAAGGTAAGGTTGTGTGGTGGTTTTCCTGACAGAGGCGCTCCGTAAATTTGTCTTACTCGATAATTAGCTAAACCAGAAAGAGATTTGAGCGCCTGACCATTCTCGCCCAGATTGGGAGGAATCCTTTGTAGAGAGCTGGAAGTCCTTCAAGTCGAACAGTCTTCACCAGGCAATCAATCGAAGATGAGTAAATCTGACCTCTGCAATAATTGTAATAAGAATAATATGAACGACAATTGCTGTAACACGTCGATGCCATTACAAGGGTGGCTTATAAGGCAGCCGAGAGAACGAGTGTGTTTTTAGCAAATACAATTAAAAGAATCCAATGATCATAAGAGTAAATGTAATTCATCATAGAAAGGTCCATTCAATGATTCAGAGGCCCCCCCCCCCAACATGAGCCTGCGATATCACTAACAAATCAAAATAGACCTCGGAAATTTCCAAAACAGTGGCCGAGAAAGATTAGAAGCACTCACAGTCCAGCCAGGACGAAAACAACAAGACTTTATTTCTAAAACCCAGTAGGTTTGGTCAGTGGTAATGAATTCAGTTTGTATGTCTACGATCTAATTTTATCTGTGTATGTGTTTGTCTGTCTGTTTGTCTGCCTCATCTCCCTTGATCGCTTTAGTCACGCAGTGTGTTGCTTGCCTGTCATTGACGTAATGTTGATTCATCATTCTTGTTTTCACGACATCAGCTGGCGTACCAAGAACAGCCGAAGCAAAACCAGAACAAGCGCTAAACGAAAAATACAAAAAATCCGTTGAAAAAAGAACTGGTGATGATGAAAGAACTTGATAACATGTCCAAGCAATAAGTATTGCTTAGCTGCATGACAAAGAAGTTGTTGTAGGACTTAAGTAAAACGAAGTTACGATACGTAAAGAATTTATGAATTACGAATTACTTGCCTGGCCAAAGTATGCGTAACTGGATTGTCGTGTAAAGGTGTTTTCGTAAGGATCAGATGTTTCGCCGTATCATACGTAGTCAAGTCTACAAAATGTAAAATGATCTTGAAATGCATAGCAATTAATTTTTCTCACACAGGCGCTATGCAAATGCAGTTATGTTTTCACATAATATATATATATATATATATGTCTCCCCATCTGTCTATATCACTCTCTGTCTATTTGTCTCTGTCTGTCTGTTTTTCTGTCTGTCTATATACATCCATCTATCATGAGACAGAGGAATGAACAACCCAACTATTTTCTAAACTAGATTTCAAAGCTCTCTATCGCAAGAGTAAGCAGATAATTGTATGAATATCTTTCGATATCATATTTGCTCTAAACCTTCCATACTAGCAAGTAACACCAATTGCACATCAGTCGAGCTAATCATAAATTGTCTGTTACAATCATGTATTGTAAACTTCTTACATTTCTCAGAACCAAATGAGGCAAACAAACTTGTACACTGGAGCTACATAACGTTAAGTCCGCAACAGCCTGGTTGCTTGGTCCATTTCGGTGCCAGGTCAGAATCCGTGGAAGTCAGACTGAGGAGAGAGCATGGAGTAAATCGTCGTCGATGATGGTAGTCTTGAAGTGGTGCAGGGGTAGACGCACGATGAAATAGCTGGAAAAGTTCAGTTTTCAGTCAAAAGTGGAAAGCAAAGGAGTGCTGAGATTGGCAGACAAGAAGGATAAGTGAACTGGCATGGGTATTTTGCAGCACAGCTCATTAGGAAGCAGTTGCAGAATTAAAGAGAGAGAGAGACAGACAGACAGACATAAATGGACAGACAGACAGACAAAGCTGTGACAAGGAATAAGTCGACTTTGACAGAGTTCGAGAAAGTGACGAATTTATGTTACGTTCGATTATTATCGACAAACTTGATGAAAATGTTTGCCTCCAAGGTTGACGAGTGCTGCCCTCTGCACGTTTGGCACCCAACCCTTCCACAGACCTCTCACTCCGCCCTCCTTATAGATTGTTGTGAAGGCATGGAAGAAACTGTGTACTCTGAAAACAAGAATACCAATTGATGATAAAATTACTAAAGGCATATTCAAAATGAGTATCGTTTGTTATCTCAAGATTATGAAAAACTTGACTGCATAGGTCAGAAGAGAATCTAAGAGTTCACCCACTCAACATTATGGTAAGTTAAACGCATAGAGCAAGAGAAAGACATGCACACAGAAACAGATACAGAGACACAGAGATTCACACAGACAACAAGCATGAGAGACAGACAGACAGAGACATATAGAGACACATGTGCAGACAGATACAAATGCAGAGAGACAAATAGAGACAGAACAAGAGACAGAGAGAGATAGCGGTACAGACATAATAAACCAGAGAGGGAGAGAGAGAAAGAGAGAGAGACAGTGATAAAGATAGAATAAAAGATAAACACCCAGTGAAAGACACAAACACAGCAAGACAGACACAGCCAAAGAGACAGACAGAGACACAGCCAGACAGACCTGACTGGTTTTCCTTCTAGTCGTCTCCTTCCTTCCATCTGCATTTGAACTTTAATCAGATCCGTTGGACTGGCCAAGAACTGCGCCATCGCTCCAGCTGCCAATCCACCAGTCGCAGCCTTCCTACAATTTAAACATAATCACCTCTGTTCGCAAACATAATGCAGAATACAGGTAATGTAATCACAATAGCAAATGTATATAGTGTCACATCATGAGAAATGGCCTGGAGAAAATCCTCAGAGGCCATCATTCCCAGCCTGATGAAGCAACGCCAATAGGCCATGATGGAAAACAGAACGAATTTAATGAGGAAAATTTTCAGGGTATAACAAGGAGAAAATGATGCGACATACTAAGCTCCATGTAAATCATTGAAAAGCAATTTCATCGTGAACATTTGACTTCACATATTGGTTTAATTACCTTCAATCACTTCAGAGCAAGACCATATGTAGTATACTGGTATCACACTTTGCCCGTAAGACAATAACTGAGCCTGAGTCAACTCAGTAGACTCCGTGCAATGACTCAGGATAAGTCAATTACATGTATGCATATATCTCTGTTAAGCAGTAGAGTTTGAAGCAGCATAAGTTGAGAGATAAAGAAAAATAAGTTCAGCAATGCACAAGTACAAGTCCAATATGATGGGATAATAATAATAATAATAATTACGACGATTTATATGGCGCAGTAACACAGCCATGCCGTTACAAGGGCGCCTTACAAAAAACAGCTACACCGGATAAGCCCTAGCGAACAAGTGTGATTTTAGCCTGGCTTTAAAAGAGTCCACTGAGCCTGCTGATCGGATAGCGAGAGGAAGACTGTTCCAGCAACGAGGACCAGCGACCGAGAAGGCACGATCGCCGAAGCACGTTCTCATTCTCCGCACACGCAAATCAGACCTCTCGGATGATCTGAGCCGAAGCCCAGCCGCGGAGGAATGAGTAAATGGGATGCATCCATTGACAGCTCACGAATCAAAGCGCACAATCTCCAGTATAACAATAACAATAATAATGATATTCACTTAATTTCAAACTAACATAACACAGTATGATCGCAAATCATAGCATGAGGAGCTTAACTGTCTGGCAGACAAGCAAGGCTCCAATAACGTCCCACTGACCAGTTTGAGAACAGTATCCCATGGAGTCTGCTTAGACCCATGTGACCAGAGTCACCTTCAAATTTATTTGGCGGAACAATAATACTGTATTATAAAACAATCCGTGTGAATTACCAGAAGGCAAATGTTCCATCAACGTTTTTGCCGAGGAGATTATCTCGAATCCATTCGTAGAAACTCATACGACAACCGGTGTAAACTAAAGACAAAATTCAATTTAAAAATAAACTACACTCGATGCAAACAGGAATCAAGCTAACAGTCAGTTTGAAATTTTACTTTCTTAACTCACTCTGCTCCACAATAAGCTGATGATACCAGAACACAATACAATACAATGGACCGGGTATTGGGCATATCCCTAAATATAGTCACGTCTCCAACTGTGTGCTGGAGGTGCGTTATTGGCTTCTTATTTGCCAGCATATCGATTTCAGGTTAGCTGCTACGGTATGTTGATGTCATCAAGGCCTCACCCCAATTTATCCCCAAGAGCTATGCTGCCCCATGCTGGATGTCCAAGGATGCTGTCCCCTACGCTTTGCCAATACGGGAGTCCTAACAGTTCCATTTGCTCGCACTGTAACCATGTAGGGCGCTATATAAGTTCTATATGAATGAATGAATACAATTATGATTAATGTTGCACTTCTTTCAACCCTGAAGACAAGATGCAACACATATATACATACAATCGTACATACACATATACTAGGGTGACCATTTACTTGTCATGAAAAACCGGGACACTTTGGGGGAAAATTAACGATAATATTGCAATTCTTTAACTGCGGTCACGTATCCATATGACCTGCAGGTAGGAGGGAACAAGAAGCAGAGGAAGACAAACAAAGACATGGATGATGAACACTGGATGAAAGATCTAAAGACAAAGCACAATCAGGACATGAGAGAAGCAGTGGATAAAACCAGAAAAACAACGATATAGAGACGTCTTGTTAAAGCCTCGTCGTCAGCAAATGCCTGACGAGGGGAGGCAAGAAAGAAATTACAGTAATAGGCACACGAGAGCCGAATCTAAAAAAAAGGTTTAGGTCTACCGTCTACTATAAAGTAGCGAAAATCAGAAATGATGCAATCAAGATGTAGAAAATGAATAAAGCGATTGTTCAATATTAAAGACACAACAAAAGAGAATTCTACTAGCCTTTCGTCTTAATGCCTGCCAATTGGCTCAAGTAACCCACGAGAACAAGTGCAAGCTTTGTGTTGATGCGGTATAATGTATTCATCCCAAGCAACACAAAATACTTATTGCACTATACAACACATAGAATTGGAAAGTTAGCTTAGGAGTCAGGATTTTTTCTCATTTTCTGGATTTGTCTTATTTAGGCAGTCTTTAAATTGTAGGCCAGATGAGATTGCTAAAGTAAGCTGTCCCCTATTAAGTTACACAGCAGGGCTGTTTTTAAGGAATTTTTAGAAATTGCACAACTTCTTTCCTTTCCCATCATCCATGGTAAATTACTTCCAATTGGAGAACAATGGCCTTTTTTGAAAGTTTTTAACTTTTCAGAAGTGCTTCTACGACTGCTCATTTTGTGTACAACTGCACGTTAAAAAAGCCCTGAGTTAGATCGTTAGTTAGAATCGGCAGGCCTCTGAGCAATATTTTATAACTGAATCAATGGACTGCAGCAGTCGCAGCAGTCACATATTATTTATGCACAGTGTCTAGGCCATATACACTACTGTAGTAACAATACAAACTTTAATATTAATTTTCATATAGGCCTAAATTGACAACTTGACTTTCATTACAATTCATTTTAGGTTACAAACAATACTGCTTCTTCCAGGATAAAATTTGACAATTTCTTTCCCTTCTTATCAGAAACCGGGACAATTTTGCCCTTTTGCCTAAGTCTTCGGGACACCGGGACACACCACAAAAAACTAGGAAATGTTCCGGAAAACCGGGACGTATGGTCACCCTAACATATACAAAACATGCAAAGCAGAATATTTTCGTGTAGTATGTATTTACTTGGAGTCAATATGGTACTTGTGGGTTTTACGACCCCCAAGAAGTAACGTTGCAGCGTTGTTATGTTGAATAAATCCAACTTCTAGTTTGCCGAGACTCCTTTTCATTCATCCAGCTTCTGTTTATGCAACAATTTGTTCCATTAATCCCACTTCTATTTCGTAAGTGAATATTTTTCATCAATCTAACTTCTATTTCATTGATAATTAGTGTGTATCATTCCAGCTTCAATTTCAGCATAATGACTGCACTAACCCTAACACTAACCCTAACCGACCCTCACGGTGCCTAACCTGATCCCTAACCGACCCCCACGTGAGAAATCCCGCTTCTATTTCGTCAGAAAATATTTTTCATCGAATTTTTAAGTTTTGGGGGTCGTAAAACCCACAAGTACCGTCGATATTTGTAAATTTAACAACAACAACAATATCGATGATAAAAACACGAGAATACAAAGTCTAGTAGTACCGATGTGTCTGTAGATGGCTGGCGTTACTCCCTGCCACAATTTACGAATTCCTTCCTCCTTAGCTGCTCGAAGAAAAGACAAAACAGTCCACAACATCAGTTAAGTAATTGCCAACAGCTACTTTAGTTAAGTACTTAAGAATATATGCCAGAGTCCAAGGAGTATTGGCAGGTTTTACGGGCTCAATCCTAATGAAATAATTCCTTAAACATGTTTAAACCAATTCTGCGTACTACATGTATGTATGTATATATATATATATATATATATATATATATTATCCGAAAAACTAATCCATGTTACTCTAACTGAGCATCAACAGTTTTCCAACCGTCCTAAACCACTCATTGAAGAAATGCTTGTGATAAATCAGATTAGATGTGGTTTCTATTCATGAATTAAAAAAGACAACACAAAAATTAAGTCCTGTTATTAATTGGTCTTACTTTGTCCTTGACTACAGGCCTGGGAAAAGAAAATGAGGACCTATATTGCGCAATGTTGCAAGATACTTCACATTCATTACTTTACTGATTTGTGATATATGTAAGATGAAGCAGTGGCAAAACTATAGAATCAAAGGACAAGGCATATATACAGTATCTTTGGACAGTATACATACAATGACGACACTAACCCTAAACGAGCCTTACGAAGTCTAACCTGATCCTAACCGATCCTCACGACGCCTTACCTGACCCAGAACGACACTTCAGTCCCCCAATACAATAGTTATGCTGAAGCAGCTTACCAATGCCATAGGCGGTTCGTACCATTCCACGGTGCTGGGCTGTGGTTGGTAGCCCTGAAGATCCTCCTTCACCCTGTATCTGAAGTCGGGTCTTTGTCAAATCCAGCGGATAGGTCACTATTTGTGAAACATTACACACATAAATTCACTTAAAGAATTAACACATCGACATACACAACATACACACGCAAACACACAGCATGCCTACTACTAGAACTAACTCTATGATACTATGCGACTTTCAGAAATATTGACGATCGCTTTCTTAAAGTAGAATCGGAACACACAAGTTAAAAAAACTGAACGAAAGTGAAAAACGGCGCTACAAAAGTGACGCCAATTTCACCGTTAAACTATACCTCATCATGTCATTCTTAGTCATCATGTTTTCAAACTAACACGATCAGAACATAATCCTCTGATTTAAAGAGTATAATATTTTGGCTGACGACTAAGAGTGAATGTTATTTTTACCGACCACTTTCAGCCACAGTTGCTGCACAGCACGAGAGAAAATATTTGAAGAGGAAAGATTCGGTCCTTCCATCTTTCGTAGAGCTCGCCATAATTACCGCTGCTGCACTACACGGCCTCAGTACCAAGGTACCAAGCATGTACCATTACTGTCAACCGGATTGTTTCAATAAAGAGAATATTATTATTATTACCAAGAACCTACAGCCTCATGAGTCAAGGTCAAGGCTGTCGTCGCAAACAACAACAACAACAACATAGACTACACAATAACATAGATGTGTCACAAATAAGGGCAATCGCAATCACAGTTAAAAAAATTATTAATAATTTTTATTTTTTTAATGACAATCGCAATTCACACAGCTTTTGCCAAAATGGCACCTCAAGCAAAGAACATTACTTTAAAAGCATTCTATGATTTTTTAATAATTATCTACTGGTGTTTGCTAAAGTTTTGTTAAATTCAAAGCTCAATTAGAGTCGTCATCTTGGGATCATGGGAGTCGAAGGTTGAGTCAATCTTTACGGGGAATATGAAATTTACCATTGCACGTGTGACGTGGGATACACGAGCCTGGTGACAGAAGTGAACAAGAAACGTGATTGCGCGTAGCCTATATGCTATCATGCATGGACAATTGGACATGCAGGCTGTCCTATACAGTCTATGCTGAAGGATAGACCCTCGTATGCAGGGCTGAAAGTGGTTTGAAAAATTGCGGGTCTCTAATTTGGGCCAAAGGGTGCTAGATATAAATGTTTACTCAAGCGCCAAAAAATTAATGCCGTGTCTGAGACTCCGTCAGACCCTGCTCACTTAATTTCAGCCCTGCTCGTAT
Source organism: Lumbricus rubellus (assembly GCA_945859605.1). NCBI lineage: Eukaryota > Metazoa > Annelida > Clitellata > Crassiclitellata > Lumbricidae > Lumbricus > Lumbricus rubellus. Next base: position 55,144,763 of record OX243813.1, on the reverse strand, counting down.
GAGATGGAGAATTTACGAGGGTTAGGCCTAACTCTATAGATTGTTACTGTCATCAACTATATAGCCTTTATGCTGAGATGTGATGCGTCTCTCTCTCTCTCTCTTTCTCTCTTTCTCTCTCTCTCTCTCTCTCTCTCTCTCTCTCTCTCTCTCTCTCTCTCTCTCTCTCTCACACACACACACACACACAGACGTGCACACACAACAACACACACGCACGCATGCAAGGAAAATGGGTCACCTGACAACTAGATTTCTAGGAATAGGCGACCCTGCTGTGTGGCGGTATTATGATCATTAGTGTAGGCTATTTGTGGAATAAACTATTATAATAGGCCCAAAGTGTATTAAGGAAAAGTGTGCCAACTCTAGGCTTTAATGCGTTGTCGTTTGTATCCTCGTTAGTTTACTCCGCAAGGTGTCGGCAGCATCATCTCAGGTCGACTATCGGTAAATAATATTATTACTCTTACTGGTGTACGAGGACCGCAAATTTATGGAATAATGTCAATTAATTTCCATTGTTTCCGGTATTTGCAGTCTTAACACGTAAGTGATTTTCATATTTGATGCCGCTGACATTTTAGAATTCCAAAATGTAACATTTGTTAAGAGTTTTGTGCTAGTTTGTGTCGTGCGGTCGAACTAAACGTCGCCCACCTTATCAACTACTCTGCCATCCCTGATTCGATTACTGGACAACGACCCTCCTTCAGACTACAGACTTATTGGCAACTCCTCTGACTAGAGTACACAGCGCTCGTGACTAGAATGGTGCTCAGCGCTTAGATTCAAGTGGCGCTTTAGGGTAGATATTAACGACGGCTCGGTAGCCGACTTGCAGCAAGTAAACACTACGTCTGTCACGTCACAGATCGGGCCAGAAAAGAGCGCTCTGACCAACGACGATCATTCGTCCAATGTTTCCACGAAATTCAATCATTCAGTGCGAATGTGCGTCTCGCAGTTCAGCTTTTTAGTAACAGTACGGCTGATGCTCTTCAGTTCTATACTAACACTGGCAAACTGCATGATACCGAAGCAACCATCTCGTTCACTCGGCGCATCAACAAACTGTTCGATATTTTAAATTCCAAGAAACCTTATCAGGGACTGCAGCTGGATTCGAGCGATTTCCGTTTCTTGGAAAGTTCACTGTCGTGGCTCGATAACTGGGAAAAGTATGTCAAATGTCTGGACAGTGAGCAGAAAAATCAATGCCTGTCGCCTTCAACGTTCCAGGGACTTCGTGTCACACTTCTGTCAACAATCGAACTGTCACAGCATCTATTAACATTACCAGATACTCCTTTCGTCTACATCCTCACTTCGCGCTTTGGACAAGATCCTCTGGAACATTTCTTCGGACTATTACGACATGCTGCAGGTTGTGAGGACCACCCCACTGCCACAATGTTTGTGCAGTTGTATCGGCTGCTTTCGGTTTACAGCCTGTTGCGACTACCACGGCGGCGCATCAGCAGCTATTCGAATCAACAGCTGTGTCACACCAAGCTCCATGTTACTCAAGTCAAGTCTACGAAACGTCAAGCAGCCGTTGCAATGGCTACTGAATGCATTGAAAGTCTTGTAGTCTTTATGAACGATGACGACCCTACGGACGCTGTAGATGTTCCACCTCTGGCTACCCTTTCGGCTTCAGCAAAAGACAACATTGTGTTTTATGTTGCAGGGTTCGTTATCAAACATTGCGTGAAAGTTGTCCACTGCTCTACTTGTATTTCATCTATTTCAGGTGATCAGAGCCAGCTGCCGCAAAGCACCCTTATTAACATTAAGTTGCGTGGTTCTTTAAGATGGCCTTCAGAGGCACTGTTCCTAGCACTTAGGGAGGCTGAGGAATATATCAGTTCTCATTTGGCCAAGGGTTTGAATCCAGAGGCATTTACAGAGCTTCTAGAGATGGTAATTCCTGTTTTCGTGCACTTGCACTCAAAGTTGTGTCCCCCTCATGCAAGTTGTGTTTGTGCAGAAATTGCTACCTACTACATTGTCACTCGTCTTCACTGGCATGTTAAAGGAGTCAGCCAAATTGTTAAGTCATCATCAAATAGTAAGCAACATCGGAAAAAGGCAAAACTATGTTGATAGATGATGTACCACAACGTACTGCTATAAAATCTCGCAACTTATCTAGTACATAGATCATAATAAGTAATTGACTCCTGCATTTGGTAGTGTTATGAGAGATTTCTATTCATGTACAATTTGCTTATATTCTGTTTGTCTCATATGTTTAGTTGCTTACACTGCCTTACAGCATAACCTGCATTGTGAAGCTACCTGATCATCAAAAGAATAATTTCTATAATTGAAAATGTTATAACCAGATCAGACATTTTCAAATAGGAATATTGGTGTATGAATATACCCTAAACCAATTACTGTCAACTTGTAGTAATTACTATAAACTAAATATTGTGAGTACTCCTTACCACCGAAACCTAAGCTATATTATACTCCCTTTGAATGTACTAACAATAGACTAAATTTTTCTATAAAATGTGAAGGACCAAGAATATTGAATGATATTCCTCCATATATATATATATATATATATATATATATATATATATGCTCACTGCCCTCCCTCCAACTGTTTAAGTGGAAGCTGTCTACTCGCATCCAACATAAAGTGCAACACACCATTTTGTAACTAAGTAATGCATATGTTTTTTTCTATAGAATTACTAAGTGTCTCTTTCTCAACTAAATTGACTCAGGTGGCCCTGGCTTGTGGGACCTCTGGCCCCTTTTGTGTCTCCTGGATAAACAGACGACTAATTAGAAAGGTAATACTATGATGTGTTTTAATGCATTTTATGTTAGCAGCCAAATTAAAACATGTTATGTTATTATGGTGCTTTAAATTGTTGCCTAATGAAATTGTAAGCTGAATTAAATGAACATTGATATTTGACTGTTGATAGCTACAGAATTTTTTTACATGAACAAGCCTATTTGTTTTTTATACCTACAACATAATTATATACCAAATATTCATTGTGAAGAGTAAAC
>OX243813.1:55116724-55136724 GCA_945859605.1 Lumbricus rubellus | reverse complement strand
TATGTATGTATGTATGTATGTATGTATGTATTTATGTATGTATGTATGTATGTATGTATGTATATATTTATGTATGTATGTATGTATGTGCATGTATGTATGTATGTATGTATGTATGTATGTATGTATGTATGTATGTATGTATGTATGTATGTATGTATGTAATGTATGTAATGTATGTATGATGTTGTACGTATGTATGCATATATATATATATATATAACACCGGTTTTTATAACTTATATCACGTAAATAACATTTTGAATACCAAAACTATATATATAGAGTATATATAGAGAGAGACTCATCACGGAGTGCGTATCTGATTACGTCATAAACAGCGGCGCCTCCGAGACGACTATTAATTAAACACACATATCTGCAGCGATGTATTTTTACCGAACGACCACCGCCCACGTTTCACACAGACACACAGACAGATGAACAGAGACAGATGAACAGAGACAGATGAACAGAGACAGATGAACAGAGACAGATGAACAGAGACAGATGAACAGAGACAGATGAACAGAGACAGATGAACAGAGACAGATGAACAGAGACAGATGAACAGAGACAGAAGCACACACACAGAAGCACACACAGAAGCACACACAGAAGCACACACAGAAGCACACATAGAAGCACACATAGAAGCACACAAAGAAGCACACACAGAAGCACACACAGAAGCACACACAGAACACACATAGGCCATGGGGTGTACTTTAAAAAGCCCTTTGAACACAATGACCCGAATGATCATATTATTATTATTGGAGCAAAACAACATGGCGGCCAAAAGCATAATATTATAATACGAAGGTTAATTTGGCATTATATGGTTTTCACACGAGACATAATTAATATTGACAGAACCAATCGCTGCAAGCACACCTCACTATATGACGTCACTATATGAATAACAACCAAATTATACATCAGACACGCCTACGCATTCATTTACTCGGTGGGATTAATATAGCTCCTTTTCAAAGAGCATTTCTCAAAGGTGATTCCGATTCCATGCAGTAGCCTAAGGCCAAATCGGCCAAATAGGGCAAATCGGGTAAATATGGCAGTTTTTTTTAAGTCAGCATAGTCCTATCGAATGTGACAGAAAGGATTTTTTGAGACTACAAGGTACAGTTCATAACTGAGAAAGAAAGCACGATTCTGCATTCACCTTATCAATCAATCGATCAATCAATCAGTCAGTCAGTCAATCGATCGATCAATCAATCAATTCCTAATAATTTTTTTATCTCGTGAAATTGAAAATTTGCAATGCATAAGAAGAGACGAGACGACTTCTTCGGATGTTGTACATTGTATTGTATTGTATTGTATAATTGTATTGTGTTTATTGTATACACGTAAAACAGCGGAAACCATGAACTAAATATTCAAAGACATTTTCGCCACATCATAAGACTCGATTATTATTATTATAGCATCTAATGCAGTCTGAAGATGACGGGTCTCGTGGAATGGGTCTCGTGGAATGGGTCTCGTGGAATGGGTCTCGTGGAATGGGTCTCGTGGAATGGGTCTCGTGGAATGGGTCTCGTGGAATGGGTCTCGTGGAATTGGTCTCGTGGAATGGATCTCGGGGAATTGGTCTCGTGGAATGGGTCTCGTGGAATGGGTCTCGTGGAATGGATCTCGTGGAATTGGTCTCGTGGAATGGGTCTCGTGGAATGGGTCTCGTGGAATGGATCTCGTGGAATGGGTCTCGTGGAATGGGTCTCGTGGAATGGGTCTCGTGGAATGGGTCTCGTGGAATGGGTCTCGTGGAATGGATCTCGTGGAATTGGTCTCGTGGAATGGGTCTCGTGGAATGGGTCTCGTGGAATGGGTCTCGTGGAATGGGTCTCGTGGAATGGGTCTCGTGGAATGGATCTCGTGGAATTGGTCTCGTGGAATGGGTCTCGTGGAATGGGTCTCGTGGAATGGATCTCGTGGAATGGGTCTCGTGGAATGGGTCTCGTGGAATGGGTCTCGTGGAATGGATCTCGTGGAATTGGTCTCGTGGAATGGGTCTCGTGGAATGGGTCTCGTGGAATGGGTCTCGTGGAATGGGTCTCGTGGAATTGGTCTCGTGGAATGGATCTCGTGGAATTGGTCTCGTGGAATGGGTCTCGTGGAATGGGTCTCGTGGAATGGATCTCGTGGAATTGGTCTCGTGGAATGGGTCTCGTGGAATGGGTCTCGTGGAATGGATCTCGTGGAATGGGTCTCGTGGAATGGATCTCGTGGAATTGGTCTCGTGGAATGGGTCTCGTGGAATGGGTCTCGTGGAATGGATCTCGTGGAATTGGTCTCGTGGAATGGGTCTCGTGGAATGGGTCTCGTGGAATGGGTCTCGTGGAATGGATCTCGTGGAATTGGTCTCGTGGAATGGGTCTCGTGGAATGGGTCTCGTGGAATGGGTCTCGTGGAATTGGTCTCGTGGAATGGATCTCGTGGAATTGGTCTCGTGGAATGGGTCTCGTGGAATGGATCTCGTGGAATTGGTCTCGTGGAATGGGTCTCGTGGAATGGGTCTCGTGGAATGGATCTCGTGGAATTGGTCTCGTGGAATGGGTCTCGTGGAATGGGTCTCGTGGAATGGGTCTCGTGGAATGGATCTCGTGGAATTGGTCTCGTGGAATGGGTCTCGTGGAATGGGTCTCGTGGAATGGGTCTCGTGGAATGGGTCTCGTGGAATTGGTCTCGTGGAATGGATCTCGTGGAATTGGTCTCGTGGAATGGGTCTCGTGGAATGGGTCTCGTGGAATGGATCTCGTGGAATTGGTCTCGTGGAATGGGTCTCGTGGAATGGGTCTCGTGGAATGGATCTCGTGGAATGGGTTTCGTGGAATGGGTCTCATGAGGACGAGGAGGAAGGACAGGAATTTCCTCGATTGACATGATAATTATGTCTTTAGGTGAATAAACTCTTGCACATTTAAAACTATAGATTGAACGCGGCTATTGACAGGAGACATTGCATGCAGTCATGGTCCATCAAATGCCAATGTGACATGAAATGACATAATATCATGAATCCTATGTGCATGACATGTGTATGTAGTTATTACATGTATGCCCTATTCGTGTATATTATGCAGCAGTTATACTGTGATGTACGTAATCATTACAAGCTTAGGCACTATAGTCTTGGCGACCGTTTTATAATGATGATGATGATGATGATGATGATGATGATGATGATGATGATGATGATGATGATGATGATGATGATGATGATGATGATGATGAGGATGATGATGATGATGATGATGATGATGATGATGATGATGATGATGATGATGATGATGATGATGATGATGATGATGATGATGATGATGACGATGATGATGATGTCGAACATGTAGGCTATAAATAGCGCCTCTAAGAAACACAGTTATGCGACGCTTCTATCTCCTGCAGGGCTTCCAAATATGGTCAATGTGTGTGTTTTTGTGCGTGTGCGTGCGTGTGTGTGGGTGTGCGTGCGTGTGTGTGTGGGTGTGGATTTGGTCGTCGAAAACAATAGCGATTGTTATGTTTCTTTATTATGCAGGAAGAGACAAATTTCTGATGACAGTTTCTGAGGTTCGCAGAGTGCAACGCCTACTGCGACGGAACGAGAGAGAGACAGAGACGGAGACACAGAAACAGACAGACAGAGACAGACAGAGAGACAGAAACAGACAGACGGAGACACAGACAGACAGACGGAGACACAGACAGACAGACAGACAGACAGAGAGACAGGGACAGACAGACAGACGAGTCTTGAGTTTATATGAAGTCAAAAAGTAGCGAAGAAATTGCTATAGGCCTACACAGTTGGAGACGACGAAGGCGTTGGAGAAAAACATTTCTTCAGGTGTCCAATAAAACACATAGTCCACTTATTATAAGACCATGAACACGTGACCACCCAGTGCCACCTTGTGATATATATATATATATATATTATATATATTATTTATATATATAATATATATATATATATAATATACACTGAGAGACAGACAGACAGATAGACAGACAAACACACAGGCAGAGGCAGACAGAGAGACACACACAAGTAGAGAGACAGACGCAAACGGAGAGATATACACAGGGGAAGAGGGAAGTAGTATTATAGACAGAGATAAATTGATGCGATGCGCAGGTGGCAGACGAAGTGGGCGAAGATGCTGCTGCTGCTGGTGGTGGTGGCTGAGGTTGGGTGATATACATATAAGATGACACAAGACAAGAAAAATTGACGCAACGTTCCACGGTTGTGTACATGTACATGATGTACGTGCACATGTATGTGTGCATGTATGTGTATATGTATATGTGCATGTATGTGTATATGCATGTGTACATGTGCATGTACATGTATGTGTACGTGTATGTGTACATTGTTGGGATTGGACCTTTCATTCATTCATTCATTCTATCGTTCATTCATACTTGCACTGTCGTATAGCCGCACCCCATTTTAGATCGTATAAATAGAAGTGTTTCTGAGAATAGGAGGACCGGTCTTATTTAAGCCTAGTTAAGTTTAGTTAAGCTTCGTGATTGTGTGCCATTGTGTGGCCTGTTAATTCTGTACGAACCCATGGTGGTTACGTTTTACTTATCATTTGAGTCTCCATTATCGTGGAAGACACTTGTAGTAGGCCTAGATACTAGCTTAAGTTCGTATTCGTTATCCGCTTTGTTTTCTGTTTCTGTACAGTAAGTACCGTTGCAATTGATTTGTTAATATATCTGCAACTTTTCGAATGTTTTTTCTTTCATGGTTTAGCCTATATACACATACTCCTAACAACTAGCTAACAAATGGGGGCTCGTCCTTAAGACTACCATTTCCAAATTGCTTTCTTTAGTTCAAAATTGGAATTTGGGGTGGTGATTTTTCATCTGTATACGCGTGCGTCGTATTTAAGTTTTACCTTTTGCATACTGTCTTGTGTCATGGCTACGCCTGTGGCAGTTGCACCAGTGGCATCTAAGCCCTTGAATTTGGACGACATTTTCGATATGTCGGTCGAAGAATTGAGGCTTCAGCTAGAAACTTTGAGTCAGGATACAAAGGGGTTGAGTAAGGTGCAATTACAGAAGAATTTAGCGAAATTGGTGTTCCCGTCCGAAGGTTTGACGGAGGAATGGCGGTTGAAAAGTAAGACGCTAGAGCTTCAGGCGGCAGAACAAACAGAGAGACAATTTAAAAAAGAAGAAGCGGTGCGGCAAGAACAAAGGGAACTGAGAGAATTCGAGCTGTTAAAACTTAAGTTAGAAGCCGAGGAGCGCAGAGAGCAAGCGGAAGCGGCTGAACGCAGAGAGCAAGCGGCTGAACGTAGAGCGCAAGCGGAAGCGGCTGAACGTAGAGAGCAGGCGGAAGCAGCTGAACGAAAAGAGAGAGCCCAGAACGAAGCACGTAGAGAACAGGCAGAATTAGAAGAAAGGAGAATAAGATTGGATGCCGAAGTGGTTGAGAGGAAACTAAGACTAGAGGCTGAGACAGCTGAGAAGAAGTTACAGATTGATTTAGAGGCTCAGGAGAGAGAAAAGATAAGACAGCATGAGTTGCAACTGAAGCGCCTGGAGTGTAATGGTCATGACCTTGCTGATGTAGATGATAGGTTTCGTATGGCGCACGCGGTGAGATTCGTGCCAAAATTTGATGACCAAGATGTGGAGCAGTCCCTACTGGCATTTGAGAAAGCCATGCAAATCCACAATTTTCCAAAAGAAAAGTGGACGGCGCTTATATATACTCAACTCACCGGCAAGGCGTTAAAAGTATTTTCTGAGTTGACTGTGGAGCAATGTCGGGACTACGATGTTCTTAAGCAAGCTTTGCTGACTGCATATGCTAGGGTACCCGAATTTTACAGAAAGCGCTTCAGAAGTCTTGCTAAGAATTCCCAGGAGACATATTCTAACTTTGCTTTTCGCTTAGCGTTGCCTTTTCAAAGGTGGCTGGAGGGCGAAGCTGCCGCAAATAATTTGCCTAGGGCTTTGGAGGTGTTGAAAATTGAACAATTTGTTGCTTGCCTACCAATTGAAATCCATAAGTGGATAGTGGACAAAAAAACCAGCTACGCTTGCTGAGGCCGCAAGGTTATCAGACGAATTTGCTGTCCTGTATAAGCCTTTCTATGAGCAGGCTGCTGGTGATGACAAACGGGAAAATTATGGATATGGTCGTGATTCGGGTCGGGAAAATAAGGCTCCGGGGTCGCCAAGAAATTTCCGCCGACGGGGATCGTTTGGGTCAGAAATTGTTTGTACATTTTGTTCTAAATCTGGACACGGTGTCTCTTCTTGTTTCAAATTACACCCGGAATTAAAGCAACAGAAAGATTTTTTTGTCTCCGACCGGCCGGAGGCCACTCCTAAAACTGTTGGGTTAGTTACTGGACTACAGGGGTCAATGCAAGTGAAGGATGGTTTGACTAAATTAGTCGACGCTGGCTACTTGTCTTTCTGTACGTCTGGGTATGTGTATACACCTCGGCCTACTGGTCTTGGCCGCGAAGTTGTCTTCTTACGTGATACTGGTTCCTTGCAAAGTCTGGCTAGCAAAGAATTGTTGCATGCTAATGAGTTCTGTGATACTGGTGAGGTACGGCTTATTAGAGGGATTTCGGGCATCACAATTCAGGTCCCGTTGGTCGAAATTAGGGTTCGGTCGAAATTCTGTGAGGGCATTATATTGTGCGGGTTGGTAGACCATTTGCCATCTGGCATACACATTTTGATTGGCAACGAATTTCAGTCCGGGGTTGAAGTGGGATTGACGGCTTGCGCCAAGTCAAATTCTATTGAGTCGGTGTCTGTACCTGCCAGGCTATCGCATTCTCAGCCAGTAGTTAAGTCTGTTGATGCTAGTGTACAGATGGACCTTGATTTGCATAGTTTATTTAACGAGTCTACTATATGTGAAGCTGAATTTAGGCCTACTGATCATGTGACTAGCGAGACTTTAATTAGTCTCCCAAAGGCAGACGCCTCATTACAACCCTTGTTTCGGTTGGCTGACCAGAAGGCGAAGGATGATCCGTCTATAGAGCGTCAATCGTACTCTGTCGAAAACGGGGTCTTAGTACGACATTGGAAAGATTTGTATGCGCTCGATAACGTTGCACATGTTCAGATTCTCATTTCAATGGCGTTGCATGCGAAATTAATGTACACTGTCCATGATACTTCAGTGAGTGGTCATTTGGGTGTGAGGAAAACTCTGTACCGCCTATTACGCAAATTTTATTGGCCGGGTATCGCTTCGACTGTTCGTACTTACTGTCGGACATGTTATAGCTGTCAAAGGGTGGTCCAAGATATTTCATCCTCTCGGGCTCCTCTTGCTAGGCATAAGGCGGTCACTGATTCATTGTTGTTTTTGGGTAATGAACGTGTCTTGTTGGCCTCACTCGATCGGCGCAAGAGTAACTGTGGTGTGCGTGTGAGTTTGGTGAATGGATATGAGACTTGTAATGAGCGTTTACTTGGTGCTGGCTTGAATGAGTCTATAGGCCTATCTTCCGTTGCTGTTGATGCGATTGTGCCTTTGGATGTGAATGGTTGCTTTGCAAAGTCACCTGATTTACACATTGTTGCTGGTAGTCATCTGAATGTTGCTCAGAGGGATGAATTGCTGTATTCGCTACGTGCGGTTAAAGACGCATTTAGCGAGGTACCGGGCAGTACATCATTTGTCGCATGGCCGATTGTGCTGATACGGGTGGCACATACCGTATGTCGGTGGCAATCTGAGCGTATGGCAGAGGTGGGAAAAGAATTTCCGGTAGGATATTGTGATAAAGATCTTCCTCGTTATTGGGAAACTTCTCTGGCTCTTGTTTCTTTGCTTACGTTTGCTCAAGCGGGAAATGCATTCCTTGAGTGGAGGTCTAGAGTGGCATCATGGCACATCCTTAAGTCACCCGACATTCATAAGCCATTTTGTTTGGCCGTGTATACTGATAAGTTTTGTGTTGGAGGTTGTTTCTTCCAGGTGACTGGCGATGAGGAACATGCGGTCTACTGCATGGGCCAAAAGCTGATGCTGGCCGAGGTGCGTTTCTGGATCATCACAAGGAACGATCTTGTTTGCGTGGGTGGTCTAGGCCTACGCGCTGTGACCGTATACTTCGGTTCCGACACGGTGGTTGGCTGTACTGTTGGCCTACACAGTTCGCAGCAGTTATTTGACTGTGTGGCTGCTGGAAGCAAGAGACTTTTACGCTCGAACGTTGAGCTCACACAATACGGCATAGGCCTAGTTGTTGCACACCAACTTTGTTTGGCTAATTTGTTATCTTACATTCTCAGCCGTCCCTCATAATAATAACTTTATGGACTTTCTTTCATATGGTACGTGTAGTCATAGGACCTATGTTAATGCTTAGCGTTAGGCTTTTAGGTTCGATATGAACTTTGTATAGCCTAAGTGGTTCAAACTTTTCACCGAACATTGTATTTGAAGTCGGATACAAAAGTATATGTATCCTCTTTTTGTGGTCGGGGGGTCTGTTGGGATTGGACCTTTCATTCATTCATTCATTCTATCGTTCATTCATACTTGCACTGTCGTATAGCCGCACCCCATTTTAGATCGTATAAATAGAAGTGTTTCTGAGAATAGGAGGACCGGTCTTATTTAAGCCTAGTTAAGTTTAGTTAAGCTTCGTGATTGTGTGCCATTGTGTGGCCTGTTAATTCTGTACGAACCCATGGTGGTTACGTTTTACTTATCATTTGAGTCTCCATTATCGTGGAAGACACTTGTAGTAGGCCTAGATACTAGCTTAAGTTCGTATTCGTTATCCGCTTTGTTTTCTGTTTCTGTACAGTAAGTACCGTTGCAATTGATTTGTTAATATATCTGCAACTTTTCGAATGTTTTTTCTTTCATGGTTTAGCCTATATACACATACTCCTAACAACTAGCTAACAAATGGGGGCTCGTCCTTAAGACTACCATTTCCAAATTGCTTTCTTTAGTTCAAAATTGGAATTTGGGGTGGTGATTTTTCATCTGTATACGCGTGCGTCGTATTTAAGTTTTACCTTTTGCATACTGTCTTGTGTCATGGCTACGCCTGTGGCAGTTGCACCAGTGGCATCTAAGCCCTTGAATTTGGACGACATTTTCGATATGTCGGTCGAAGAATTGAGGCTTCAGCTAGAAACTTTGAGTCAGGATACAAAGGGGTTGAGTAAGGTGCAATTACAGAAGAATTTAGCGAAATTGGTGTTCCCGTCCGAAGGTTTGACGGAGGAATGGCGGTTGAAAAGTAAGACGCTAGAGCTTCAGGCGGCAGAACAAACAGAGAGACAATTTAAAAAAGAAGAAGCGGTGCGGCAAGAACAAAGGGAACTGAGAGAATTCGAGCTGTTAAAACTTAAGTTAGAAGCCGAGGAGCGCAGAGAGCAAGCGGAAGCGGCTGAACGCAGAGAGCAAGCGGCTGAACGTAGAGCGCAAGCGGAAGCGGCTGAACGTAGAGAGCAGGCGGAAGCAGCTGAACGAAAAGAGAGAGCCCAGAACGAAGCACGTAGAGAACAGGCAGAATTAGAAGAAAGGAGAATAAGATTGGATGCCGAAGTGGTTGAGAGGAAACTAAGACTAGAGGCTGAGACAGCTGAGAAGAAGTTACAGATTGATTTAGAGGCTCAGGAGAGAGAAAAGATAAGACAGCATGAGTTGCAACTGAAGCGCCTGGAGTGTAATGGTCATGACCTTGCTGATGTAGATGATAGGTTTCGTATGGCGCACGCGGTGAGATTCGTGCCAAAATTTGATGACCAAGATGTGGAGCAGTCCCTACTGGCATTTGAGAAAGCCATGCAAATCCACAATTTTCCAAAAGAAAAGTGGACGGCGCTTATATATACTCAACTCACCGGCAAGGCGTTAAAAGTATTTTCTGAGTTGACTGTGGAGCAATGTCGGGACTACGATGTTCTTAAGCAAGCTTTGCTGACTGCATATGCTAGGGTACCCGAATTTTACAGAAAGCGCTTCAGAAGTCTTGCTAAGAATTCCCAGGAGACATATTCTAACTTTGCTTTTCGCTTAGCGTTGCCTTTTCAAAGGTGGCTGGAGGGCGAAGCTGCCGCAAATAATTTGCCTAGGGCTTTGGAGGTGTTGAAAATTGAACAATTTGTTGCTTGCCTACCAATTGAAATCCATAAGTGGATAGTGGACAAAAAAACCAGCTACGCTTGCTGAGGCCGCAAGGTTATCAGACGAATTTGCTGTCCTGTATAAGCCTTTCTATGAGCAGGCTGCTGGTGATGACAAACGGGAAAATTATGGATATGGTCGTGATTCGGGTCGGGAAAATAAGGCTCCGGGGTCGCCAAGAAATTTCCGCCGACGGGGATCGTTTGGGTCAGAAATTGTTTGTACATTTTGTTCTAAATCTGGACACGGTGTCTCTTCTTGTTTCAAATTACACCCGGAATTAAAGCAACAGAAAGATTTTTTTGTCTCCGACCGGCCGGAGGCCACTCCTAAAACTGTTGGGTTAGTTACTGGACTACAGGGGTCAATGCAAGTGAAGGATGGTTTGACTAAATTAGTCGACGCTGGCTACTTGTCTTTCTGTACGTCTGGGTATGTGTATACACCTCGGCCTACTGGTCTTGGCCGCGAAGTTGTCTTCTTACGTGATACTGGTTCCTTGCAAAGTCTGGCTAGCAAAGAATTGTTGCATGCTAATGAGTTCTGTGATACTGGTGAGGTACGGCTTATTAGAGGGATTTCGGGCATCACAATTCAGGTCCCGTTGGTCGAAATTAGGGTTCGGTCGAAATTCTGTGAGGGCATTATATTGTGCGGGTTGGTAGACCATTTGCCATCTGGCATACACATTTTGATTGGCAACGAATTTCAGTCCGGGGTTGAAGTGGGATTGACGGCTTGCGCCAAGTCAAATTCTATTGAGTCGGTGTCTGTACCTGCCAGGCTATCGCATTCTCAGCCAGTAGTTAAGTCTGTTGATGCTAGTGTACAGATGGACCTTGATTTGCATAGTTTATTTAACGAGTCTACTATATGTGAAGCTGAATTTAGGCCTACTGATCATGTGACTAGCGAGACTTTAATTAGTCTCCCAAAGGCAGACGCCTCATTACAACCCTTGTTTCGGTTGGCTGACCAGAAGGCGAAGGATGATCCGTCTATAGAGCGTCAATCGTACTCTGTCGAAAACGGGGTCTTAGTACGACATTGGAAAGATTTGTATGCGCTCGATAACGTTGCACATGTTCAGATTCTCATTTCAATGGCGTTGCATGCGAAATTAATGTACACTGTCCATGATACTTCAGTGAGTGGTCATTTGGGTGTGAGGAAAACTCTGTACCGCCTATTACGCAAATTTTATTGGCCGGGTATCGCTTCGACTGTTCGTACTTACTGTCGGACATGTTATAGCTGTCAAAGGGTGGTCCAAGATATTTCATCCTCTCGGGCTCCTCTTGCTAGGCATAAGGCGGTCACTGATTCATTGTTGTTTTTGGGTAATGAACGTGTCTTGTTGGCCTCACTCGATCGGCGCAAGAGTAACTGTGGTGTGCGTGTGAGTTTGGTGAATGGATATGAGACTTGTAATGAGCGTTTACTTGGTGCTGGCTTGAATGAGTCTATAGGCCTATCTTCCGTTGCTGTTGATGCGATTGTGCCTTTGGATGTGAATGGTTGCTTTGCAAAGTCACCTGATTTACACATTGTTGCTGGTAGTCATCTGAATGTTGCTCAGAGGGATGAATTGCTGTATTCGCTACGTGCGGTTAAAGACGCATTTAGCGAGGTACCGGGCAGTACATCATTTGTCGCATGGCCGATTGTGCTGATACGGGTGGCACATACCGTATGTCGGTGGCAATCTGAGCGTATGGCAGAGGTGGGAAAAGAATTTCCGGTAGGATATTGTGATAAAGATCTTCCTCGTTATTGGGAAACTTCTCTGGCTCTTGTTTCTTTGCTTACGTTTGCTCAAGCGGGAAATGCATTCCTTGAGTGGAGGTCTAGAGTGGCATCATGGCACATCCTTAAGTCACCCGACATTCATAAGCCATTTTGTTTGGCCGTGTATACTGATAAGTTTTGTGTTGGAGGTTGTTTCTTCCAGGTGACTGGCGATGAGGAACATGCGGTCTACTGCATGGGCCAAAAGCTGATGCTGGCCGAGGTGCGTTTCTGGATCATCACAAGGAACGATCTTGTTTGCGTGGGTGGTCTAGGCCTACGCGCTGTGACCGTATACTTCGGTTCCGACACGGTGGTTGGCTGTACTGTTGGCCTACACAGTTCGCAGCAGTTATTTGACTGTGTGGCTGCTGGAAGCAAGAGACTTTTACGCTCGAACGTTGAGCTCACACAATACGGCATAGGCCTAGTTGTTGCACACCAACTTTGTTTGGCTAATTTGTTATCTTACATTCTCAGCCGTCCCTCATAATAATAACTTTATGGACTTTCTTTCATATGGTACGTGTAGTCATAGGACCTATGTTAATGCTTAGCGTTAGGCTTTTAGGTTCGATATGAACTTTGTATAGCCTAAGTGGTTCAAACTTTTCACCGAACATTGTATTTGAAGTCGGATACAAAAGTATATGTATCCTCTTTTTGTGGTCGGGGGGTCTGTTGGGATTGGACCTTTCATTCATTCATTCATTCTATCGTTCATTCATACTTGCACTGTCGTATAGCCGCACCCCATTTTAGATCGTATAAATAGAAGTGTTTCTGAGAATAGGAGGACCGGTCTTATTTAAGCCTAGTTAAGTTTAGTTAAGCTTCGTGATTGTGTGCCATTGTGTGGCCTGTTAATTCTGTACGAACCCATGGTGGTTACGTTTTACTTATCATTTGAGTCTCCATTATCGTGGAAGACACTTGTAGTAGGCCTAGATACTAGCTTAAGTTCGTATTCGTTATCCGCTTTGTTTTCTGTTTCTGTACAGTAAGTACCGTTGCAATTGATTTGTTAATATATCTGCAACTTTTCGAATGTTTTTTCTTTCATGGTTTAGCCTATATACACATACTCCTAACAACTAGCTAACAAATGGGGGCTCGTCCTTAAGACTACCATTTCCAAATTGCTTTCTTTAGTTCAAAATTGGAATTTGGGGTGGTGATTTTTCATCTGTATACGCGTGCGTCGTATTTAAGTTTTACCTTTTGCATACTGTCTTGTGTCATGGCTACGCCTGTGGCAGTTGCACCAGTGGCATCTAAGCCCTTGAATTTGGACGACATTTTCGATATGTCGGTCGAAGAATTGAGGCTTCAGCTAGAAACTTTGAGTCAGGATACAAAGGGGTTGAGTAAGGTGCAATTACAGAAGAATTTAGCGAAATTGGTGTTCCCGTCCGAAGGTTTGACGGAGGAATGGCGGTTGAAAAGTAAGACGCTAGAGCTTCAGGCGGCAGAACAAACAGAGAGACAATTTAAAAAAGAAGAAGCGGTGCGGCAAGAACAAAGGGAACTGAGAGAATTCGAGCTGTTAAAACTTAAGTTAGAAGCCGAGGAGCGCAGAGAGCAAGCGGAAGCGGCTGAACGCAGAGAGCAAGCGGCTGAACGTAGAGCGCAAGCGGAAGCGGCTGAACGTAGAGAGCAGGCGGAAGCAGCTGAACGAAAAGAGAGAGCCCAGAACGAAGCACGTAGAGAACAGGCAGAATTAGAAGAAAGGAGAATAAGATTGGATGCCGAAGTGGTTGAGAGGAAACTAAGACTAGAGGCTGAGACAGCTGAGAAGAAGTTACAGATTGATTTAGAGGCTCAGGAGAGAGAAAAGATAAGACAGCATGAGTTGCAACTGAAGCGCCTGGAGTGTAATGGTCATGACCTTGCTGATGTAGATGATAGGTTTCGTATGGCGCACGCGGTGAGATTCGTGCCAAAATTTGATGACCAAGATGTGGAGCAGTCCCTACTGGCATTTGAGAAAGCCATGCAAATCCACAATTTTCCAAAAGAAAAGTGGACGGCGCTTATATATACTCAACTCACCGGCAAGGCGTTAAAAGTATTTTCTGAGTTGACTGTGGAGCAATGTCGGGACTACGATGTTCTTAAGCAAGCTTTGCTGACTGCATATGCTAGGGTACCCGAATTTTACAGAAAGCGCTTCAGAAGTCTTGCTAAGAATTCCCAGGAGACATATTCTAACTTTGCTTTTCGCTTAGCGTTGCCTTTTCAAAGGTGGCTGGAGGGCGAAGCTGCCGCAAATAATTTGCCTAGGGCTTTGGAGGTGTTGAAAATTGAACAATTTGTTGCTTGCCTACCAATTGAAATCCATAAGTGGATAGTGGACAAAAAAACCAGCTACGCTTGCTGAGGCCGCAAGGTTATCAGACGAATTTGCTGTCCTGTATAAGCCTTTCTATGAGCAGGCTGCTGGTGATGACAAACGGGAAAATTATGGATATGGTCGTGATTCGGGTCGGGAAAATAAGGCTCCGGGGTCGCCAAGAAATTTCCGCCGACGGGGATCGTTTGGGTCAGAAATTGTTTGTACATTTTGTTCTAAATCTGGACACGGTGTCTCTTCTTGTTTCAAATTACACCCGGAATTAAAGCAACAGAAAGATTTTTTTGTCTCCGACCGGCCGGAGGCCACTCCTAAAACTGTTGGGTTAGTTACTGGACTACAGGGGTCAATGCAAGTGAAGGATGGTTTGACTAAATTAGTCGACGCTGGCTACTTGTCTTTCTGTACGTCTGGGTATGTGTATACACCTCGGCCTACTGGTCTTGGCCGCGAAGTTGTCTTCTTACGTGATACTGGTTCCTTGCAAAGTCTGGCTAGCAAAGAATTGTTGCATGCTAATGAGTTCTGTGATACTGGTGAGGTACGGCTTATTAGAGGGATTTCGGGCATCACAATTCAGGTCCCGTTGGTCGAAATTAGGGTTCGGTCGAAATTCTGTGAGGGCATTATATTGTGCGGGTTGGTAGACCATTTGCCATCTGGCATACACATTTTGATTGGCAACGAATTTCAGTCCGGGGTTGAAGTGGGATTGACGGCTTGCGCCAAGTCAAATTCTATTGAGTCGGTGTCTGTACCTGCCAGGCTATCGCATTCTCAGCCAGTAGTTAAGTCTGTTGATGCTAGTGTACAGATGGACCTTGATTTGCATAGTTTATTTAACGAGTCTACTATATGTGAAGCTGAATTTAGGCCTACTGATCATGTGACTAGCGAGACTTTAATTAGTCTCCCAAAGGCAGACGCCTCATTACAACCCTTGTTTCGGTTGGCTGACCAGAAGGCGAAGGATGATCCGTCTATAGAGCGTCAATCGTACTCTGTCGAAAACGGGGTCTTAGTACGACATTGGAAAGATTTGTATGCGCTCGATAACGTTGCACATGTTCAGATTCTCATTTCAATGGCGTTGCATGCGAAATTAATGTACACTGTCCATGATACTTCAGTGAGTGGTCATTTGGGTGTGAGGA
Organism: Lumbricus rubellus; assembly: GCA_945859605.1. NCBI lineage: Eukaryota > Metazoa > Annelida > Clitellata > Crassiclitellata > Lumbricidae > Lumbricus > Lumbricus rubellus. The sequence continues at coordinate 55,121,243 of OX243813.1, read as the reverse complement.
AAACTCTGTACCGCCTATTACGCAAATTTTATTGGCCGGGTATCGCTTCGACTGTTCGTACTTACTGTCGGACATGTTATAGCTGTCAAAGGGTGGTCCAAGATATTTCATCCTCTCGGGCTCCTCTTGCTAGGCATAAGGCGGTCACTGATTCATTGTTGTTTTTGGGTAATGAACGTGTCTTGTTGGCCTCACTCGATCGGCGCAAGAGTAACTGTGGTGTGCGTGTGAGTTTGGTGAATGGATATGAGACTTGTAATGAGCGTTTACTTGGTGCTGGCTTGAATGAGTCTATAGGCCTATCTTCCGTTGCTGTTGATGCGATTGTGCCTTTGGATGTGAATGGTTGCTTTGCAAAGTCACCTGATTTACACATTGTTGCTGGTAGTCATCTGAATGTTGCTCAGAGGGATGAATTGCTGTATTCGCTACGTGCGGTTAAAGACGCATTTAGCGAGGTACCGGGCAGTACATCATTTGTCGCATGGCCGATTGTGCTGATACGGGTGGCACATACCGTATGTCGGTGGCAATCTGAGCGTATGGCAGAGGTGGGAAAAGAATTTCCGGTAGGATATTGTGATAAAGATCTTCCTCGTTATTGGGAAACTTCTCTGGCTCTTGTTTCTTTGCTTACGTTTGCTCAAGCGGGAAATGCATTCATTGAGTGGAGGTCTAGAGTGGCATCATGGCACATCCTTAAGTCACCCGACATTCATAAGCCATTTTGTTTGGCCGTGTATACTGATAAGTTTTGTGTTGGAGGTTGTTTCTTCCAGGTGACTGGCGATGAGGAACATGCGGTCTACTGCATGGGCCAAAAGCTGATGCTGGCCGAGGTGCGTTTCTGGATCATCACAAGGAACGATCTTGTTTGCGTGGGTGGTCTAGGCCTACGCGCTGTGACCGTATACTTCGGTTCCGACACGGTGGTTGGCTGTACTGTTGGCCTACACAGTTCGCAGCAGTTATTTGACTGTGTGGCTGCTGGAAGCAAGAGACTTTTACGCTCGAACGTTGAGCTCACACAATACGGCATAGGCCTAGTTGTTGCACACCAACTTTGTTTGGCTAATTTGTTATCTTACATTCTCAGCCGTCCCTCATAATAATAACTTTATGGACTTTCTTTCATATGGTACGTGTAGTCATAGGACCTATGTTAATGCTTAGCGTTAGGCTTTTAGGTTCGATATGAACTTTGTATAGCCTAAGTGGTTCAAACTTTTCACCGAACATTGTATTTGAAGTCGGATACAAAAGTATATGTATCCTCTTTTTGTGGTCGGGGGGTCTGTTGGGATTGGACCTTTCATTCATTCATTCATTCTATCGTTCATTCATACTTGCACTGTCGTATAGCCGCACCCCATTTTAGATCGTATAAATAGAAGTGTTTCTGAGAATAGGAGGACCGGTCTTATTTAAGCCTAGTTAAGTTTAGTTAAGCTTCGTGATTGTGTGCCATTGTGTGGCCTGTTAATTCTGTACGAACCCATGGTGGTTACGTTTTACTTATCATTTGAGTCTCCATTATCGTGGAAGACACTTGTAGTAGGCCTAGATACTAGCTTAAGTTCGTATTCGTTATCCGCTTTGTTTTCTGTTTCTGTACAGTAAGTACCGTTGCAATTGATTTGTTAATATATCTGCAACTTTTCGAATGTTTTTTCTTTCATGGTTTAGCCTATATACACATACTCCTAACAACTAGCTAACAAATGGGGGCTCGTCCTTAAGACTACCATTTCCAAATTGCTTTCTTTAGTTCAAAATTGGAATTTGGGGTGGTGATTTTTCATCTGTATACGCGTGCGTCGTATTTAAGTTTTACCTTTTGCATACTGTCTTGTGTCATGGCTACGCCTGTGGCAGTTGCACCAGTGGCATCTAAGCCCTTGAATTTGGACGACATTTTCGATATGTCGGTCGAAGAATTGAGGCTTCAGCTAGAAACTTTGAGTCAGGATACAAAGGGGTTGAGTAAGGTGCAATTACAGAAGAATTTAGCGAAATTGGTGTTCCCGTCCGAAGGTTTGACGGAGGAATGGCGGTTGAAAAGTAAGACGCTAGAGCTTCAGGCGGCAGAACAAACAGAGAGACAATTTAAAAAAGAAGAAGCGGTGCGGCAAGAACAAAGGGAACTGAGAGAATTCGAGCTGTTAAAACTTAAGTTAGAAGCCGAGGAGCGCAGAGAGCAAGCGGAAGCGGCTGAACGCAGAGAGCAAGCGGCTGAACGTAGAGCGCAAGCGGAAGCGGCTGAACGTAGAGAGCAGGCGGAAGCAGCTGAACGAAAAGAGAGAGCCCAGAACGAAGCACGTAGAGAACAGGCAGAATTAGAAGAAAGGAGAATAAGATTGGATGCCGAAGTGGTTGAGAGGAAACTAAGACTAGAGGCTGAGACAGCTGAGAAGAAGTTACAGATTGATTTAGAGGCTCAGGAGAGAGAAAAGATAAGACAGCATGAGTTGCAACTGAAGCGCCTGGAGTGTAATGGTCATGACCTTGCTGATGTAGATGATAGGTTTCGTATGGCGCACGCGGTGAGATTCGTGCCAAAATTTGATGACCAAGATGTGGAGCAGTCCCTACTGGCATTTGAGAAAGCCATGCAAATCCACAATTTTCCAAAAGAAAAGTGGACGGCGCTTATATATACTCAACTCACCGGCAAGGCGTTAAAAGTATTTTCTGAGTTGACTGTGGAGCAATGTCGGGACTACGATGTTCTTAAGCAAGCTTTGCTGACTGCATATGCTAGGGTACCCGAATTTTACAGAAAGCGCTTCAGAAGTCTTGCTAAGAATTCCCAGGAGACATATTCTAACTTTGCTTTTCGCTTAGCGTTGCCTTTTCAAAGGTGGCTGGAGGGCGAAGCTGCCGCAAATAATTTGCCTAGGGCTTTGGAGGTGTTGAAAATTGAACAATTTGTTGCTTGCCTACCAATTGAAATCCATAAGTGGATAGTGGACAAAAAAACCAGCTACGCTTGCTGAGGCCGCAAGGTTATCAGACGAATTTGCTGTCCTGTATAAGCCTTTCTATGAGCAGGCTGCTGGTGATGACAAACGGGAAAATTATGGATATGGTCGTGATTCGGGTCGGGAAAATAAGGCTCCGGGGTCGCCAAGAAATTTCCGCCGACGGGGATCGTTTGGGTCAGAAATTGTTTGTACATTTTGTTCTAAATCTGGACACGGTGTCTCTTCTTGTTTCAAATTACACCCGGAATTAAAGCAACAGAAAGATTTTTTTGTCTCCGACCGGCCGGAGGCCACTCCTAAAACTGTTGGGTTAGTTACTGGACTACAGGGGTCAATGCAAGTGAAGGATGGTTTGACTAAATTAGTCGACGCTGGCTACTTGTCTTTCTGTACGTCTGGGTATGTGTATACACCTCGGCCTACTGGTCTTGGCCGCGAAGTTGTCTTCTTACGTGATACTGGTTCCTTGCAAAGTCTGGCTAGCAAAGAATTGTTGCATGCTAATGAGTTCTGTGATACTGGTGAGGTACGGCTTATTAGAGGGATTTCGGGCATCACAATTCAGGTCCCGTTGGTCGAAATTAGGGTTCGGTCGAAATTCTGTGAGGGCATTATATTGTGCGGGTTGGTAGACCATTTGCCATCTGGCATACACATTTTGATTGGCAACGAATTTCAGTCCGGGGTTGAAGTGGGATTGACGGCTTGCGCCAAGTCAAATTCTATTGAGTCGGTGTCTGTACCTGCCAGGCTATCGCATTCTCAGCCAGTAGTTAAGTCTGTTGATGCTAGTGTACAGATGGACCTTGATTTGCATAGTTTATTTAACGAGTCTACTATATGTGAAGCTGAATTTAGGCCTACTGATCATGTGACTAGCGAGACTTTAATTAGTCTCCCAAAGGCAGACGCCTCATTACAACCCTTGTTTCGGTTGGCTGACCAGAAGGCGAAGGATGATCCGTCTATAGAGCGTCAATCGTACTCTGTCGAAAACGGGGTCTTAGTACGACATTGGAAAGATTTGTATGCGCTCGATAACGTTGCACATGTTCAGATTCTCATTTCAATGGCGTTGCATGCGAAATTAATGTACACTGTCCATGATACTTCAGTGAGTGGTCATTTGGGTGTGAGGAAAACTCTGTACCGCCTATTACGCAAATTTTATTGGCCGGGTATCGCTTCGACTGTTCGTACTTACTGTCGGACATGTTATAGCTGTCAAAGGGTGGTCCAAGATATTTCATCCTCTCGGGCTCCTCTTGCTAGGCATAAGGCGGTCACTGATTCATTGTTGTTTTTGGGTAATGAACGTGTCTTGTTGGCCTCACTCGATCGGCGCAAGAGTAACTGTGGTGTGCGTGTGAGTTTGGTGAATGGATATGAGACTTGTAATGAGCGTTTACTTGGTGCTGGCTTGAATGAGTCTATAGGCCTATCTTCCGTTGCTGTTGATGCGATTGTGCCTTTGGATGTGAATGGTTGCTTTGCAAAGTCACCTGATTTACACATTGTTGCTGGTAGTCATCTGA